>BLSH010429352.1:579085-598562 GCA_018402905.1 Glandirana rugosa | reverse complement strand
GGTATAAGGAACAAAATTCGAGTTAAGTAAAATTACTTACCTTTTATTTCTCAACCTACCTCCTCTCGAGTCAGTATAATGGTTCGAGAAGAGGATAGTAACTCACAAGTGACGTCAAAATACGTCTCTGTGATGTGTAAGGTATGACGAAGGACGTAAAATACTTACGTCCGTGTCATGTGGGACGTCACAAGACACCTCTCACCTATCGTAATATCCCGAAATTCAGTTTGCACTCGGACAGTCTAAAACACTTCGAATCATTATACAATTTTGTTATGCTGGTGACCCATAAACGTCACGTAAAATTCAATCGTAAAAAAACAACAAAAATCCCAAATGGAATAGTGTTGCATGACTGAGTAATTGTCATTCAAAGTGTGAGAGCACTGAAAGCTGAAAATTGGTCTGGTTGTTAAGGGGGTTTAAGTGCCCAGTTGTCAAGTGGTTAAGGTAAACCCTAAAAACAACAAAAAAATGCTAACTTAAAATGCACTGCAAATACCCAGTGGTCGTATTGTTTTAACATATTACTAAGCTTCACAAAATCTGACAGGCTCACGTTTGACTTAAAGCCCTATAATGCTATCCACTCTCCACAGAACACTGCAGGGTGTACTGTGCCTGCATTCATAAAATGCAGGAAGCAGTATGGAATGTGTAGTGTCTCTGCATAAAACTGCAGTGAACACTCAATGATAGGAGAAGAGCTTGGTAATATGACTGAGCTCTCCTCCATCCAACTCTTTATTTTCCATTCATTAAAATGAATTGAGCTTAAAACAAGGAATATGGTACTGCAATGGGGGCAAGATTAATACCTAAATATGCATTGGAGCCTTCCATTGGCATAACTATTTGTTTTTATTATTGGAATATATAACTTTCTTTAAGAAAAACCTAGACAATCATTTTCACTTATGTTGTGATTTGTAATGTTTGGCCTTAAAACTAAATTACGAGGATCGTAAGACTAAATATTTTAAAGTGCATCTAAAGCAAAATTGTTTTTATTGTTCTGGAAAGAGTGCTGAATGGTTAGGACCACTGCCAGCTTTTTTTTGTGGCCTGTGTCCACACTAGGGAGATGCACCCTCGCTATTTGTCCTTGTCAACACTGTCACCTGTACTGATGTGAAGAAAAATCCAAATTCTGAGTTGTCAAACACAAAGCCAGCTCACAAGTGAAATAGAAACTCTGTCCCTGATGTGTAATTTGGAGAGGGGCCAATAGACTTCTGATGTCTCCATTAAGAGGATATGCCACCACAATAAAAAAGCAAAATAACAAGAATAAAAACATGTATGCTATCCAGACTAGCCCTCTCATACTTTTCCATCCCTTTTACAATACAATACATTTGTCATAATTCCTCTGCACTCCCCTCCTAAACATATTGCCCACTGTCATATGTTCCACACTTCTCTGCTGCATATACTGCCTATTGTCATACCATTCTTAATGCTCTCCTGCAGACACCCTGCCTGCCATTAAACCCTCTGCACTTGTCTCCTACACATATTGCCTGAAATAACACTTTCTACTGTAATCTCCTTCACATATTGCCCATTGTCATAAAGAACAAAAGCAAAGTGTTCTTGCCTATAACAACCATTCAGCAGTCATTTTTCATTCTTCTAACCATCCTAAACGAATGAAACATAATCTAATATGGTCAGGAGTATGTTATACAGTAAAATGTGTTGTATTATTAAGAGTATGTAGCATATATTGCATAGAGTGATGTTGTAAGGAATACCACATGCAGGCATCCAGCAGGTACGATCAGATCAGTTGGCTGCACTTAAAGGAATCAGGACCAGATAAGTGAGTGAAAATATATATTTATTATTATAAAGACGCACTTCCAAAACCAACACCAGTAAACCATAAACAATGCAAATGAAAGAAAAACTTAACACAACAATCCATGAGAGAACACCTAACTATCTAACTAACGATATGCAAGTAGGGGAAACATATAAGCAAACAGGACAGGGACACGAGATAAGGGGAACAGGGAGCCAGGTACTGGAAGCAGAAAGAGAGAAGAGGGAGCAGGAAGCAGGTTACAGAGCTCAGCATCAGAATACAGAATCAAGCGCAGGACTGGGTCAGACTCAGGCAGGGACACGGCTTGCAGGAAAATACTGAAGCACTGGACCAAGGTGCAAGGCGGCTTATATACCTACAGTAGTCTTATCAGGTGCCTGTATGGTCCATCTGCTGGGAGACACCCCCCCCCCCCTTAAGGAGCGGCCACCAGACGCTCCATTCTCCCGTTAGCCTGACCGTCCATATGGGTGCGGGAAAAGTCCAGAAAACTCTCCCCACTATGTCTGCCGACTTCTTTGCCCACGTCAGGCCAGAGTCTTTTAACCCGCTTTAGGGCGTGCCCCCTGAGTCGGGTAATAGATCATGCGCCCCACTGGCAGGGTCTGGAAGTTTGGATCTGGTACCAAAAACTAGTTGAGCAGAGGGCATGAAACCAGTGGAGGCAGACAACACAGGGGCACCAGAGTCAGTCTGGGCATCAAGCAGGGGGGAATCAGTGGCAAGCTTGGCAACAAGCAGGAAAGCATCAACAGGCATCGGATAAGCAGGCTGGGCAGTAGGAACCGGGTCATCAGGCACTTGATCAGCAGGCACCGGGTCATCTGGCACTGGATCAGTGGGCGCCGGGTCATCAGGCACTGGATCAGGAGGCACCGGGTCATCAGGCGCTGGATCAGTAGATACCGGGTCATCAGGCACTGGATCAGCGGGCACTGGGTCATCAGGCTGGGCAGTAGGCACTGGGTCATTAGACATTGGATCAGCAGGCACCGGGTCATCAGGCTGGGCAGCGGGCACCGGGTCATCAGGCACTGGATCAGCAGGCACCAGGTCAGGGGAACCGGGTCATCAGGCACTGGATCAGCAGTAGGCACTGGGTAATCAGGCTGGGCACTGGGTCATCAGACTGGGCAGCAGGCACCGGGTCATCCATCACCAGATCAACAGGCACTGGGTCATCAGGCTGGGCAGCAGGTACCAGGTTATCTTTCACCAGATCAGCAGGCACCGGGTCATCAGGCTGGGCAGCGGGCATGAGGTCATCAGGCTGGACAGCAGGTACTGGGTCATGAGACTGGGCAGTGGGCACCGGGTCATCAGGCTGGGCAGCGGGTCATCAGGTTGGGCAGCAGGCACTGGATCATCAGGTTGGGCAGCAGGCACCGGGTCATCTGTCATAAGATCAGCAGGCACTGGGTCATCAGGCTGGGCAGCAGGCACCGGGTCATCCGTCACCAAATCAGCAGACACCGGGTCATCATGTTGGGCAGCATACACCAGTTCATTTGTCACCAGATCAGCAGGCATCGGGTCATAAGGCTGGGAAGCGGGCACGAGGTCATCAGGCTTGGCAGCAGGCACCAGGTCATCCGTCACCAGGTCAGCAAGCACCGGGTCATTAGGCTAGTACGGGTACTGGATCATCAGACTGGGCAACAGGAACTGGCTCATCAAGCTGGGCATCAGATCAGCAGGCTGGGCATGGGGCACTGGAACAGTAGGCTGCGCAGCGGGCTCCGGAACAGCAGAATGGGCAGCGGGCACTGGAACAACAAGCTGGGCAGTTGGTACTGGAACAGCAGGCTGGGCAGTGTGCTTGGCAGCGGGCACCAGAACAGCAGGCTGGTCAGCAGATATTGGAACAGTAGACTGGGCAGCAGGCACCGAAACAGCAGGCTGGGCAGCGGGCACTGGAACAGCAGGCTGGGCAGTGGGCATGGAACAGTAAGCTGGGCAGCAGGTATGGCAGTGGGCACCGGAAATGCAGGCTGGGCAGCAGGCATTGGAACAGTAGGCTGGGCAGCAGGCACATCAGCGGGAACCAAAACAGCAGGCTGGGCATCAGAAACTGAACCACCAGGCAGGGCATCATGGATGGGACCACCAGGCAGGGCATCAGGAACGGGACCACCAGGCAGGGCATCAGGAATGGGACCACCAGGCAGGGCATCAGGAACGGGGACCACCAGGCAGGGCATCAGGAACAGGATCAGTGAGGTCAAATTGATTAGCCGACAAAGAGTCCATAGGGTCAAACTGGGTGGTGGACAGAGAACTAGTACAGTCAGGTGGGATAGCGACAGGCAGGTTTGAAGCAGGAGGTGCAATTTTCATGGGCTGAACCAAAGTGGCAAGTGTGGTGGCAGGCCTGGCTGGAGCAATTGGAACCATGGTGGGTTGAACTGTAGTGGCTGGTGTGGAGGCAAACTGGAACAAATTGGATGGTGTGGAAGTAAACTGGAGCAGATTGGCTGGTGTGGAGGCCGACTGGAACAGATTGGCTGGTGTGGAGGCAGATTGGAACAGGTCGGTTGTTGTGGAAGAAGACTGAAGCAGATTGGCCGGTGTGGATGCAGGATTGGATAGTGGTAGGATTGTGCGGGTTTGGAAAAACTTCTGTGTCTTTATAGGTTTAGCCAGTGCAATTCTGTATGTGGATGCAGGGCTGTAAGTAGTGGGTGCAGCTGAAGGAGGAGAAGAGGGGGAGGATGGTAAAAAAAAGGGTTGCAGTTGCTGAAGGGGGTTTTAGTTGGATTGTTACAGGCAGTGGAGAAAAGTTATATGGGTTAAAGGCAAGGTAGGTGCAGCATGTGGAAACAGGGTACTGATATTTAGTTGGAAGCAGGGTATATTGGGTTGCAACTGTGATTGCTGTGGGTGATGGAGATAAAGACATTTCAGCAGGCAGGTGTCTAGCCACAGGACTGGGTGGTTGCAGGCCGATAGAGGCTGAGTGTAATATTTTTGACCATGCCTGTAATTATGGTTGCACAAAATTTAACTTACATACTGCCTGTCTAACCAGAGATTGCACTGAATTAATACATTCTACTAGCACCTGCTGGGAACATGCTGCGTAGTGTTCAAAGAAAAAGGCTGAGTCATCCTCCAAGGATTCCACCTGAGCCACACTAAAAGGAGGGGAATAATTATCACCACCACTAGGGACACTAAACAAAGCCAACTCTGCACAGATTTGAATGAGTGGCTGAATCTCTTCAAACAGAAAACTGCTCCCTGGTCTGCTCTTTCAAAATCTGGCGGCAATAATCCCTGTCTTCTGTTGCAAGCAGTGAGAAATACAAAATCTCCTCAGAATGCATCTTGCAGCAATTAGCAAGTGCTCAGACCTAATTCCCAGTTGCAGCCGATCTGATTGTAGGCTTCAGTATTATGTCAGGAATACCACATACAGGCATCCAGCAGGGATGATCAGATCGATTGGCTGCACTTAAAGGAATCAGGACCAGATAAGTGAGTGAAAATATATATATTTATTATGATAAAGACACACTTCCAAAACCAACGCCAATAAACCATAAACAATGCAAATGAAAGAAAAACGTAACACAGCAACCCATGTGAGTACACCTAACTAACTATCTAACTAACGATATGCAAGTGGGGGAAACACATATAAGCAAACAGGACAGGGATACGAGTTAAGGGGAACAGGGAGCCAGGTACTAGAAGCAGAAAGAGAGAAGAGGGAGCAGGAAGCAAGTTACAGATCTCAGGATCAAAATACAGAATCAAGGACAGGACCAGGTCAGACTCAGGCAGGGACACGGCTTGCAGGCAAAATACTGAAGCACTGGACCAAGGTGCGGGCATATATACCTACAGCAGTCCTATCAGGTGCAGCCTAATTACCTGTATGGTGCATCTGCTGGGAGACACCCACTGGTGGTCAACAGAACTACACCCATTGGTTCTAAACACAACACTGCCACCAGAAGATGAGCCAAGCAATGACACAGGTCCAGACAGAAGCGGTCAGGAGTGTGGAATTTACAGAGTATATTAGATTACATAGTGGTGCAGTCAGAAGGATGTAATGAACAGCACAGCATAGAAAGTGTGAAGATCAGAAGTATGTAATGTACAGTAAAGCCTAGAATGTGGGGAGGTAAGGGGTATGTAACATATACTACATTGTACAGAGTAGAGAAGTCAGGAGTATGTAATGTGCAGTAAAACACAAAAGGAGTATTGTTAGGTGTACATAATACACAGTGCAGCATACAGAATAGTGTGGTCAGGGGCATGTAACATGCAATACTGCATAAAGAGTGCTGGGGGTCAGGAGGAGTATGTGATCTGCATACAGCACACAAAGTAGTGTGGTCAGTATTAGGTAATCTACAGTATACTGTGCAGTGTGGGGCTGTGAGGAGTATATAAGGTATAACACAGCATATACAATGGTGTGACCAAGAGTATGCAATGTACAGTCCTGTGTACAAAGTAGGGAGGTCAGGAGTATGTCATGTACTGTGTAACATATGAAGTGGAATGGTTTGGAGTTGCCTTTTTCAACCAGGGTGCCTTGAGGTTTCTTTAGGGGTGCCTTGGCAAAATGCCTAAAAATCGCCTTAGAATGATATACAAGCCAGCAGATGGACGAAGCTTGCCTTTTAGTTACACAAAGCCACAGGTTTTCATTGTGCACCATTACAACCATACATCCTAACAATAAATGACCCTTCCCTGACTCTCTCTGTCAGCGCTGGGGTCACATTAGTTGAGTGATGGAGAAAAACTGAGGGAGAAGAGAAACATTGGAATACTAGTCAGTACCAGTGTGCAAAAGTTTATTGGATTTGGAAGAATAAATCACCTCTAACGTTGGGTGTCCTACGTATGTTGATGTATTATGTAAAACTATTAGAATCATTTTTTACATTTTAGAATGGGGTGCCCTCGAGACTGTTTATAATTTTAGAGGGTGCCTTGAGATTGTCCATAATTTTAAAGGGTGCCTTGACTGAAAAAAATGTTGAGAAACACTGGTCTGGAGTATGTAAAGTATAATACAACATACAGAGTGATACTTTTAATATTGACATGCATACTGTAAGTATATTGCAAGTAACGATTTAGCACACTATGAGCACTAATTTAGGCCCTGTTATTGTGTTCTTTTCCTGAAGGTAAAGCTTTAAAAAATGCTAATTAGCACCTTTTTGCCATCCAAAGTCCAAAGAGGTGAGGTTAAAAAGAAATTTGCCCCAAGCAGTTCACAAATGTGTCCTATATATTGGTGTGTGCACTGTATACATTTCAAAGATTCTATGATTGGACAAAGTGAAGAGGAGCGGCAGTGACATCACGATCTCTGCTTCATTCAATCAGAGAATGCCTTATAGTCATTGAAAAAAAATACAAAGCCATGTAAGCAACCCCTGTGTTCAATGTGCAGAGGGAAAGATTGAAAGATCACAGCTTACACTGTTTGTAGCACAGGCTATTATAGTGAATTACAGCATCTCCATAGTCCTCTGGACAAGGGCATTGGTAAGATAGTAAATGACAGTATAATAGTATCTAGCCCTGTAAAGAAGAAATCAATATACATACCTTTTTTTAAGCCAATCCAACCCGATCCCATGCTGAGCTGTCAGCTGTGGCTTTGCTGTGGAGGTGGGGGCAGAGGACACAGCCAACAACGGAAGCCCCATAGTATGTCTATGGATGATGTCACTTCCCATTCATTTCACAGCCATCGTGTCCCCTGCAGAGCTTCCACCGCTGGAGACCAGATTGGCTTCAATAAAAGGTATGTATACGGATTTCTTCTTTACAGGGCTAGATAGGTTAGTGTTAGATCCTGGATGTCTGTAAATGCAGGGATTTTAGTGTTAGGGTGAACTTACCCTTTAACAGTGGAGGGACTTAAAGGGGTATAATTAAATGAAACCCAAGCCTCCTTGAACTCACTAGGTATGCTTTGCAGAGCAGTCTTTAAGGCAGGGCAAAAGGGGCAGCTGCCCTGGGCCCTGTCATTTTTGTGGGGCCCAAAGCAGCTGCCTCATACATGCCAACTATCCTGCTTTAAATTCCCTTGTCCCTTGAAGATTTAGTCCTGTGCTGTGTCCCGATATATCAGTGTGAAATACTGCTACTAATGCTGCCCAGCTCTGCCCTATTGTTGTGTAAAGATGACTCACCTCCAGACCCTATGTTTACATGTAAATAACCGGCATTGATATGTAAATAGCGCTGTCATTCATATGTAAATAGGGGTGGACGGCCGCATTAATATGTAAATAGAGGCAGCATTCATATGTATATCATGACCCCCTGAGGTCATATCCACCATCACCTATACTGAATGCTGTCCACTGGGGAGACAAAGGGGCATTCTTGAAAGTCCTGCCTGCAACTGTGTTCATTAAGCCTAACATCAGCCTATTCTGCAAAGGTAAGCAAATTGGTGGGGGGGGCAGTGTGAGTGCGCAGAGGTAGGCAGAGAAGGAATTACAGTTTGAGGTGCACAGATGAGCAAGGAGGGAATGTATAGAGGAAAGAACGATGGGTGCAAAGATGAGCAGAAGAGGCAGGTAGAGTTAAAGGTGGGTGAGGGTTGGAGTGGAGAGGATGGGGGAGGTTTGGGGTACAGAGGTTAGCAGGGGCTTTTAGGAGGCAAAGGTGTACTGACAGGGTGGATAAAGATGTAGGTCACGTGTAGGGCAGCCCATTAATTTCAATGGGCTGCTCTATGCGCTAGAAATGTGGAAGAAAGTCCCTAACCCTTTTTCAAAAATCACATGGTGCCACAGCACATGTCAGGAGATGTGTGAGGATGTCATTAACAATTGATGGCACTGCTGTGTATGTGCTAAAAGGCAGCATGTTTCTGTGGTGTCAGGAAAGCGACTTTGCATTCCCCATTCCATGGTGTGCAGGTAGTGAGGGAATGATGTGCTGTCACCTCTAGCAACCAATCAGTGAGCAGTAATTGTGTGCAGCAATCTCTAGCAACCAATCAACAAGCAGAAATCATGACTTGTAACCTCTAGCAACTAATCAGTGAGCAGCCAGTCAGTAAGCGGTAATGTAATGCTGTAACCTCTGGCAACCAACCGCAATCCATGCCTGATCTGATTCAGTAAACTGATATTAAGTCTAGCTGTTATTTATTGTATGTCTCAGAGCAGATGGAGAGCGAAATTGCATTGGTGGGGCCCAAGAAAATGTTTGCCCGGGGTCCAATCAATATTGAAAACGGCCCTGATGCTTTGATTGCTGTGCCACAAGCAAGACATGTATACTGTAAACCTCAGGACAATAATTTTTAAAAAAAATGAAATGATTCCATGGCATATTATTTTGTCCACACAGAATATGGACAGAGAGCTAATACTTTGTTTCAGCCTACCTTTAAGAAGCACCTCATCAAAATAGGGAGAATTATGTATTGTACGGTATAATGTATATATATATATATATATATATATATAGTGATGCAGCCTGGAACGCACAAAGTGCAGGGGTCAGGGGTATATAATGCAAAGAATGCAAGGGTCAGGAGTTTGTAAAGTCATGCAAGAGACCCCTGAGTGTAGGAGTCTGGAGTAAGTAATAGAAAGAGTGAAGGGGCCAGGAGTATGTAATTGCCAGGAAACATAGCCAGGGTTCAGTATCAGAGTGCAGGGGTCAAGAGTATGTAATGTGCAAAGTGTAGGGGTCAGGAGAGTGCAAAATTCCCCCTGCAAGCAATGTTCTCCCCACTTTTCCCTCTCAGCAAAAATCGCTCTCCCCCGCAAAAAAAAAAAAAAAAATCCTGCACTAATCTGCATGCTCATCTCTCCCAGCACAAATTCCCTCTGAAATCAAAAATTCTCCCTGAATAAAAATGCAATACTTACCCCCTCTTGCTGGCACATATACCCCCCCCCCCCGCCCCCAGCAATTTCCTCTGCCAGCACAAATCCCATTTCTCTCATATCTCACCTCCTAGCACAAAGCCTCCCCCCTTAAATTCCAAGTCCCAATGCCTCCCCCGAATCCCCCTCCCAGTGTAAATCTGCTACCTCCCCAAAATCTCCCCTCCAAACCAAACCCTCCCTGTCACTTCTCACAGCACAAATCATCTTCCCACCCAAATCCCCATTCCAGCACAAAATCTTTCCCCTCAGATACAAACCTTTGTTATCCCCCCAGGTCATTGTACATCCACAGAACAATGCCCCATCCATCCCTTAATTTACAGTCCTCAGACACAGCACAGCAGAATATCAGGAGATGTTCTTCCTCCTGGGCTACCTTTTTCTTGTGTCATATCAGAGCCTTATTGGCAGCTTCGGATTCTATTTCAGCCAATGGGCAGAGATGATGGCTCCTGCAGTGGTAGGCAATCCTGGTGTAACGTACCTGGTGATGGAGCTCAAAGTGTAGAGGAAGGCCTCTCTTACAGCTCTGGCTCAGGAGCCCTGAAAGAGTAACAGGGAACGCTGGAGCACAGAGTGGCAAGAATGCCTAATAGGACTTCTGCTAGAGAATGCTGATGTGCGTCGGGATGCGCAGGAGCAACTGGCTGGTAGCACACTAGCATAAGAGCAGGAACTGATGACCGGCACAGCCATGGCTGGATCAGGTACAGGAGCCAAGGCCAGAGAGTCCTGAATTTAGTGACACCTACAAGACTTCTGTTATTTCTTCAAAAGACAGGATTATTCAGCTTAAAATTTTTCACCAATCTCACTTTACGCCCGCTAAATTGCATTGAATGGATTTACGCTCAGATGCCACTTGTTTTCAGGGGCTACGGACTGGTCATTGACTTCCTCCATTGCTTCTGGTCCTGTCCTGTGGTCCAGGGATTTTGGATGGAGGTGGGCTCCTTTCTTTCCTCTGCATTGGGCCATCCTAATGTCCTCCATCCTAAAAATTGCCTCTTGGGCATTTTGGGGACCTGTCCCTTTCTAAATCTGCTAAACGACTTTTGCGTAGTTTGTTTTTCTATGCTAAAAGGGTAATTTTACTGTCTTGGAAAGGGTCTACTGTACCGGCATTGTCCCATTGGCTTAAGATTACTAATGATTCCCTTCCCTTATAAAGACTTCCTTTTGAACTGCAGAAAAAGTCAAAACTATTTGATAAATTATGGGGTAGATGGATCTCTAGTCCTCACACCTTAGCCTTTCTAGGTCTGGAAATTAAAAGAAAAAAAAAGTGATTTTTATTCTGTATGTATAATTGCACTGTTTTTTTTCTGCACTGGAGTGAACTGTCCCATTACTGAAGTCATTATTTTGGATTCGTGTGTACCAATTTTTTACTTCTTGTGAGACCTTGTGAGGCTCATTGTTACTCTTTTTTTTCCCCTCTTTTCTTTTTATTATGTTGTGTATTATTATTGTGAAAAACCCAATAAATATACCTGTAAAAGGACAGCAACTAGCAGGCAGGTCAGACACAGGCGGCAGGCAGAAGAGTAGTCAGAAGTCAGGCTGGGGTCGGTAACAACAAGGTAGATGAGCAGAAGGATAAGGCAGAAACCAGGGATCGGTGCAGGCAGAGTTCAGGCAAAGTCATGAGCAGATCGGTCAGCAATGGGTGAGCGATACAGGAACAGATACACAGATGCTTCAGAAATGCAATAGAACAAACGGCACTGGCACAAGATACTAGTGCAGTTTAAATAGCCTGCCTTGTCTATATTCCTATCTCACATGTTCCTGGAAACAAGGCTCATCTGTAGTGGGTGTTGTAGCAATGACCAGCTAGATACTGGAAACATCACAAGTAAGTGTACATATTCACCAGCACACCAGGGATCCTCAATCACCGTCCAAAGCAGTGGCGCCTGATGCTCCATTTTTTTTGGGGGGGGGCGGGCGGCAGAGGTTCAGAGGTTGCACTGATAGGGAGCCCCTGGTGGCTCCATGGTGCCGTGGAAGGCTGTGGGAGGTGGACCATGCTTGCTGGGTTGCAGAGGGACTAGCAAGGATTAAGGGGGCGGTGCCCCTGAGCCCCTAATGGAGCGGCTGCCACTGGTCCAAAGGTTTTTATTACATAAAGATCACATCACAAAGTGCAAGGTTTTGCAGTCACGCAGGACAAAACATGCCTGGCGATGGAGTCTTGCGTGACTCTGAAACGTTGCACTTGTCTTTGTGATGTGGTCTTTCTGCAATAAAAACCTCTGGACAGTGACTGAGGATCCTTGGTGTGCTGGTAAATATGTACACTTAAATAGCCCGCCTGGCGCCAATGTGCATACCTGTGTGCTCGATCGCGCACCTGCTAGACGGCCACAAACAGGGCTTACAGGAACCATGTGCCTGAGCACATGCATGCGTCTTCCCTGACACCTGGTGTCGGGACTTGGAGCATTCCAAAGGAGATGTGGTGAACATGCCCTGGAGGCCCGATGCTAGAGACACCACTGTCACCAGATATCAGATATGGGTACTTATATATTGAGCCAAGATGGCCCAGTGTATATATGCGGAAGATATAATTCCTGAATTTCAGCTTTAAGCAGACTTTTTGGCTTTAGCACATTATCAATACTTGTTAAATTGTTAAAGGACCTATTCACACCACTGAGCTGTGGTAACGCATATTACATGTTGGTGCACTGCAGTGCCATTTATTGTACCATTTACTGCTTTCTAACTCACCTGTGTTGTAGCGGATTGCAAAGCACAGTAACGTTAAATGCACAGCAACAGACTGTTCTGGTGAGAATGGGCCTTCTTACTCATTGATTTAACTTGTTGTATGGAATTGCTTGTTAAACATGAAGTGCAATGAGCAATGACAAAGTGTCAACCACAATACCGATATGTTTAATCTACTCAGAGCAGTGAAGGTTGAATTCCTATTGGTGGCTATGCATTACTAAACTTTACTTTTTGCTTTCCTAAATAAACCCATATACACCGTGTAGGAAAACGTGCTAATCTTTAAACATTTATGCATTACGAGATGCACGGACAGATGTTTATTGAAGTCCCTTGAATATTCCAGGATATATGATCTACAAGTGTATGGTTTTTGGGTTAGGAATCCCAAATGCTCCCTCCTCCCCCAGGTTTTCCAGTCTGTCTTTAAGCCCCCAGGTCTTCTGTTTCCCTCTTCTGCTTTTTCCCAGGCTCAGTATTAGCAAATGAGGATGAGGGGGCCGCTGATGTGACTTCCCTATGGGAAGCTTCCTGAGGAAAAGGACAAGTCTCCAAATGTGATTGCTATGAGATGTCATAGTCATCTGGGACCTACTGGGTTAAGCATTCTCAAAGCAAGTAGTATCCCCTATTGTCAACCTAAGAAGGGGATAGAGGCTTCCCTTCAAATGGCAGGCACTCCCCCCTTTAATCCTTTACAAGTAGATAGGACTTGTCAGGAGAGGGAGCCCCCTGGTAGCAATTTTCCCATCCACCTCCCTTTTGACCGAGGAATTATTTAAAGTGGAATCAGGTGGCTGACACTAAGCTGGGAAGGGAGGTCTGTACAGCACATGTGTACAGCTGATCTGCCACTCTCACAAAGAGGTCTCACTCTCCCCTGCAGATAACGCTCTTCAGATGTTCAGCTGCTGGCATCTGTCCTGGGCCCACTTCAACGTCGCTACGGATTTTCTACAGCTCTGTACAAAGTCAATACCATTTCCTACATGCAGAGGATTTGTGTTTTATCAGAGCACATGTGTTGCATCATTATGAAGGTATTGCTTATTAAAAAATAGATTTTGCTTATTTTCCAATTGCACTGCTATGACAGCCATTACAAAGCCAGTCTGATCTCTTATCTCATCACAAAGAAATTAGCCAAAAATAATCTTTTTTTTTTTTTTTTTTTTAATAATCAAGTGCTTGCAGTTAAAGCAAATCCAGCATCAGAATGAGATAACATGTTGCCCTGCTCATGCTAAATGTGTAAAGCTGAACTCCATGTATGTTCTTTATTGTATACTTGGTACAGCTTGGAACAATGTATGTATGCACATTTCATACCTTGGGGGCGGCTATGGAAGTGGACAATTACTGTAGTATTTGGAGCTACTACAGTGATAGCAGCGATGCTTGCCTTCTGCACACTGACCACAGGGGGTCGCCTGCTCGCCACTGTCACCATTCAATCCAAGCTAAACTGAAATCCAGACCAAGTACAGGGTGGGCCATTTATATGGATACACCTTAATAAAATGGGAATGGTTGGTGATATTAACTTCCTGTTTGTGGCACATTAGTATATGTGAGGGGGGAAAAGTTTCAAGATGGGTGGTGACCATGGCGGCCATTTTAAAGTCGGCCATTTTGAATTCAACTTTTGTTTTTTCAATAGGAAGAGGGTTATGTGACACATCAAACTTATTGGGAATTTCACAAGAAAAACAATGGTGTGCTTGGTTTTAACGTAACTTTATTCTTTCATTAGTTATTTACAAGTTTCTGACCACTTATAAAATGTTTTCAACGTGCTGCCCATTGTTTTGGATTGTCAATGCAACCCTCTTCTCCCACTCTTCATACACTGGTAGCAACACCGCAGGAGAAATGCTAGCACAGGCTTCCAGTATCCGTAGTTTCAGGTGCTGCACATCTTGTATCTTCACAGCATAGATAATTGCCTTCAGATGACTCCAAACATAAAAGTCTAAGGGGGTCAGATCGGGAGACCTTGGGGGCCATTCAACTGGCCCACGATGACCAATCCACTTTCCAGGAAACTGTTCATCTAGGAATGCTCGGACCTGACACCCATAATGTGGTGGTGCACCATCTTGCTGGAAAAACTCAGGGAACGTCCCAGCTTCAGTGCATAAAGTGGGAAACACATCATCATGTAGCAATTTTGCATATCCAGTTGAATGGCCCCCTAGGTCTCCCGATCTGACCCCCTTAGACTTTTATCTTTGGGGTCATCTGAAGGCAATTGTCTATGCTGTGAAGATACGAGATGTGCAGCACCTGAAACTACGGATACTGGAAGCCTGTGATAGCATTTCTCCTGCGGTGTTGCGATCAGTGTGTGAAGAGTGGGAGAAGAGGGTTGCATTGACAATCCAACACAATGGGCAGCACATTGAACACATTTTATAAGTGATCAGAAACTTGTAAATAACTCATGAAAGAATACAGTTACATTAAAACCAAGCACACCATTGTTTTTCTTGTGAAATTCCCAATAAGTTTGATGTGTCACATGACCCTCTTCCTTTTGAAAAAACAAAAGTTGAATCAAAAATGGCTGACTTCAAAATGGCCGCCATGGTCACCACCCATCTTGAAAAGTTTCCCCCCTCACATATACTAATGTGCCACAAACAGGAAGTTAATATCACCAACCATTCCCATTTTATTAAGGTGTATCCATATAAATGGCCCACCCTGTAGAACTCCAGATAGGATTCCAATCTGGAGCAGCTGTGCAGATCTGCTGATGTCTTTCATTTTAAAAGCTAAAGATAAAAGCTAATTGGTTGCCATGCAAAGCTGCTCCGGGTTCTTTCTGCTCAGGTTTTGATAAATTCCACTCCTTATATCTTTTCAATGAATACATGGCCTTCTCTGATTAGACAAGGTGGAGAGGAGGGACAGTGACATCATGATCATTACCTTCACCAATCACCTTGCATTCACTGAAAAAATACAAGGTGTTTTATGAATGGCAGCAGTACCAAGCAAGATCACAGCTATCAGTGTAGTAGTGCCAACTACTACAGTGATTGCCAGCTTCCCCAGAGGCCCCTCAGATATGAAATATGCATACTTAGAATGT
Organism: Glandirana rugosa; assembly: GCA_018402905.1. Taxonomy (NCBI): domain Eukaryota; kingdom Metazoa; phylum Chordata; class Amphibia; order Anura; family Ranidae; genus Glandirana; species Glandirana rugosa. Next base: position 582,994 of record BLSH010429352.1, on the reverse strand, counting down.
GTGCAAAATTAGGTTTGCCACACGGACAATCAATAGGTATATAATGTGACAATATATAAAAATGACGTCAATTGCGACGAAACACATAGGGCGGAGTTCACGCTCATGACGTCACTACGCACAATGAAATCACAAGGTGGTTGAATCAGATCCCAGGACCAGTATTTTTCAATACATGCTTGATTTTATGATTAACATTGTGAGTAATTAGTGTGTCCTTGTTTTTAATAAATTTACTATTCAGTTTTACACTATATGGATATCTTTGATTCATTTTCTATGCACTATATGACAGAGCAACTCCTACCATTACTTGTGATATCTCTCTAACCAGAGAGGAGGAAAAGAGTAAATGGTTTCTATACCAAGTGATAGTTATTCACACAGCGCTATTGATTCTTTTGATCAAAGGTGTGGATAGCCTATTGCATTAGGGTGTGCACCCTAAAGCTCAAGCACACATGTGTGTCTACATATATATGGTGCCGGCAGGGAGATCAATCTCCCTGCTGGCACAGTGAAAGAGAAGTGCCTAAGCATTTCTCTTATGGCAGAGCCGGTAAGATGGAGATCTTTCCCATCTTCCCGCTGGCACACAGAGCGATAATGCTAATGTGCATGGGGTGATTAGGGTGTGCCCAGGTACATCCGGCACACCCTGTGCGCACGCCTATGCTTTAGATTAAGAGTGCACAATTTCTGGTAAGAAGCTACTATGTACGCTATGGTGGAGGCGCACTTGGGTGATTCACGTTTTGGCTTATCATCTATGCCCATATTGGATACACTTGTTGGGCATATAAAGGCATTGGAGCCTTCACATTTGGAACTTTCATGAGATGGTATAATGGACTGTTTTATCACATGGGAGTCATCTTTTGAAACATTTGATCTTATTGATATTTTTATGTATTGTCATATTATATTTCTATTAATTGTCAGCACGGCAAACCTAATTTTGCACATGTAATTTACAATTCCATCAGATTGTTTTTGTTTTGTTTTTCGCCAGCAGCTTTTGCTTGATCTACCAATGCAATCATTTTAGATTTGTGTAATACATACAATTTGCCAAGCTGGACCAATGTAAGTAAGCAATAAAGATCATACTTGGAGTTTGGCTTTAAGGTTTCAGTCCGTCCAGGGCACCCCTACAAATAAAAACCACCCCCCCCCCCCCCCCCCCAGCTAGTCACTACAGCATTTAAACAAAAACAAAAAAGAAAGAAACAAAAAGCTCCATATACTCATCTAAATCCATTGCCATATGACAATTCTTCTATCTTCCGGACTGCAATATGGGGTTGTCCTTTAACTACTGTAAATGGCAGCAAGGAGACTGGTCGGAGGTGGACTGGACTTCAACACTGAATCACTTATCTACATTTCTGGAAGAGGCACAGATGTGAGACACATGATAGGCGACAAAGGTACATGAAAAAATGATTTATTTTTTATTTTTAAATAGATGGGAGGTGCTGGTAAGTTTGCACAGAGATGAGCTTTAAAGGTTACATAACCCCAAACACTAAAATCTCATATAAATTTTAATATATTCAAAAGTAATTTTCAATATAATTAAATCTGTAGTGATCATTACATGCCTGGTGATCCTACCATGAAGGTCCTTTGTTCGGGCACTTCCTGTTAAGCCTCGTACACACGGGATGAAGATCGCACGTACGACCGTGTTGAATCGTATGTTGGCTGTTGTATGCAGCATACTGACTGCACTACACAATCGTACGTCCGGGGAAAGAACGTTCAGGTGCATGTAATTAGCATCCAGCCATTCCTGACTTCTGAGCATGCGCGTTTTGCACAATACAACTTGTTGTACCAACTGCTCTGTACACACGATACAACGGTCGTATGAGAGCTTGTTGGTACGACCAAATTTTCTAGTTTGCTCATACAACTGCCTTGTACGACCGTCATATGTTCGACTGTTCAAATCGCACATACGAACGATCGATATCGCATACAACGGTCGTGAGTACGACCTGTTGAATGCGATCGTCGTCCCGTGTGTACGGGGCATTATACTATAACAACGCTCTGTCCCTGTCTTCTAACTGTTCTCCTGCATTGTCACATAAGCTAATAAAGAGTACAAGTGACGGTTTCCACACACTTTATGCAGGTATGGTTGACTGTGCCACCATCAGTTAATCCACCATGAGTAATACAATGTAGCCATTGTATATATTACATATAAATAGGAAGTGGCTACAAAGAGGCTGTAAGAGATCAGAAGAACTGAAATGCAACAAAGGAAGAGAAAAAGTGAAAACAAATATTTCTTGTGAAAAACAAATCAGTGATACAGAGTGCTTTAGCTAACTACATATCAGTTATTGTTAACATCTATTTGTAGGCAGGTATAATCTACTTTCTCCACTGCAGGTGGTGCTCAACCGCAGCGGCACTGCAGGGAAGAGAAAGTCAAGAGAAACATGGTTCCTCTATGGTCTCTGGGGTCATTGGGGAATCTATATGATTGGAGGCTGCTACCCCATGTGACTCTAGCAACCATCTTGGGTCAAGCAGAGCTTATTTAATGCCCTAGCTTCCAGGCTTGGCATGCATTTCGCATGCGGGTTGTGTGGGGACAGGTCACCTGTCTGACAGGAACAGTGATTAGTGGCAGGGAGAGGTTCCTGACAAGTAGGGAAAGGATAGGGACATATCATCCTACCTGGAGACCACCCCACTTGGGTCCGGACTGGCTAGGCCGCATTCCAACCCTCAAGATCGATGCTGTCAGCCAGGGGTCAAGTCCTGGGAAAAAAAGTGTGGGAACTCACCCAAGACCCCCCTCCACCTCAAAAATAAAAAAGTGTGTGTGTGTGTGTATGTGTGTGTATATATATATATATTATATACAATGTCCTCAGGCTGCCTGTATTGATTGTGCAAAGTCGCCCCGGGCTGCTCTCTCCTCAATGCCCATCAAATGTAGCTTGATCAGCACCCATCAAATGCAGCTTTACCAGTGCCCATCAAATGCAGCCTTACCAGTGCCCATCAAATACAGCTTTGTCAGTGCCCATCAATGCGGCCTTATCAGTGCCCAGCAATGCAGCCTTACTAATGCCCATCAAATGCAGCCTGATCAGTGCTCATCGAATGCAGCCTGATCAGTGCCCATCAAATGCAGCTTGATCAGTGCCCATCAAATGCAGCCTTACCAGTGCCCATCAAGTGCAGCTTTACCAGTGCCCAGCAATGCAGACTCACCAGTGCCCAGCAATGCAGCCTGAGCAGTGCCCAGCAATGTGGCCTCACCGGTGCCCAGCAATGCAGCCTCACCAGTGCCCCCAGCAATACAGCTTCACCGGAGACCCCAGCAATGCAGCCTTACCAGTGTCCCCAGCAATGTGGCCTTACCAGTGTCCCCAGCAATGTAGCTTCACCAGTGCCCCCAGCAATGCAGCCTTACCAGTGTCCCCAGCAATGCAGCTTTACCAGTGTCCCCAACAATGCAGCTTCACCAGTGTCCCCAGCAATGCAGCTTCACCAGTTTTCCCAGCAATGCAGCCTTACTAGTGTCCCCAGCAATGCGGCTTTACCAGTGTCCCTAACAATGCAGCTTCACCAGTGTCCCCAGCAATGCAGCCCTACCAGTGTCCCCATCAATGCAGCCAGACCAGAGCCAAACGGGGTCAGTCCGCCCTGGGTGCCACACATTGGGGGGGATTCTCAGTGCGCCCATCCTCCCCTCCCTCTGTCCTCCTCCAGCTGCCGCTCTAACAAATTCCCACCTCCTATAATACAGGCCAGGATTGTTCCGCCTATCACTGGACTCTAAGAATCGGAACCTGTTAGGACCGGACATAATATCCTCCACCCTGAAACAATCTCGCCGTCGACCTCCTCCTGTCTCCCTCCCCTCCTACCCTCGTGACC
>BLSH010429352.1:548747-575542 GCA_018402905.1 Glandirana rugosa | reverse complement strand
CCCCCCCCCCCCCCCCCAGGAAAAGAGCTGCTGTCTTCCCCCCTCCTCTCTCTTGCCAGCTGCTGTAGAAGATGAGTCATGATGGAGAGATGGGAATGGGTCGGTAAATTTGTCATTTACCAGCTCCTTCCTTTTCTGAATTAACAGAGTCAGTGATTGAGTGGGGTGGCCATGCATAAGTTCTAACATGGACTTTCCACAGATAGGGCTGTAAGCTGTATTATGCGATTACTCAGGTGCCAGTAGTGCTTAGGATCTAGGGCACAGAATGTATTCAAATTCAAAACTAAAGGAAAGTTTCACTGGTATTAAAGATTAATGTCATTTAAATAATTGGTATTGAAGTGATTTTGGAATTGTTGTTAAAAAAATTACCTATTTCAATCTACAACCAGCTGCAATTTTTTTTCAAAGGTTTTCCAAGAAGTTACAGTAACAGTCAGGCTCAGACGCACAAACAAATGTACTCCGTCATACCTTTATTGAACACTATGTTATATTCACAGTCCAGGATAGTAGATCTTTGTGAACCCTTGCATTCAGTAACACATAGACCATCATATAGCATCAATAATCTCCACCAAATGTTTTCTATAACTGCCAAGCCTAATGGGAGGAATTTTAGACCATTTCTCCAAACCTGTTTTAAGTTCACTGATATTTCTGGGAATCCTTCTGTGAACAGCTGTCTCAGGTCAACCACAGCCTTCAATTTGGTTGAGGTCTGGACTCTAATTTGGCCAATCTGGAATACAAACATTTACTGTTTAAGCTATTCTGTTGTTGATTTACTCTTGTGTTTCGGGTCATTGTCTTATTGCATCACCCAATTTTTACAATTCTACAAGTGACAGAACCTTACTCTGACCAATCTCTTTTAAAATGCCTTGACAATGTAAAAATGTGCTTTCAATTTTTTAAACAGAACTGTTTTTATTTGCAATGGTAATAATGAAGATCATACCATGGTTCACAATTCATTCGTGTGCAAACCCAAATAATTCCAAAGGGTTCATGCAACCATAAAAAGCCAAGCAAGACCTAATTACTGCAAGTTACATAGTTAGTCAGGTTGAAAAAGACACAAGTCAATCTAGTTCAACCAAAAACAAAAATCCTTCACCCACAGTTGATCCAGAGGAAGGCAAAAAAGTCCAGCAAAGCGTGATCCAATTTGCTATAGTGGGGGAAAAAATTCCTTCCTGATTCCCCAAGAGGCAATCAGATTCACCCTGGACCAACTTTATATAAAAATGTTAGTACCCAGTTATATTATTTACATTAAGGAAAGAGTCCAGGCCTTGTGTTAAATTGTTAGTTCACCTTTACCAAAAAACTGCCCGTGCGGGTAAGGGGTGCCTGTAGATCAGGGGGGTCCAACCTTTTGACCTTCCTGGGCCACATTGGAAGAAGAGGAATTGTCTTGGGTCACACATACGATGCACTTACAATAAGGATAGCCAATCAGCAGAAAAAGTTGGGCAGATCACAAAGGTATCAATCACTGATAGAGATAATGTACCTATCTGAGTAATAAAACATCATCTTTTTGTAATATTTTTTATTATTAAAGTAAAAGAGGGCAACATAAAACTAATGTGTTTGCGATAAACTAACACATCAGTATCTGGTTCGACGGATGTAGTAGCAATTCTCAATGAATTCTCAAAGTGCTCATCAGATATTTTGGTTCTAATTTTGTCCAATGCATGCTTCATCCTTGAAAATAGTTCCTCACAAACATAGTTGCTGCCAAAAACTGAAGTCATGAATAAGGTGTGATTGTGAAGAGTGGGGTATTTTTTTGGGGGAAGATAAAGCTTATAAAAGTCCAGTAGACACTGACAATTTTTTCTTTGGATGCGTGTGTTTTCTAAAAAATGTAACATTTTTAAGTAAATTTATGATTTTGTGTTGGGCCGCATTCATAGTTGTCTTGGGCCACAGGTTGGACACCCCTGCTGTAAATATAAAACTGTGCAGTTTTGACCAAAATTAACTAATGTCCTTACTATAGGTGTAAGCAGGGCTGGCCCTACCATGGGTCCCAGTGGGTCCATTGGACCCTGGCAGCATTTTGAGAGGGGCAGCAAACTGAACCACGGCCGCCTCTCCTTCTCTTCTATTTACCCAGAAAATTGACAACCAACATGTTTTTTCCAGCAGTTTTGTGTGTCAGGATGACAACTGCCCCCTGGGCCGCGCCACCTGCCCCTATACAACTGTAGCCTGCCATTATACTGCCCTAGTCTGTCGATATACTATCCCAGCCTGCCCCTATACTGCCCCAGCATGTCCATATACTATCCTAGCCTGTCTATATACTACCCTAACCTGTCTATATACTACCCTAGCCTGTCCATATACTTCCCCAGCCTGTCCATATACTATACTAGCCTGTGTATATACTACCCTAGCTTGTCCATATACTACCCTAGTCTGGCCATATACTACCCTACCCTGCCCTAGCCTGTCTATATACTACCCTAGCCTGTCCATATACTGCCCTAGCCTGTCCATATACTGCCTAGCCTGGCTATATACTACTCTAGCCTGTCCATATACTGCCCTAGCCTGTCTATATACTACCCTAGCCTGTCTATATACTGCCCTAGCCTGTCCATATACTACCCTAGCCTGTCCATATACTGCCCTAGCCTGTCCATATACTGCCCTAGCCTGTCCATATACTGCCCTTGCCTGTCCATATACTGCCCTAGCCTGCCAATATACTGCCCTAGCCTGTCCATATACTGCCCTAGCCTGTCTATATACTACCCTAGCCCGCCCCTTGGAATTGAGCATAATGGTATGTCATATTATTTTGCATATAGACAAGGTGCTGTTGCATATAAATCTTAATTTTAGTTTTAATTATCATGATATGAAATAATGGATGTGGGGGTCTTTTTGTGGATGTGATTTTTTTGGAGGGCGGGGCAGCATTTATTTCTTGGACCCAGGCAGCCCAATGTCTTGGGCCAGCCCTGGGTGTAAGCCATTTACATACCTTTTGAAGCCTGGTGAAAAAACTCCAAGAAATGGCATCATTCTACCCTGCCTTGTTTCTAAGAGACTCCCAGCCAATTCAAACCCTTTCACATGCACTCTCCCTTCCCTGTCACAGTAGCTCTGAGTTTAGCAATGCTGCAACAAAGGAGATAGTGGACCACAAATGTGCAGGAATTTGAGCGCTCAGACCTGGATGGTTAGGTGCATCTTAGTAACGTCCAAGCAGCAAGGCAGAATGGAACTATGCCATCTCTGAGTTTTATGGCCAAGCTGCACAGTTTGTTTTTATCTATAGGTGCTCCTTCCCTGCATAAGCATTTTTTTTGTAAAGGTAAACTACCCCTTTAAATTTCATACCTACTCTCATCTGTTGTGCCTGTGACAGCTTATGGAAAATGTGTGGTGCAGTAATGAATTTCCATGTAGCTCCTTAAAGTGTTACTAAACCCACAACAGTAAAATCAGTCTGTATATGCAGCATAACATACTCACTGTGGAACTTAAGGGGTTAATCCTCTGCATTGTTTAAAAAAGGCTGTTTTATCCTGTATGCATAGATTCTTCCCTCCTGCAATGTCAATCTGAGCAAGTCCATATAATACACAGCAGGGTGGTAAAGCTGCGCGTGCTCAGTTTGGTCTCTTATGCTGGAGAGTACATTTCCTGTTTCAGCTGAACTGTTCAGGTCACATGATATTGACATCACACATGTGGGCGTGTATAGAGGCTGTAGTGGAAATCTCCTCCTATTTGAACACACAGCTATGGACAAACTATGCAGGTTATCAGGAAACCATGGTATACAGATCATCCCAAAAGGTATATCATGGCAGTACTTTAATGTAAAAAGAAGATTTATAAGCTGTGGGCACTGTGGGGGGCCAGTTGAACTATTTTCATATTACTGGGGTTAGTAACACTTTAGGGCCACATGCTACTCTGGACACGTTTTCTCCAGTCATAAGAATAGTTGATTTAAAAATACGGTAAAAACCATGTATTTTCAGCCCAAACGCTCCTCTCCTGTTCTTTTTTCTTCTACCCTACAAAGTGTATCAGTCCATTGGTAGACACTGCAAATCTAATCAAATGCAATTTGCCCTAAAGAATTATTTTTATTTTCTTTAATACAGATTGATGTGAATGTAGATTATGAGCATACATTGGTGCTGAGACCAGTACAATATTATATAATTGGATTTGCAACAAAACTGTGCCATGAGCTCTTTTTTTTCAAAGCTCATGACTAAAGCCTAGTATACACGATCAGAAAACTGTAGGAAAAATACCGCTTTGGAAGTGATCATATTATAATCTAATCATTAGCACGCAGCTTTCAAAAGCCAATCCAAAATTATCTGAAGGGGCATTTTTCTGGAACAATACCAGATCATACAAATTTCATTTAATCAGTACAGTATCTGTCCGAAAAAAATCAGAAGAGCAAGACCATGCATGCTTGGAAACAAAAGAATACATAGAATTATTGTAAGTTTAGTAACCTCTTAATTTTCGATATGGGATTAGCATGCAAAAAAAAAAACAGACAATAATTTGTCCGATATTCTCATTATGTGTACAAGGCTTTAGAATATCCTGAGTAGTAAGCTAATAAATACATCACACTAAAAATAGTAGTCAAGAAAAGGGAAAGCTCAACAAAGCATTATAAAATGACCAGAAATCCTCATGGAGATTCAATAAAGCTAGAGTAATTTATGTCAATACAGAAAAACTTTTAAGTAGCTGTGGTGTCCCCAAGCCTCTGTCTGTTAGCTCCTCAGCATGTCTTTTATTAGAGGGTTTGGACTGCAAGATACTTCCACTCCTATTAAGAAGCTATGAAGTGCTCCCTGTGCACAAATAAAGTGAAAGTACGCTCTCAACTGCATCAAAAAAAAGATTGTAGCACTGGCAATGGAGAGCACAGAGCTCTTATTAATGAAACATGGCAAACTCAGATACACTATATTGTCAAAAGTATCAGGACGCCTGACTTTACACGCACATGAACTTTAATGGTATCCCAGTCTTAGTCCATAGGGCTCAATATTGAGTTGGCCACAAGGTTTAGGAGTGTGTCTATGGAATCGTTTGACCATTTATCTAGAAGCACATTTGCAAAGTCAGGTACTGATTTTGGACAAGAAGGCCTGGCTCACAGTCACCGCTCTAATTCCTCCCAAAGGTGTCCTATTGGGTTGAGGTTAGGACTCTGTACAAACCAGTCAAGTTCCTCCACCCCAAACTCACTTATCCATGTCTTTATGGACCTTGCTTTGTGCACTGGTGTCAGTCATGCCATCCCCAAACTGTTCCCACAAACTTGGGAGCATGAAATTGTTTTGGTATGCTGACCCCTTAAGAGTTCCCTTCACTGGAACTAAGGGGCATAGCCCAACGCCTGAAAAACAACCCCACACCATAATCCCCCCTCCACCAAATGATTTGGACGAGGGCACAAAGCAAGGTCCATAAAGACATGGATGAGCGAGTTTGGGGTGGAGGAACTTGACTGGTCTACACAGAGTCCTGACCTCAAACCAATAGAATACCTTTGGCATGGATTAGATGGAGACTGCGAGCCAGGCCTTTTTGTCCAATATCAGTGCCTGGTAATTCTAGCACCAGACATTCTGTGTTACACTAAACTGGTAATCTGTAAAGGCTTTTAAAGCATCGCCTATGAAGGATGTTTGAAGTACCGTAGTTTGTCGCCATTCCATGAGCATGCGCAATTTTAAAGCATGACATATTAAGTATCTATTTACTAGGTCTATTAAGTATCTATTTATAACTTTTATGTAAATAAATCACCAGGACCAGAGGGCTTACACCCGAGAGTCCTCAAAGAACTCAGTGGGGTTATAGCTAGACCATTGTTCCTAATCGTTGCAGACAGCATACTGACAGGAATTGTACCAGCTGATTGGAGAAAAGCCAATGTGGTACCAATATTCAAAAAAGGGCAGAGACATATTCCGGGGAACTACAGGCTGGTCAGCCTAACATAACTATTGATAGTAGGTAAATTATTGGAGGGGATGATAAGGCACTATATCCAAGAATTAGCTGATGAAAACAGTATCATTAGTAGTAATCAGCATGGGTTTACGAAGGGTCGTTCTTGCCAGACCAATCTGTTAACATTCTATGAGGAAGTGAGCTGCCATCTACATAGGGGGAGGTCTGTGGATGTGGTGTATCTGGATTTTTTAAAAGCATCTACAAGCTGAGGTCTGCAGGCATGGACCATAAGGTTTGTTCTTCTATAGAAAACTGGTTACAGGGGCACGTCCAAAGGGTAGTGATAAATAACGTGTAAGTGGGGTACCTCAAGGTTCTGTCTTGGGACCAATTCTGTTTAATTCATTCATAAATGACATAGAGGAAGGAATACATAGCTCAATCTCAGTTTTTGCGGACGATACGAAAATAAGCAGGGCAAAAACCTCACAGCAGGATATAGCAATTTTACAGAAAGACCTGAACAAAATAATGGAGTGGGCAACTACATGGCAAATGGGGTTTAATGTGGAGAAATGTAAAATAATGCACTTGGGGGCTAAGAACATAAACGCAAAATACTCACTGGGGGGGAACCTCTAGGGGAGTCAAGGATGGAGAAAGACCTGGAGATCCTAGTGGAAGACAGACTGTGTAATAGCATGCAATGTCAAGCTGCAGCTACCAAAACCAGCAGAATATTAACATGGTATATACTCCAGGGGTAAAACTATAATCCTGCCACTTTATAAAAATCTGGTCTGGCCACATATGGAGTATTCCGTACACTTCTGGTCACCAGTCCTCAGAAGGGATGTGCTGGAGCTGGAGAGAGTCCAAAGAAGGGCAACTAAATTAATAAGGGGACTGGAGGCCGTTCTAGTGGGATCTTACAAGGGTCTTAGTCATCTGGTATATAGGGGTCCCCAAGTGTACTCGCCCTTGATTGGGTCAATGCGCACTACCATTCGTGCATGGGACAAAGCATAAGCTTTGATGCATCCAGATGCCTTGGAGTGGTCACCAGGTCCTCCCTTATGTTTTAACCCTAGATTGTCCCACTTTGGTGCAATCCCGGATCCAGTATTGGGCCCGAGTGGGCATCTAACTACTAAAGAATATAATAGGAGTGGGAAACTACTCACATTTGATCAGTTGAAAGAGAGACACAGCCTCCCAAACTGGTATTCCTTCCAATATCTGCAGCTGTGGCATGCATTTGTGGCACAATTTGGCACTGGTAATTTGGAGCTTCGGACTTCTCCTTTGGAACAATTATTGTGCAATGAATCCCTGCAGAAGCCATTGTCGGAAGTTTATAAAGAACCATTTGTTGGTAGGCCAAAAGCGATAAGTAGGTATAGGGACTGTTGGAGCTCATTAATACCCTATTTTCAGGGGGATGATTGGGACGATATGTGGGATCACCCGTTTAGCTCTCTGGTGTCGGCTTGTGACCATTATATCCAATTCAAACTGCTTCATAGGGTATACTATACCCTGGATAGAATAGCCAGAATCTACGGCATGGGTGAGGCGGAATGTTGGCGTTGTACCACTAACCCTGTTAATTTTGACCACATATTCTGGCATTGCCAGCCGAAACGAGAGTTCTGTCTGGATGGGGGTCATGCAAACTCTTCAAGACCTGCTCTTCCTATCCCCCTAATCATTTCAGTATGTCTGCTGGGCTTGGTAGAGGAGGTGGCGCCTCATATGGCTCAACGAACCCTTATCTCCCTCTTCCTATTTTATGCACGTAAAGCCATTCTGCTGTGCTGGAAAAAGTCTGAAGTCCCTTCCTTGTCCTACTAAAAAGGTATAGTTAACAAGGTATTACCTTTATATAAAGCCACGTACCTGAGTAGGGGTTGTCCTAATAAGTTTGAAAAAGCATGACAGTGCTGGTTCTCAGCCAATGATAATCTTAATTGAACGCATTGGGGATGTCTTCTTACAGCTTTGAAGTTTCCCTTAACTATGTAGACGGAGGTCTTAGTCTTGACCAAGAGGCTCAATGTTCTGCTGGTACCCATGTTCTAATACTGTTTTAGTATAATGATTTTCTGCTGTAAGGGCTACAAATCTTTGTTTATACTCCTGCACTTTATTGAACATTGCACTGTAAGTAAGTGGGAGAGGGTGGGGGATGTTGGGTGGTTTTGTATTGTTTGTATTGTCTGAAAATTTTTCAATAAAAATAATTTTCCAAAAAATAAGGGGACTGGAGGACCTCAAATACAAGGAGCAACTACAAGCACTAAATTTATTCTCGCTGGACAAAAGACGCTTGAGAGGGGACATGATAGCGATTTACAAATATCTCAATGGTGATCCCAGCATAGGAAAAGAGCAATTCAATCTCAGGGGATGTGAAAGGACAGGGGGTCACACAATGAGATTGGAGGAGAAACAGTTTAACCTTAAGCTGAGTAGGGGATTTTTCACTGTCAGGGCAGTAAGGATGTGGAACTCTCTTCCGCAAGTGGTGGTGTCAGCGGGGAAAATTGATATTTTTAAAAGACTCTTGGGCATGCACTTAAAGAACACAATATACAGTGATATGGGATATGATTATTGATACTGACACACATACACCTACACAGGTTGAACTGGATGGACTGTTGTCTTTTATTCAACCTTACCTACTATGTACTATGTAACTATATTTTACCAAACAATTGGGTATCTCAGATTTTTACATGTAGAAGAGGATTGTCAGAATTGGCCCAAAGGCAAGTGGTTAAGGGGTTTCCACCTACAGCCAAGGATTTGGAAAACCTTTCATCAGCAAATACTGTAATTTCTGGGAAGATTAGTCATGCCTGTATCAGTGTTCAAGCAATGCAACCCACAGTGAACATTGACAATAGCCTCCTTATAAATTACAGGTGAATAACTTACATAGTACAAAGTTGGTAGGGTTGAATAAAGACAACAGTCCATCCAGTTCAACCTGTGTTGGTGTGTGTGTGCTTGTAGAAAATGATTTCTCATATCCCTGTATTATTATATACTGTATATTGTTTTCACTAAGATGCACGTCCAAGAGTCCTTTAAAACTAACTACACTTTCTGCTGACACCACTGATTGTGTAAGAGAGTTCCACATCCTAACTGCCCTGACAGTGAAAAACCCCATACGCAGCTTAAGGTTAAACAGCTTCTCTTTCAGTCTCATTGTGTGACCCCGTGTCTTCTTACACCCCCGGGGACAGAAAAGTTTCATACTCATGCTGTGATCCCCATTGAGATATTTGTATATTGCTATCATACCTCCTCTCAAGCGTCTCTTCTCTATGGAGAATACATTTAACGCTTGTAGTTGTTCCTTATGTTTAGGTCCTCCAGTTACCATATTAATTCAGTTGCCCTTCTCTGGACTCTCCAGTTCCAGCACATCCATTCCCTTCTGAGGATTGGTGACCAAAACTGTACGGAATACTTCAGAGTTTTATAAAGTGGCAGGATTATAGTTTTATCTCTGGAGTAGATTCCCTTTTTAATGCATGCTAATATTCTGCTGTCAGGTTTGGTGATTTTAGTAGCTTCTCATATCTTTTTTGTACTAAAAATTGGGTACTTCTTTATTGTTAAGAAAAAATATTAATAGGAATTTACATATTTTCGTTTCACATTATTTCTTCCATTCTTCTTAACAAAGTTATTTATTTCAAAGAGTCTCTTCCCTTAGGTTGTCTCTTGTTGAAGATATCTCTTCCTGAGCTTCTGTCTCCAGATGGCCATTGCTCCAACACCAGATGTTTCTGTGTGACTGAGAAGCATCATCATCTCCCCATGTTCAGCTCTTGTAACACAGCTGATAAATCCATCATTAGATTGTGAGCTGGGATCTTGCTGTTGATAGCTTCTCCATGTGTGGTCCAGGAAACTGTCTGCAAAGCTGTATGAAAGTGTGATCTGTAGTACTTTCTACACATTACATCCATGGTGTGCATAGACTACAGGAAATTAAACAGTGTTTTACACAGAGATACAAGGTTGTAGCCAACTGGCAAATATGTTAATGGCGGGTATATTCATAGTCATAACCAACAATGCCATTGCAGTGTGGAGTAACACCAAAGAGGGCCCATTGTAGACAAATTACAATATGTCATATTTAGGGAAATATTGCAAATGGTGAACTCTGTAAGGAAAATAAATTTGTAAGAGCTGGTTCACACAGGGGCGATCCAACTTGCGGGGCGACTCAGCGCGACCCCGCACAACGCGACTTCAGCACGGTTTGCAAACAACTTCTGTAATAGAAGTCAATGCAAGTCGCCTGAAGTCACCCCCAAAGAAGTACAGGAACCTTTTTCTAAGTTAGAACGGTTCCATTGCAATGCATGGAGCACGACTTGTCAGGCGACTCAAGTAACCTGACAAGGCGCCCCTGTGTGAACCGGCTCTAAGGGAGGGACACATTCAGATTCAATGGGCACTGCTGCAGCACTCTTCAGCTTTACTCGCCACAACTCAGGAAAGTCTTGTGTGCTTACACCCAGTGGTGTATTTTGGTCTTGTTGCTGCCCTAGGCAAGACTAAAATCGGTCGCCTCCTATCTAAATTTGCTCCACCCCTTCCTGTTTAAGATCCACCCCTTCATCTGTAAACTATGCTCCCAGCATGAACCCCTGAGATCTAAGGATGTGCCCCTCCAAAATTGAAGGACCACAAGTCCCAGGACGAACCCCTGAGATCTTAGGATGTTACCCCCCAAAAGTGAGGGACTACATGTCCCAGCATGAACCCCTCCTCTTCGTATGGGTCTCTGCAGTGGCCTGCTCCCTCATCACACACACGGTTCCAATCCATCCCTGGTACCTGGGCTCACCTCACAGTTTTGAGAGTTGTTCTGAACTGAGTCCTGACAGTTCCCTTTCCCTTGCTATCCCTCTGAGCATGCACTGCCACCGAAGAAGATGGAGGAGGTGGGTGGAGCTCAAGCACTAGGCATGGAGTGGTGGAGGAGGAGGAAGTTAAATTCTCCTCCACTTTGAATTCTGAGACCTCAGCCTCGCTCTGCATTAGGGTCTGGGACATGACGTTACTCGTTGCTAGATGCCAGGCACTATGCCCCTAGCAATCAGTGGGCAGTAGAGCCAGTGGTGTTGGTGGACCAAGCTACAGGTCTCGGCTGGCCAGGATTAATACTGTCAGTTAGTAAAGCAGCACTATCTCCAGCAGCCTTTTTTGGGGCATCAGATCGAAGGCCCAGTCCGCCCCTGTTCTCTGCAGCCCTTCTGCCTGGGGGGTGGCACCGCTTACAGTTACACCATCCTTGGTTCCTATGTGCTAAATGATGGAACCTGAACAGAACAGCAGTATCTCAACAAGAGCTAGAGCTAGAAAGAGAATGTAAGCACAAGTCTTTCCTAATCCACTGGACAGCACTCTTATTAGATAAGTGGATCACTCTTTACAGCGGGATCACCTTTCACCATTTCAGCCTGTACAGTTTTAATCCAGGACATGGGTTGGCCTGCACCCCTCAAACTGCCCAATGCATCCTCCGCCAATTGTCAGGATCAAAGGGGTTAACAGGCAGCTTTGAGACAGTTTAGTCAACTTAAAAGGCTTTATTTAGCGAAAACAACAGAAAAATTGACAGGCTTTGTCTTCATAGGCAGTTCAAAACAGCAAAGCAACTCTTCTTAGCCATATAAGACAGTCCATTTTAAATGCTCAGTGTCCCTGCCACAGCATATAACATAGTGCAGTCCATATTCAGGCAAGCTCATCCAGCAGGATCAAGTCAGAGGCCACAGGGCTCCTTCCAACTTCAAGATCCTCTCAGCTCTGATAGCTCAACAGCCATTTCCCACAGCCTCTCTGACCAGCTGCCTAATACGTAGGCCGGAAAGGGAAGTACTTGCCCTGTTTTATTAACCCTCTCCAGGCTGACTCTCTACAATATATTCAATAATCTTCCTCACAATACTGATACTATTAATAAATGCTGTATTACATGCTGTTCATACTCACTCAGTCACTATGAGATTCATTTTCTGTATTCTGCAAAAAACCTGGTTGATCCTGCTGCTCTCTATCTCCGCCTTCTGTTCAAGTCCCCAATTCATCTAGGGATTTTCCAGCTGTAGTGGCAACTCTGCACATGCTCAGTTTTTAATGAGTTTCTATGCCGAGCATTTTCTCCCTATCACATCTGAGCAGCCCATGTGACTATAGAGTCACACATGTGGGCGTATACGCAGTGGTAAATAACAGCCCACTCCCTCCCTCCTTCTCCATGCCCACTAACCAGCTAAACACAATGGGGGCGGGATATTACATGTAGATTAATGGAGGCTTCACCCCCCTCTTATGCTAAGACACAGGCTGGAGGGGTGTGACACAGCCTGAGACTGGCAGAAATCCACCCACACCATTTTAGTGCCAAAAAATAATAAAGATTTAATTTCAAATATATATTTGTTTACCAATTTAAAACCATTTATTGATATTATTTATTTTTACTCTGTATTCCAAAGGCTGTTTTTTTATTTTGAACATGTGACCAAGCAGCAGAGGAATAGAAGCTCCTCCTGCTTATGTTTCCCTGCAGACAGGCTGGGAGAGAGCTGGGTCATGTGACAGTTGTATATCAATTAGGAAAAAGGTACTTAGATTTTGTTTTATTAAAATAAATACAGTGCCATCATCCACATACAGAAATAGAAGGGAAAATGTAAATTAAACAATTTGGGTTTAGTTTCACTTTATTCCTGATCGATCATTTTAATCAATTGAATTGTTTATAGACCCATACAAAGGGCCAAGAATCAATAATGCACTTAACTGGGGTGCTAAAACAAAGGGTATTAAACCGCATCTTTGGCAAGTCTATTAACTCCACCTTATGAGCCTTTGAAACAATAATTATTATGCGTTCAACTAGCTATTTAGCTAATCAATTCTACAAAATATAATGATGCTGATACAATATCTAAGAATGTATCATTTTTGAGACATAGTAGGCTTTAACATTAAAATTATTGCTAGTTATGACATTCAACTCTCTAGGACAGGGGTCTCCAGACTTTCAAACAAAGGGCCAGTTTACTGTCCTTCAGAATTTAGGGGGGCTAATTGTGGCCAGTGGGAGTACAAAATGTCCCAGCATCAGTGGGAATAAACAATCCCCCGTATCTGGTGTCAGTGGGAGGAATTGTGCCCCATCATTGGTGTCATTGGGAGGAATTGTGCCCCATCATTGGTGTCATTGGGAGGAATTGTGCCCCATCATTGGTGTCATTGGGAAGAATTGTGCCCCATCATTGGTGTCATTGGGAAGAATTGTGCCCCATCATTGGTGTCATTGGGAGGAATTGTGCTCCATCATTGGTGTCATTGGGAGGAATTGTGCCCCATCATTGGTGTCAGTGGGAGTGGCAAAAATCCAGAGGTGAGCCCTGCACACAATCAGCAAAGTCAGATGCATCCGGAATACTCAAAAAATATAAAGAAAGATTCCATAGTGCAGACTGTAATCAAATAGATTTATTGTGCAAAGGCTGCTACTTACAGAATTGTAGATTTCAAACAGCATAAACTCCACCAAGATGCTGGGAATGGCATGCGTTCCACTTCGCAACCACCGCTGGCGGAAAATAATTTTGTGAACACATCAATATCGGGACTACTATGGACATTCATGTCATGTGAATTTGACTTCTGATCTGGGTTGGTGCTGTTTTATGTATAGATTGAACTTATGGGCAGGTATTACCTGAGTACAGCAGCCCCCAGTTTTGAATATATATTGCTCATAGCACATCAGTGGGTTTATTCAGCACCTTTATGCACATTGTCACTTTATTTATTTGAAGGGCTGTTGAGATTGCACTTATTTATTTATGAGTTATGATCACTTATATGATATTAATTGTTATATATGATTTGGGTTGGCGCTGTTTGATATGCAAACTAGACTGTTGCACTGTACCTGTTTTTGCACTTTTGAAGAAATTCTTCCCTATTGCATATACTGTATAGACTATCATACCACTATGGGTGGTAGTGTTGTTGCATATACGGACACTGAATATTATTAATGAAGGACTTTAGCAACTGTTTAATATTGCACTTTATTCCTGCACTTTTGCACTATGACCACAAGGTGGCACTAGAGATATTGAATTTTATCTTTATTTGTATTTTAATTTTTCTTGCGCCGCAGCATATTTGTTTATTATTTCTGTTGTAGTATTTGGGGTATTTTATAGGTGCTCGGCAGCTTTCGCTAGACAACTCTTCCCAGATAAGCGCGGTACCTCACACCATCATCTTTGGAGTATGCTTGGAGAGCTAAAAAAAACGCACCAAAACACACCTTCCATTTGAAAGCAATGGAAAACAGTAAAAATTTGGCAAAAATGTGCCAGCGATGCGTTTTTGATTCACATGTCCTTTAAAAACCACATCATTTATGCAGCAGATTAGTGTAAAAGTGCCCTTACCTATTTTTAATCTCTATGATGCTGGTATTTGCAAATAGATATTATATTTTCTTGTTTTAACCATTTTTTTTACATTTCTTCAGTTGCTTCCTTGTTTCTGGCCTAGGCAAAAATGATCATACATCCCAGGAGTATTCATGGGCATTTTTTTTCTCTCCTCTGAAGGAGGAGAGTAGGAGCATTCGCAGCGAATGACACCCTCTGCCCTGTATGCCAAGGCTATGGGAAGATGGATTCCAGGAAGTAAATGCTACGTGCATTATTTGCCCTTACTCATGATGGCCATGGCTAGTTATGTTAGGGGGGGAGTTTTTCAAAGTGGTTTCTTAAAGTGGAGTTCCACCCAAAAGTGGAACTTCCGCTTATCTGATCCCCTCCCCCCCCTCCGGTACCACATTTGGCGCCTTTCAGGGGGGAGGAGCTCTTTGCAGCAGCAAAGTACATCAGCAGCTCGGTCCCCCTCCTCCTTCCTCATCCCTCCCCTTCTGCTGAGCCAGTGAGAGAGCATAGCGTGCTTCACGCATGCATAGTAGGGACCCGGCCGTGAAGCCGAAAGGGGGTTCCTTTACCGGTAATGGAAACATCAGCTGCGGTGCCGACATCGCTGGATTCCAGAACAGGTAAGTGTCCTAATGTTAAAAATCAGCAGCTACAGTATGTGTAGCTGCTGATTTTTAATTTTTAAAGGGGCGGACGGACCTGTCTAAAGAATGGAGACATGGAAGGATGGGTGAGCTTGCTTTAAATATGAAAAATGAATTAAATAGCGTTTTCAGTTTGTGCTGCTCAGGTACTGTTTGGTGCAGCTTTAAGTAATTTGTTATAAATTTCAGCCATCACACAGCCACACTATTCTGTGCATCAATGTTCTGCCCCTTATGCCAAGTAGGATGACATAACTAAGAGGAAGGTGTGGAAAGTCTGTGACCTCTGGGCTGTAAAGCTTGCAGAGTAAAAGCAAATATGTCATAGCAGGGCAGCCATCAGAAATTTTGGGGCCCCTTACACAGCTTTAGACATGAACCCCCCCCCGTCTGACCACCAACATTCCCCAGGGCCCGCCCACTGGCCATCCAACCACATCACTGCCCAGGGGTGTACACATGTCGCAGCTGCAGTAGGAATCATACACCATACACCCCGTCACACTTACCAGGTGTAACCTGCCAAGCATGACCCATTCAAGTGAAGTGAAGTGTGTAATGCATGCTAGAGTGGGATCCTGGGGTTAAAAAAACAGTGCACAGGCAGCACAGCCTCACCCAATGCTTGCAATAAGACCTCACGCCGAACCATAGCTGCTAGAGGTCCTAAACTTGGACCAGTTGGGGGGGCCCTGTCCATGTGACCCAACTTTGGTATTTTTATAGCCTATGTTTTGGGAGAACGGTGTCCCTATACTGGGTGCCCCCTCCCATAGACTGCAATGTTAAGTACGAAATTCACCTGATAATTGCCGGTCAATGACTGGTCACTTTGAGGACCAGGTACAGACCAGGTACGGCCAAACCATAGGAGGTTCCAAATTTGTACCAGTTGTTGCCCAGGGGGTCCTCTCTATGTGACCCAAGTTTGGTATTTTTATTGGCTATGGTTCAGGAGAACGGTGTCCCCAAACCGGGTGTCCCCCTCCCATAGACTACAATTTTAAAGACTGCTAAAGTCTTTGTTGTAAGGGCCACCTGGGGAAACTGGGGCCTCTTACAACAGTACTGCCTGTACCCCCCTGATGATGGCCCTGTGTCATAGATAATCCCGGGACCTGCCCTGTGCCTGCAAAGCAGTTTGAAAACTTTCTTGGAAAGCCATAATATGCATAGTTTTGTAAGTGTACATGCATTAACTTATTTTAATTTGCAATTTCCTCAAAAGGGAATTTTTATGTCAGGACCAGGTTCTGAACCCACAACTTCTCTTGCGTCCAGCAGTGGCTCTTCATTCTGAGACACCTGAGATAATAAACAGCTCCCTGTCTGATCCTTTAAACTTTCTTGCCTTGTCTCATGACTCAGGTGAACCATCAGGGAGGAGTGTGATTGGTCCCAAATTTACTCTGCAGCAGAACAATGACCCCAAACATACAGCCAATGTCATTAAGAACTACAGTCATGCCCAAAAATATTGGCAGCCTAGCATTTCTCTCAGATAATGCACCAATTTGCCCAACAAAAATGTTGCAATTACAAATGTTTAGCCATTCTTGTGTTTATTTCTTTTGTATTGGTATGACACAAAAAAAAGTGGAGAAACAAAAAGCCAAATCTGACATATTCCACGCAAAACTCAAAAAATGGACTGGACAAAATTATTGGTATCTTCTCAAAATTATAAGAATAATTGCATTCCAAGTTTGTGATGCTCCTCTAATTTGTAATTAAACTCACCTGTATTAAATAACAGGTGCTGACAATATAGAAATCCCACTGGCAACCAGTTAAAATGGTGAAAAATTGACTCAACCATTCTGTTGTGTGTTTCTGAGAGAAGAGTAAAGGCAGCAAATAATTGTCTGAGGATTTGAGAACAAAAATTGTGGAAAAGCATGAACAATCTCAAGGTTACAACTTATAAGTCCATCTCCAGAGATCTTAATATTTTTGTCTCCACAGGAACACAGAACAAGGAGTCCTGGGAGTGGTTTGGCCCCCTACAAAGCCCTGATTTCAACATCATTGAGTCTGTCTGGGATTACATGAAGAGATAGAAGGATTTGGGGCAGCCTACATTCACAGAAGATCTGTGGTTAGCTCTCCAAGATGATTGGAACAACCTACCTGCCGAGTTCCTTCATAAACTGTGTGCAAGTGTACCTAGAAGAAGTGATGCTTCTTTAACCACTTCCCGACCGCCGTATGCAAAATGACGGCCCGGAAGTGGCTTAGTTATCCTGACTGGACGTCATATGACGTCCTCAGGATAACAAGCTGCCGCGCGCCCGGGGGGGCGCACATCGCGGCGATCGGTGGTGTGGGAGGTCAGTCTGACCCCCCGCAATACCGATCTCGGTAAAGCGCTTCGATCTGAAGCACTTTATCATGTGACCAGCCGTGAACCAATCACGGCTGGTCACAGTGTAACACAGGAAAGCCGTTTATCAGCTTTCCTGTACTCAGGTCTGCAGACCTGAGGAGTGGAGAGCCGATCGGCTGCTCTCCTGACAGGGAGGGTTTGTGCTGATGATTTATCAGCACAGCCCTCCCTCGGATCACCACCCTAGACCACCAGGGAGCCTTCCCAGGGACCACCAGGGATGTGCCCACCCAGGACCACCAGGGAGCCGACCAGGGAGCCAATCTGGAACACCAGGATGACCCCCCTAGACCACCAGGTAAGAGACACAGTGCCCAATGTGGATGGCACTCAGTGCCACCTTCAGATGCCACCCTAGACCACCAGGGAATGAGCCCCTATCAGTATATATGCCCACCAGTGCCCCTATCAGTGCTTACCAGTGCCCCTATCAATGCATACCAGTGCCACATATCAGTGCACACCATTGCCACCTATCAGTGCCCAGTGCCGCCTATGAGTGCCAATCAGTGCTGTCTATGAGTGCCCATCAGTGCCGCTTAGCAGTGTCTGTCAGTGCTGCATATCAGTGCTGTATATCAGTGCCACCTATCAGTACCCGTCAGTGCTGCTTATCAGTGCCGCCTAACAGTGTTCATCATTGCTGCATATAAGTGCCTCATCATCAGTGCCACCTCATCAGTGCCGCCTCATCAGTGCCAATCAGTACTGCCACATCAGTGCCCCTCAGTGTAGCCTCATCAGTGCCCTCCAGTGATGGAGAAAATTTACTTATTTACAAAGTTTTGTGACAAAAATAGAGATTTTTTTTTCAAAATTTTCGGTCTTTTTTTATTCGTAGCGCAAAAAATAAAAACCGCAGGGGTGATCAAATACCACCAAAAGAAAGGCCGCGCAATTGTCATTCAAAGCGCAACAGCACTGAAAACTGAAAATTGGTCTGGTAGTAGAGTGTTCTAAGTGCATAGTATTGAAGTGGTTAAAGGCAAAGTGTGGTCACACCAAATATTGATTTGATTTGGATTTCTCTTCTATTCATTTGTTCTCTATTTTGTTAATTGATAACTATAAACTACTAGCACTTCTATTGCTGAAAGCATTCTTAATTTACAGCATTTTTTTCAAACCTGCCTAAAACGTTTGCACAGTATTGTATATGTATTACTTTGTTAGTACTTTGTTAGTAAAGACAATGTTATTCTTTAATGAACAGGTCCATAGCAAAATGTCAAAATTGCGCTGATCCATAGGGAGTGTACAGGTGTTAGAGCTGAAGTGGTTAATTATCCAGTTGACCTCTTTAGCAATATAAATCGCCCACCCACTAATCCTTTCAGTCACCAATTCCTAAAAAGGGTTCTAAGAACATGAAGATGATTGTTCTCTATAAAGAGTCATGAAAAGCATTGTTTTATTTTTCCATTTATTTTATAAACATAATTTAGCTAAATAGCACTTTGGAAACCACAAATAAGGTATACTATAGCCCATTTTCTGCTGCTCAATGGAAATAAAAAACACTCATGAGTCAAAAGTCTACAATGTAACATTTATTAAAAATATACTGACTGCTCCCTCTTGTGGTGATATTTAATTTTACGCCACTTTAGGTAAAACTATTTATGGATGGCCTTGGTTTCTAAAAGCATGGAGGAAATACAGACACCTGTGTTTGCAATGGTTCCATTCTAGGGCTGGAACTGTAATCAAGAGTCTGGTATAAGCAACAAAGACATTTGCAAGTTTGCATATAGGCCAACTTTCGGTTTTTGAAACTTCCAGACTCGATTACAGGAATTTTCATTACTGGAAACTAGTTTTCTCATCTAGGTGGTGTCTAGCAATACCACTATTATATTTAACTTCAGATGGATCATGGACCACCAACCAACTTACATTTAGGCCAACAACATTGGTTTGTGCAAGGCACCATGTAAACGTGCAGGGTAGGCGGGGGGTACATCCTCCATGTTGCCCTCCTTGTTGGGCTCCAATTGTGAGTCACATAGGAGGCCTACTCCCAGATCGGTTCTTCTGGTCTACACTAGGCACCATGGATAGAGTCACTGCCTTAGTCGTGCAGTGCCTTTACTTGTGTCGTGCTCGCCAATGCCCTGGGACAGGGGGAGATCGCTTTAAGAGATTACTTAACCTTAAGGCGGCCCTCTAACTCAAGGTGGCCATACACCACGTACACTTGAACAGATGACTGAAGTCTAGTTAACCCTCTTCATATTACTGTACACCACTACTGTCACTTGTTGCCTCCAGGAGGGGCATGTTAAACAGATGCCCACTCCACCTGTCCAGTGTATCTCTGCTACCTCACTTCCAGTAATGGAATGTAGCCTTGCTGTGCACCTAGTGTGGGCTCCATGTGTGCACTGGCTTAACTCTTGCTCTTCTGAACCTGTGCCCAGGCTGGGGACCTCTCTGCGCTCATCCGCTCCCGTTGCTATGAGAGACATACCACCAGGAAGATAATGCAGACAACAGCTCCTTTCCCACAAAGGTTGTCCCACCTCTCACAGGTATATGCTTTATGACAGCCTGCTACTTATTACATCTTCATTATCCTTGCTAACCACTTGTGTCTTCATACTCCAATGTGTTTCAACAGACCCAAGCTGTAGAATATGTGCCGGTTACTTACATAAACTCCTTTAGTAACTTCAGACCAGGCAAGTTTGAAAAGCTTTACTGGAAACTCTCAGCATAACAGTTCCAAAACAAAGTGTACAGTCTTTCCCTAACGTCCCTAACTCAGGTTTGTGGCTTCCCCAGGGTACCTACAGGGAAAGAGTCCATAACTGGTTGAGTCCATCTTGGCAGCATGCAGCAGCTGGTGTTCTTCAGGGTGGACTGGAGGTCTCAGCAATCCCCCTACATGTGAAGGCAGGCAAGGCTCTCTCTGACAGCTGCAGCAGCTCTGTGATGTGGCTTGAGATAACATGCTGTCTTGACTGTGTCTCTTGCAGTACAGACTGAGTGTTTCTGGGCAGAGCCCTTCCCCTTTTTATTAACAGCACAAGGAGAAGGGCAGAGCTCAGAAAAAAAAGTGCAGGAAATTAGCTTAACCCTTTCCCTCCTTGTTGGGGGGGTGGGCACCTGTCTCACTAGCTACCATTGAAACCTGCTTACAAATTAGTTCGTTCATTAGTAAGTAAAAGGAAGCATTTTTGTAGAGCAAATGGATTGCCTTCAGAGGCATTTGAGACTGTTTCAAAGAAGAAATGCAATTCAAAAACAGCAGTAAAATCCATTCATTATTTGCCAACATGCACAGCAATGTATTGGCAATAAAATTACCTAAACACTGATTCAAATCATGCTTCAAACATTGTATTTCAAATCTATTCAAACTGCTTCATAAATACACATCCGAAGTGAAACAAGCACATAAGCCATAGCCACTAAAATGTGTAGTCTCACCGGGCTAGGTTTTTGTGATGATTTTTTATATTTCTGAATCACAAGCACCTTTAACCCATATAGATCTCCTTGAAACCCAGGTTGCTGCTTTATTTTGCATTAACCTATGCAGCCTTGGTAATGTTTATTTGGAGACAGATAGTACTTTCATTTGATACAATTATATTCTTTTTTTTTTTTTTTTTTAGGAATGAGAAAAAAAAATAGTTTGAGAAAAAAACATCTTTTATGATTTTGTGATTTTCATCTGTCTGGAATCAAACAATACCAAATTTACCAGGTATAGAGAAAATATATGATGAGGAAACAATGGTGTATCCTGTATATTGGATTTTTTTTTACAAAATTTTTTTTCTCACACTATGACATGCCAACATAGGCCTTATCTTTAAAAATATAATTTAATTTAATACAAATTAAAAATATATAGAACAATCCCAAAAATTGCAACATTTGTACAGCAAACAATCTGAAGTATAAAGGAAGAAATGATATTGCGCTTGTGATACCAAAGGCACCCTAATAGCTGCACCACTCTAATGTGAGATATAACCACAAATAAGATAAATATGTGAACAATAGTGTTCTACTAAAAAAAAAAACAAATAAATAAATATGTGAAATGAAAAATTAATGAATAGTAATTAAATATCTGTGCAATCAAGTCAGAAACCCAACCTTAATATGTGCAAAATTTCATATGTGCAAAATGGCATATAAATGAAAAAAATCATAAATATTGATTAAATTGACCTATGCAATCAACAATCAAAGACATTTCATGATATGTGCAATGCAGGTGCAGGACTGGCAGCAGCATGACGCTTTGGAGTTTTTCTCCCCAAGTAAAAAGTGACGTTGTCTTGCGGGGGTCCTCTTTGTAACCACTTGATACACAGGATACATTAAGAGTTGCCTAAACAACTCACTGAATGTTCCACACATGTTGGCTTCTGACGTTAAGAAAACCAATTCATTTGTTGACATCTTTACGCCCTAGTCCTGCACTTCAATCAGTTCACTTTGGACCGTCTTTTAAAGGGATCTGTCTTTTATCAGATTTTTTTTCTCCTCCCCTTTGGGGTGGGACCGCAAGCTTCTGCATTAAACATACTGTGGTCTGGTCGGGAGTTTATTGGGCTGCTGTGCGATCAAGCTAAGATTGCTAAAAAAACGCACGTCTTCTACATTTTTTGAGCAATGTGGGCCCTCTGATCACACCGACTTGTTATGTTGCAAGCTATACCTCTGATGTGTGTGTCGAATCCACGAGCAACATTATCCCTTCCCCATCCCGCCCATAGAATCCGGAAGAAGAGGACAGAAGAAATCATACATATCATACTTATCATACATAAATCACATATTAGTTCCCCATATAGACTATAGACTGCCATTTTCAGTTTCAAATACCTGTGTGGACCATTTGCTTGCTACCACGTTAACTGACCCTGGCATGTTTACCAACAATGTCTTTGCCTGCCAGTTTAAACCACGTTTCTGACTTCCACGTGCATGACCTCGGCCTGTTAATCGACCATGTTTTTGCCTGCCACTTGGACTGATCTTTTGCCCTTACACATTAGTGCACAGGGGTCTCACATATGTGAGGGGCTCCAGAAAGCATTCTGAGTAGAGAAAACCAGCGTTTGGTTTACTGTGTTCCCAAAACAGGGTCTGGTTTCCCGGAGGCTTCAAAGTGTTTGGGTGGAAAAAGCCTCTACCCGTCCCCCTGGCCCTAAGCTTGATGGTCCTTCCTGCTGCCTGGACCAATACTTCGGCTGTGCTGACCATATCACTGCCTGTAATGACCCAGGACTTTATGGACCTTTCTTCCTGCTGCCTGGACCAATACTTTGGCTGTGCTGACCATATTGCTGCCTGTAAAGACCCTGGACATTATGGACCATGTTTCTTCCTGCTGCCTGGGCCAATGCATTGGCTGTGTTGACCATATCTCTGGCTGCTGCCTCTACTGACTATGGATAGTATTTCTGCCTTGACATCTCTGCCTGCTATCTGGACCAATGCTTTGGCTGTGCTGACAGTATTTATGTACTAACTATGGACAATATTCCTGCCTGCTGCTTGGACGATTGCTTTTGCTGTCGCTGACCACATCCATGCCTGCTGCCTGGACCGATGCTCTCCTCTGTGGACCACTGCACTACTAAAACCACAGGTAATCTTTTGTTATTTGGTATGTACATGCTATGTGTTACAAATGTGAAGGGCCTTCAAAAATGTGATTGGTAGTCAGAAAATGGTATGTGTAATTTATGCTCCTAGAATGCCTGGAGGTGCTACTTGGATGTTGGGCCTTTATATGTGGCCAGACTGTGTAAAAGTCTCACACATGTGGTATTGCTATACTCAGTAGAAGTAGCAGAATGCATTTTGGGGTGTCATTTTTGCTATGTACATGCTGCGTGTTGGAAATATCTTATAATTGGACAACTGTGTGTAAAAAAAAAAATGCTTTTTCATTTTATTCCACATTTTCCAAAAACTTCTGGAAAAAAATGAACTGTTCAAAAGACTCAAAAAGACTCATTATGCCTCATAGATTATACCTTGGGTTGTTAGCTTTCCAAAATGGGGTAATTTTGTGGGTAATTCCATTGTCCTGGTGCTCCAGGGCCTTCAAAAATGTAATAGGTAGTTGAGAAATGAGATGTGTAATGTATGCTTCTAAAATGCCTGAAGGTGCTAGTTCAATGTTGGGCCTCTGTAAGTGGTCAGGCTGTGTAAAAGCCTCACACATGTGGTATCGCCATACTCAGGAGGAGTAGCAGAATGGATTTTGGGGTGTCATTTTAGCTATGTGCATGCTATGTGTTAAAAATATCTTATAAATGGACAACTTTGTGTAAAAAAAATGCGTTTTCATTTTTTTCCACATTTTCCAAAAACGTCTGGAAAAAAATGAACCGTTCAAAAGACTCATTATGCCACATAGATTATACATTGGGGTGTTAGCGTTCCAAAATGGGGTCATTTTGTCGGTAATTCCATTGTCCTGGTGCTCCAGGGCCTTTAAAAGTGTAATAGGTGGTTGAGAAATGAGATGTGTAATATATGCTCCTAGAACACTTGATAGTGCTCCCTGCATGTTGTGCCTCTCTATGTGGCCAGGCTGTGAAAATGTCCCACACATGTGGTATCGCCATACTCAGGAGACATTGTAGAATGTGTTTTGGGGTGTACTTTGTGGTATGCATATGCCATGTGAGAGAAATAACCTGATACAATGACACTTTTGTGGAAAAAAAAAAGTACTTTTGCAATGAATTGTGGGGAAAAAATTAAACCGTCAAAAAACTCACCATACCTCTTACTAAATACCTTGGAATGTCCACTTTCCAAATAGGGGTCATTTGGGGGGTATTTGTACTTTCCTGGCCTGTTAGTGTCTCAAGAAATGAGGCCTTCAGTACATCAGGTGTGATCAATTTTCAGTGATTTGCACCTTAGTTTGTACAGTTGTACGCAAAAGTTTAGGAACCTCTGACAATTTCCATGATTGTCATTTATAAATATTTGGGTGTTTGGATCAGCAATTTCATTTTGATCTATCAAATAAGTGAAAGACACAGTAATATTTCAGTAGTGAAATGAGGTTTATTGGATTAACAGAAAATGTGCAATATGCATCAAAACGAAATTAGACAGGTGCATACATTTGGGCACCCTTGTCATTTTGTTGATTTGAATACCTGTAACTACTTAGCACTGATTAATTGGAACACACAATTGGTTTGGTGAGCTCATGAAGCCTTGAACTTCATAGACGTGTGCATCCAATCATGAGAAAAGGCATTTAAGGTGGCCAATTGCAAGTTGTTGTTCTTTTTGACTCTCATCTGAAGAGTGGCAACATGGGGGCCTCAAAGCAACTCTCAAATGACCTGAAAACAAAGATTGTTCTACATTATGGTTTAGGGGAAGGCTACAAAAAGTTATCGCAGAGATATAAGCTGTCCGTGTTCACTGTAAGGAACATAGTAAGGAAATGAAGACCACAGGCACAGTTCTTGTTAAGGCCAGAAGTGGCAGGCCACATAAAATATTGGAGAGGCAAAGGCAAGGATGGTGAGAACGGTCAAAAACAGCCCACAGACCACCTCCAAAGAACTACATCAACTTGCTGCAGATGGTGTCACTGTGCATCGTTCAACAATTCAGCGCACTTTGCACAGGGAGAAGCTGTATTGGAGAGTGATGTGAAAGAAGTCTTTTCCGCACACACGCCACAAACGGAGTCACTTGAGGTATGCAAACGCACATTTGGACAAGCCAGCTTCATTTTGGAATAAGGTGCTGTGGACTGATGAAACAAAGATTGAGTTATTTGGTCATAACAAGGGGTGTTATGCATGGCAGCAAAAGAACACAGCGTTCCAAGAAAATCACTTGCTACCCACAGTAAAATTTGGTGGAGGTTCCATCATGCTGTGGGGCTGTGTGGCCAGTGCCGATACTGGGAATCTGGTTAAAGTTGAGGGTCGCATGGATTCCACTCAATATCAGCAGATTCTTGAGAATAATGTCAAAGTGGAGTTCCACTCGTTTTTTTTTTTTTTATTAACAGTCAGCAGCTACAAAAAGTGTAGTTGCTGACTTTTAATAAACTGTAACTTATCTGTCTCCCGGTCAAGCGATGGCTGCGCCCGAAACCTCGCTCGTCTCCCCCCCCTCCTCCCGATGGCCCCGCCATTCCTAGTGTGGGCACCCGGCCCGGCTTCACAGCCGGGCGCCCACTGCGCATGCGCGAGTCGCGCTGCGCATTCCTAGTGGCCAGGCAGTCTTCTGGGACCTGTGACATGTCCCAGAAGATTGCCAGGAGGGAGGGGCCGCCTAGGCGGCCCAGAGGTGGAAGGTGGAAGAGGGACAGGAAGACAATCTGAAACCTGAGCACACACTCTTCCCCCCCCCCCCAAAAAAATGACATGCCAAATGTGGCATGTAAGGGGGTGAGGAGTGCTTAAAGCGGAAGTTCCATTTTTGGGTGGAACTCCGCTTTAAGGAATCAGTCACAAAGTTGAAGATACAGGAGGGGATATTTCAAAAAGACAACGATCCAAATCACTGCTCAAAATCTACTCCGGCATTTATGCAAAGGAACAAGTACAATGTTCTGGAATGGTCATCCCAGTCCCAAGACCTGAATATCATTGAACATCTGTGGGGTGATTTGAAGCGGGCTGTCCATGCTCGGCAACCACCAAAACCTAACTGAACTGGAGATGTTTTGTAAGGAGGAATGGTCCAAAATACAATCATCCAGAATCCAAACACTCATTACAGGCTATAGGAAGCGTCTAGAGCAGGGATCCTCAAACTACGGTCCTCCAGCTGTTGGGGAACTACACATCCCATGAGGCATTGTAAAACTCTGACATTCACGGACATGACTAGGCATGATGGGAATTATAGTTCCTGAACAACTGGAGGGCCATAGTTTGAGGACCCCTGGTCTAGAGGCTGTTATTTCTGCTAAAGGAGGCTCTACTAAATATTGATGTGATTTTTCTGTTGGGGTGCCCAAATGTATGCACCTGTCTAATTTTGTTTTGATGTATATTGTGCATTTTCTGTTAATCCAATAAACCTCATTTCACTACTGAAATATTACTGTGTCCTTCAGTTATTTGGTAGATGAAAATGAAATTGCTGATCCAAACACCCAAATATTTATAAATGACAATCATGAAAATTGTCAGGGGTTCCTAAACTTTTGCATACAACTGTAGACTCTATAACTTTCACGCAGACTATAATATCCACCAATTTGGGTTATTTTTACCGATACAGTGTAGCATGACTGAGTAATTGTCACTCAAATTGTGA
>BLSH010429352.1:497064-507315 GCA_018402905.1 Glandirana rugosa | reverse complement strand
GTGAACCCGGAGCCAAGTGTGAAAGTGATAACACATCAACTTTATAAAACTTAGTGAAAGTGTGAACCGAGGCCCAAGTGGCCGCCTTGCACACCTGTGATACCGAGGCCTGGTGTCTGAAAGCCCAGGAAGTGCTAACAGCCCGGGTAGAATGAGCCCTGACCGGAAAAGGGGGAACCTTGCCCCGAACAGAATACGCATGGGTCACGGTTTTTCTAATCCAACGAGAAATCGTAGCCGACGAGGCCGCCAACCCTTCAGGCAGAAGTGATGGCAACTAAAAAGGCCACCTTCTGCGACAGCAGTTGTAAGGAAATCTCCCTGATATTCTCATAAGGCGGTTTCTGAAGAACAGAAAGCACCAAATTCAGATCCCACGGAGCCATCGGAGTCCTCACCCGAGGCGCCATGTGTCGCACACCTTATACAAAGGTACGAATCAACGAGTGCGAAGCTAAAGGTCTCTGGAAGAGAATCGCCAGAACCGATATCTGGCCCTTGAGAGTACTCAAAGCCAGTTTTTTGTTCAGGCCCTGTTGCAAAAAAAGTCAGGACCCTAGACACGACATAAGAGCGAGGGTTATGACCCTCCGCCTCGCACCAAGCTATGTAAGCCTTCCAGGTGCGGTGATAAATCTTGCGAGAAGTACACTTGCGAGCTTTTAACAAAGTAGGGATTACGGAGTCTGCGACTCCCCTGTCCCTCAGCACCTGGGACTCAATAGCCAAGCCGTCAAAGCCAGCAAGGGTAAAGCAGGGTGCAAGATGGGTCCCTGAGACAGAAGATCGTCTCAAAGCGGGAGCCGCCAAGGGGCGTCTGCCACCATTTGCACCACGTTGGTGTACCAAGTGCGCCGAGGCCAATCTGGAGCCACCAGGATTATTGGTAACCCCTCCGCCACTATCCTGCGTATCAATCATGGAAGCAGTCTTATCGGAGGGAAGGCGTACAGAAGACGATAACGGCCCCAGGGGGCCACCAGAGCATCCGTGGCCACTGCCAACGGATCCTTCGTTCTGGACACAAAGGTTTCCACCTTGTGATTGAACCGGGATGCCATGAGATCCACGTCTGGCGTCCCCCATCTGCGGCAAATTTGATTGAACACCTCCGGGTGGAGAGACCACTCTGCCAGTTCTCCACACCTGGAATGTAAATGGCTGAGATCGCCGGAACGTAACGTTCTGCCCAATGAAGTATCAGAGCTGCCTCCGCCGCAGCTGCTGGACTCCTTGTGCAGCCCTGATGGTTCACATATGCCACTGCTGTGGCATTGTCCGATTGAATTCGAATCGGACGACCCTGCAATCTCACTGTCCAGTGAAAAAGGCACAATCTGATTGCTCTCAGCTCCAGAACGTTGATGGGGAGGCGGGCTTCCTGTGCCGACCAACGGCCCTGGGCAAGACAGCTGTCCCAGGATCCCTCCCCAGCCCGAAAGACTGGCATCCGTGGTGATGATCACCCACTGAAGGGGCAGGAATGTCTTCCCCTGAATCAGGGCCGAGTCCCGAAGCCACCAGGTCAGAGACGCCCTGGTCTGGGAGCTCAGATGGATCAGAAGGTCCAATGACTGAGGGGACCTGTCCCACCGAGCCAGAATCGCTCGCTGAAGGAGACGTGTGTGACTCTGGGCGAATGGTATCGCCTCGAACGACGAGACCATGAGCCCCAGCACCCGCATACAGAACCGTAATGAAGACTGACGGTGCGACAAGAGGGTGCGCACTGCCGACTGCAGAGACAGCAACTTGGCCGGAGGGAGGACCACCTTTGCCTGCTCTGTGTCCAGAATTAGACCCAGATACTCCAGGCGACAGGATGGAGACACCGACAACTTCTGCAGGTTCAGTAACCAGCCGAAGTCCTGCAGTGAGGTCATTGTGTTTCCCACATTCTCCTCCAGAACCGAGGCGGACTCCGCTCGCAGGAGCAGATCCTCTAGGTAGGCCACTACCGCAATGCCTCTCTGTCGCATCAACGCCAACACCAGGGCTAGCAGTTTTGTGAAAACTCGAGGTGCTGAGGCCAGGCCGAAGGAGAGTGCCACAAATTGAAAATGGAGGTCTCCCACTGCAAAGAGCAGGAAGCGCTGATGTCATGGATGAATGGGTACATGGAGGTACGCATCCCTGATGTCCAGGGATGCCAAAAATGCCCCCTGATGAAGGGCGGCCACGACCGAGCGGATAGATTCCATCCGGAATTTCCGTGCCCTGACATACCGGTTCAGGGCCTTCAGGTCCAGTACGGGCCGAACCCCCCCCTTTTTTGGGAACCACGAAAAGATTTGGGTAGAACCCTCAAAACCTCTCTTCTGGGGGCACTGGCACGATCACCACCTGGTCTTAGAGTGCTTGTACAGCCCCAAAAAGGGCATCCCGGCGTTCCTGCGGGAGCCCTAAATTTGATGGGAAGAACCTGTCTGGGGGCAGAGTGTTGAACTCTATCCTGTACCCGGTGGACACCACTTCCCGGACCCAGCGGTCGGAAATGTGAGCCAGCCAGCGGCCTGCGAACCCCAGAAGACGTCCCCCCACCCGAAACCCGGGTGGGGGCAACCCATCAGGCTGAGGAGGACTTGTCCTCCGCCTTTTCAGTTTTACGCTGCCACTGCCGTCTTCCGGCCCCTGCAGCGACCTTACCGGGGCGGGTCCCTTTACCTGCTGTGCCCGGGGCGCGAAAAAACTTCTTCTGACCCGAAGGAGGGGGCCCCTGTCTACGGCAAAACTCACGCCTGCGGGGCTCTGGAAGGAAGGTACTCTTACCTCCTGTGAAGTCCTTAATAATCTCATCCAAACGTGGACCAAATAGACGTCCACCTTGAAAAGGGAGGTCAGCAAGACCTTTTTTGGAAGCGTGGTCACCGGACCAAGAATGCAACCAAAGTATCCGTCTGAGTATGACGGCAAATGTCGTTATTCTGGACATCGGCAGTAAATCAACGGCCGCATCACAAAGGTACTTGAACCCTTGGAGCAAAAACTCAGCCTTCTGCGGCGCATCCATCAGGGGACCGTCTTCCAGGTCCTACAGGAGCTCTTCCATACACTCAGATACATGTTGTGCCGCCATGGCGGACGCCAAGGCCGGTCGCACAGCGGAACCTGCCACCAGGAACAGTGACTTTAAAAGTACCTCTGTTTTTCTATCAGCGGGATCCTTAAAAGAAGGAGTCCCTTCCAGAGGAATGGTCGTCGCCTTACTAAGGCGTGCTATCGGTGGGTCCACCACAGGCGATTCCCAATTTTTTAAAAAGCTTTCCTCAAAGGGATAGCGAGCAGCGAACCGTTTTGACAGCGAAGAGGAGTGCTGTGGACGGTGCCATTCACGACAAAGAAAATGATAAAAAAAGTAATTGTAGGGATAAGCCTTGGGGGCCCTAGGGGGACTAGAGGACCCACACACATACACAGCAGACCTCGATAAGCCATCCTGACCCAGTTGCAGCTTAGTGCGAATGCCAG
This sequence comes from Glandirana rugosa, assembly GCA_018402905.1. Lineage (NCBI taxonomy): Eukaryota > Metazoa > Chordata > Amphibia > Anura > Ranidae > Glandirana > Glandirana rugosa. The sequence goes on along the minus strand of BLSH010429352.1, from coordinate 503,847 downwards.
CGATAATGGTAGCAACCAACGCTTTCTCGCGCGCAGCCGCCGCCACCTGATCCCCCTCGCCGTCCGATGGGCCCAGTTCCCCATCGGATAGGTCCACTGGGGTCCGAGACCCCTGAGGCCACTTCCGGCTCAGAATCCTCCCCTGATTAATAAAGAGGAGGAGGGGGACGCTTCTTGGGGGCCTGTTGGGCAACCTCCGCCCGGGGGAGAAATTCGCTAAAGACCGCCCGCAGCTGGTCCAAAAATGCCCCTTGCGCAGATTGCGCTTCCTCAGCAGGTTCAGCAGTGTAATCTGCCATTGCTTTCCCCAAGAAAAAAACTCTTAGTGACACACAGGGAGACTAAGGAGAATGAGGCACCCCCACACTGCCGCACACCACCACCCCACAGTGCACCAGGGAACCCAGGAGGACTGCACCCACCGCCACCAGCACCCACAGGGAGCCCAGCTATACTTGCTGTTCCGCTGCCTGTTTCTGGAAGGATCGTCAGAAGAGCTGCACCGCCAGATCACCACCGTTCCACAGAGAAGGGAAATGCTGCAGACACGTGTATTTGCAGAGGCATGCAGTCAAAATGGCCGCCGTTAAACACTAGAGGCCAAAAAACACATTCAGGGAACGTGTAGTACCGCAAACAGACGCTCTGAGCGCTAGAGGAAAAGTCCCATATGGCCAAAATGTCTGCGGCTACGGCAAAATGGCGAGCTAAAAAGGGGGGAAGGCAGGAACTCTCACTCACCACTCCGACGAGCGCTGTGGGTAGCCACCCAGTCGCAGACCTTCCGCCCCCTCTTGGGCGGTATGCTGCAGGCCAGAAAATCGCCCTTGCCGAATCGCATCCGGGGCTGGGCGCAAGGGGGGGTCACCCCAGGCCGCCCGCACGGAATGGGCACGATGCGGCGGGTCCCCATACGTCGGGACTGGCTCACATCGGTTGGCCAGGTCGGGGAAATACAGGGCCCATGGACCCTCTATGCCCCGACCGGCTTCTTGATAGCAGGTGAATGTCTTCATAGAAGTAAAAAAAAAAAAAGAATATTAAAATAAAAAATGGTCACAAACAGGACCACAAATTTCCTAAAAGGGAAACCAGGTCAACTCCTTGCCAACTAGGCATAAAAACTTAAGAGCTATGCTATGAGGGGGTTTATGTAGGAAGAGAGGACGGCCCTCATGGGAGGGGCCAGCTGTTTCTTTTCCCTGCCTTGTTAACTCCTAGTGGGACAAGCATAAACCCACACGTCATGAAGAGCTGCGTCTGTCACTGAACGATAGGAGAAAACAACATTTCTTACTTTTTGCTAAAATACAAATCCAAAAAAAAATATATAGAAAAACATTTTTTTCATTGTTTTTGGCCGATTTATATTCTTCCTCATATTTTTGGTAAAAAAAAAAAATGCAATTGCCGTTTATTGATTGGCTTGTGCAAAAGTTGTCCCGTTTACAAACCATGAGAATTAATTTATGGGGTATTTTTTTTACTGGTAATGACGACAATCTGCGATTTTAGCGGTACTGCAATACTGCGGCGGATATGTCGGACCATTGTGAAACTTTTTTGGGACCACTGGCATTTATACAGCGATCAGTGTTATGAAAATGCATTGATTACTGTGTAAATGCCATTGGCAGTGAAGGGGTTAACCTTGAGGGGGTGCTCTAAGGGTTAACTGTGTTCTCTCAGTGTGTTCTAACTGTATGGGGGCTGGGCTGGCAGGGGGAGGGGAGCTGTCAGAAGGAGATCCGTGTTTACATACACGGACCTCCGTTCTCTCACTGTGGGGGAGCCATCGAGGGTAGCCGGCGGAGACACGGCCCGCCCCACCCGCTCCCTCGGAACACAGTGAGCGCGCCTCCGGCAAAGCGCGCGCTCACAGTGCACAATCTAGCAGCCGCTGTCAGGTGACAGCGGTTTGCGATAAGGTATCAAGTTACCGCCGTCAAGCCACGGCGGGCGGTCGGCAGCTGGTAAAAAATGATTTAAATCGAGTTGATTTAAATCAAGCCTTTTTACTAGTGATTAAATCATGATTTGCCGTATATACTCGAGTATAAGCCGAGTTTTTCAGCACATTTTTTGTGCTGAAAAAGACCCCCCTCGGCTCATACTCGAGTCAGTGTCTGTGGGCAATGAGTAAATTCACATTACACAGAGCGCGCTGCTTCTAAGAGTTGTTCTGTGCCTGAAACCGTGACCTAATTACATTGGAATGCAGAGAAGGTGTCAGATTTTCAACTTGATGTTGGGGAGGTGGGCAGGATGTGTGGGTGTTAGCTGTTCAGTCCCACCCACCTCCTGATCTCAGTGAAGATCTGAAGATCTCGCTCTCTCTGCATTCTCAGCATTCCAGTGCAATTAGGTCACACTTTCATGCACAGAATGGCTCTTAGAAGCAGCATGCTCTGTAGATAGTGAATCTACCTTACTCATCTCTTGTGTGTTCTGGCTCAAATCTCTGTGTAATGGCTGAGTCCCTGTGTCCTGGCTACAATCCCTGTGTTCTGGCTGCTGCATTTCCCACCCTAGGCTTATACTCGGATCAATAACTTTTCCCAGTTTTTTGTGAAAATTGTAAAATTCGGCTTATAATCGAGACGGCTTATACTCGATTATATACGGTAAATCAAATCACCCTGGTTTTCTCTTTTCAATGGACTGACAAAAGCCCAGGCACTAGTACACAATTTCTAACCGTTGTGGCAACCTGGCGCCTGGGATTTGTCGGCCCTGATATAGAGAGATTTGGAGTGCTGCACTATTTGTTGCTTGAGTTTTATTTCTCGGGTGTATGAATCACATTGGCTGCAGCTGGTTCCTGTGTTGGAGGGAAGGGTCTGTAATAGCTGTGCAAAGTGTTTTTTATCTTCATCATACACAGTGCCAAGGATGTTTCTGGTACCCCTATGAGATAGGACAGGGTGACCAAATACAAAACAGGGAGATAGGCAAGTCTCATTCACTATATCAGCAAATAAGTATTTTTTTTCACCCCCAGCAGCCTAATAGAGTAGCAAGAGAACCAGGGGAAGTCGAGTACATTTTGCTTGTGGGGAAGCCATTAACTTGACTTAGTTGCTTTGCCCTACAAGAACAAAGCACAGGTTCACCTTTAAGCTGGGTTCACACTGCTGTGTGGAGAGGCTCACAGCAAGGGTCCAGTGCATTCCTGTTCACTGTTCCAGGTCTGAATTTTTGGCTGAATTCAAACCCAAAACGGACCAGAAGACACACAGGACTCCTGTGCAACTCACTCTGCAGCCATCCCGGAGCTGTGTGAATCAGCTCCATTGAGAGCCAGTCACAGTCTCCTGACATGCAAAGTGGATGCGGATCTGCATCCAATTTGCAATAGTGTGAACCCAGCCTAAAAGGTGAATTTTATCATTTAGGGCAAAAAAAAAAAGCATGCAAAACCAGTAAACCACAGCAAATTTCAGCAAACTAAAATGATTGGTTGCTGTAAGTTACTGCAGCTTACAATTCAGATTTGCTTTCTTTGAACTATAATAGGAAGAAGTAAAGCTGATCAAATTTCAACTATAAAAGTTATCAGATTGCATAGTGCAGCTATGTGCTCGGGATGTCAGTGATGAACAGACTTTGCTCCCCTTATCTCCAACAGGTAGCACAGTCTGAGGGTCAAAGTCTTTTAAATGCCAAGTTCACCAAAAAACAAAATGCACATGATTTTGCAGGTAAAAGAGCCTGCAGAGCACTGTACCCATGATCAGCAGCTGATCATGGGTGCAATGTCAAGCTTCGGCACAGTCTTCCTCCAGTTTTGTGTCCGTATCTCTGTACAGGCTGTCTGTTACAAAATAGAGGAAGCCTGAATGAACTACATGGGTACTGATTTTGATTAGCGTGCTTGTAATTCATTGGTACTAGAAGTCCAACGGCTGCGGTGGCAGACAGGACTTGTAGTTTTTTTATTCACAGAGCTCTGTGAATAAATGACACAGCTGTGTGGGTGAACCCCCTGCCCGCTACTCCTCCCAGCCTATTGTCAAGTTACGGCTGGATGAGACCTTTGACGTTCCAAGTGGAAGTCACACGATGCCCTCCCGGAGTAGGCCACGGTGTGGCGTGGTCTGTCACCGGCTGTGTCCACCAGACACAGCCAATGACTGATCAGTGTAACGGCCCACTGCTGGTACCATTTGATCGCTGAGACCAATCAAAGCAGATCACATGACAATTGCAAACAATGAATGGCTCGTTTTCTTCAGAACACAGCCACTGAAATTTGGACTGAAAGTTCAGCTAGACTTTAAAGTAGATCTAAACCTAGCTAGATGGCCTTTAGTCTGAGCAGAAAAGCCTCTCCCCTGCTAGCATACTGTGGTGTCTCTGCACAGGTCCAGACATGCCCCCTGTTGAATCAGACCTTAACCTCTTCACGACCGTGCTATATGTCCTCTGGACACAGCTGATAGGGTTAAGAGCCAATCACAGCAGCTCTTTACCACATGATTAACTGTGTCCAATCACAGCTGATCACAGTGCAAACAGTATTTGCTGGTTATCGGCAATTGTCTCCTCACACTGACAGCGCGTGGGGAGAGAAGAGCGGATAAGTGGGAATCCACACAGGGGACATCTACACTGATAATCAGGGCGCTAATCGTTAGTGTCTTGATTATCAGTGCCCACCAGTGCTGCCTGTCAGTGCCGCCTATCAGTGCAGCCTCATCAGCACACATCAGTGAAGGAGAAAAGTTACTTTTATTTACAAAATTTTATAACAAACTCTGAATATTATTTTTCTCAGAATTGTTGGTCTTTTTTGTTTGTTTAGCAAAAATAAAAAAAACCCAGTGGTGATTAACCGGTTAAAGACCAGCTCATGTACATTTACTGCTGCAGAGTAATGCGAATCGCCATTTATAAACAGCGATTCGTGCAAGCGCGGCTAGGGGGCGAGCACGCCCGTTGCCAGCACGATCTCATGCCCACCGCGCACTCCCACAGTGTGATCGCCTACTACACAGGAAGAACGGGAACTGCCAATGTAAACACAGCGGTTCCCTGTTCTGTCAGTGGGCATGACAGATCTACTGATCCCGGTCATCCTGCCAGCCCAGCCCCCACACAGTTAGAACACACCTAGGGAACACACTTAACCCCTTGATTGCCCCATGCAGGTTAACCCCTTCCCTGCCAATAACATTTATACAGTTATCGGTGCCTATTTTTAGATCTGATCGCGGTTTAAATGTCATTGGTCCCAAAATAGTGTCAAAAATGTCCACCGCAAAATCGCAGTCCCGATTAAAAAAAAAAAAAAATCAAATCGCAGGTTGCCGCCATTACTAGTGAAAAAAAAAAAATTGTAAAATCGCCATAAATTCTCTTGTTAAAAAAAAACGCCATAAATAAATTCTCATAGTTTGTAAACGCGGCAACTTTTGCGCAAACCAATCAATATATACTAACTGCGATTTTTTTACCACAAATATATAGAAGAATATATATCACCCTAAACTGATGAATAAATTTGTGTTTTTATAGATTTTTTTTTTTGGACATGTATTATAGCAAAAAGTAAAAAATATTGTTTATTTTTCAAAATTGTCGCTCTTTTTTTGTTACTAGCGGTGATCAGAAGTGACAAAGAGGTGATCAAATACCACCAAAAGAACGCTCTATTTGTGGGGAAAAAAAGGACGTCAATTTCGTTTGGGTACGTCGCACAACCGCGCAATTGTCAGTTAAAGCGACGCTGTGCCGAATAGCAAAAAGTGCTCTGGTCAGGAAGGGGCTAAAACCTTCTGGGACTGAAGTGGGACTAGCTCATTATGCCTTTGTCTTGCAGGATTTACTTTTAAAAAAAAAAACGTCAGGAGACTTGACAACCACTTTAAAAAGATAAATTCACCTTTTGGGTGGCACATGTGACATGTTCCAGCAGCAGCAACCTCTACCTTCCCCCCTCCTTGTGACAGCATGGGACGGGCTGAAAGCTGTGGACTTGTATGCAGAAGTCTGGCATTTCACCCCTGATCAAGGTGCAATGCTTTCCAGGCTCCTTAGAGAAAAAATAATAAATGCACATTTTTTTTCCCTGCAAAGACATGCGCATTAATTATTTTTTCCCAAAGGGTGAACTTATCCTTTAAAGCGGTAGTAAATGTCATAAATTAAATAAAGTATTTAAAAAAACCTGCAAGTCAATCAATAGCATAATGTGCTAGTATGCACCACATAGTAGCACACTATGACACACTTCTGTAAAAATTAAGCCTTCTAGCGGCGTGCTGTCACCACTGCCAGGGCTTCCATCCTCATCCGGTCTTCATTCCGAGTTTGCAGTCTCTGGCTGTTTTAATAGCCAAGCAGTGATGATGTTACTTCAGCGCATGCGTGTGGGAGCCAGGATTGCGGCACAGTGCTATGAATGGACGGCATAGTCAGTATGCCACCCATAATCATACAACAGTGATGTCACCAGCTGCATTATAAGCTTACCTATAAGTACAAGTCACCAAGCTTCAAGACACATTAACCACTTCAGCCCCGGAAGGATTTCCAGCTTTAGGACCGGAGCACTTTTTGCGATTCGGCGCTGCGTCGCTTTAACTGACAATCGCGCGGTCGTGCGACCTTGCACCCAAACGAAATTTGCGTCCTTTTTTTCCCACAAATAGAGCTTTCTTTTGGTGGTATTTGATCACCTCTGCGTCATTTCTGATTGCCGCTATAAACAAAAGAAGAGCGACAATTTTGCAAAAAAACCCAAATTTCTTACTTTTTGCTAAAATACAAACAAATATCGCC
>BLSH010429352.1:471894-490799 GCA_018402905.1 Glandirana rugosa | reverse complement strand
CCGAAGTACGTGTGTCCTGAAAATTTTTTGTAAGTTTTTTGCAGTCATCGAATAGTCACTAAAAAAAAAGTCGAAAATGGTCGCAAAATAATAGCGTCAAAAAAGCGTAAAAATTGGTGAAGGGCTGGCGGCATACGTCTTACTGCCGGCCCTTCACCGACTCAATAGGACTGACCTGCAGTATACTGCAGGAGTCCTATTGTTCGGCGGCGCGCGGGCCCCCCCCCGTGCGTAGCGCCGCTAGCCACCACACGCCCCAGTCAGACTGGGGGGCGTTACGGCTAGAGCCATTTCACGAATCTAGGCTCCTGTATTACACTGTGACCAGCCGTGATTGGTCACGGCTGGTCACATGGTAAAGTGCTTCGGATCTAAGCACTTTACCGAGATCGGCATTGCGGGGGGTCAGACTGACCCCGCACACCACCGATCGCCGCGATGCGTGCCCCCCCCCGGGCGCGCGGCGGCTTGTTATCCTGAGGACGTCATATGACGTCCAGTCAGGATAACTCAGCCACTTCCCGGCCGTCATTCTGCATACGGCGGTCGGGAAGTGGTTAAAAATGCGAAAAAACTGCGATAATAAAACGCTGGTAAAAGCTGAAAAAAAAATCACTGATAAGCTACTGACGTTTTTTGAATGTTTTTTAAAAGTCCTGTGTGCATGAAGCCTAAGGCCTCATACACACAGGACGTTTGACTGTTTTACAGCAGCTGTTTTTAGCTGCAGACGTTTTTTTCTACAGTCAATAAACCCTCCATGTTATCCTATGTGTTCATGCACACATAGGCTGTTATCAGCTGTTTTTAGCAGTGACGTTTTTGAGCTGCAAAAAAAAACCAAGACCAGAGAGTTCTGAGAGACGTTTTTCAGCTGTAAAAATGCTCAAAAACGCCCAAAAAAAGCTCAAAAACATGGCTAAACACCTATCCCCAATGTTTTTGGACGTTTTAGATCAATTGGAAAAAAAAACAAAAAAAGCTATCCCTTTAAAAACGCAAAAAAACGCACAAAAAACGCCGGTAATATAACGCTGGTAAAAGCTGAAAAAAAATCACTGATAAAAAAATTCCAAAAAACTTCAGTAGCTTAACGTCCTGTGTGCATGAAGCCTAAAGGCTTTTTTTGGAACGCAAAAAAATGGGTTCAGGCGCCAGTTCAGAGGCATTTGAAACGCCAAAAAGCTTGTAAACGCTCCTAAAGGCGGTAACTCGCATCTAGGGCCGTTTTGCTTAAAAAAGTTTTTCTTTAAAAACGCTTCTAGACGCGAACGTGGCAATGTGCCGCTAAACGTGGCATGCAAAATGTGGCATGCAAAACACGGTAAAAATGCCTTTTAGACGCCAGCTTCTAGCTGTCAAAAAAAAAACGTTCAGGGGAGGTTGAAATAGCGTCCCGTGTAAGTGGAGCCTTAATGTCACACGGTATTTGCGCAGTAATTTTTCAAACGCATTTTTTTTTTTTTGGAAGAAAACACTTTGATGATTAAAAAAAAAAATCCAAAGCAGTAAAGTTAGCCCAACTTTTTTGTATACTGTGAAAGATGGTGTTACGCCGAGTAAATAGATTCCAAACATGTCACACTTTAAAATTGTGCACACTCGTGGTATGGCGCCAAACTTTGGGTACATAGGCGACGCTTTAAACATTTTTACAGGTTATATGTTTAGGCCTCATACACACGGACGTTTTTTGACGCCGGCGTTTTCTGGCGTTTTTTGCAGCTCTCCATGTTAGTCAATGGCCCCATAAAAACATCGGCGTTTCTGAGCTGTAGGTGGCGTCGGCGTTAGTGAGCAGAAAGTAGAACCCATGGCCATCGCGTTCTGAGGCTGTAACATTTTGACATTTTTTTGACGCCGACGCCACAATATGCCAACAAACGCCAACCAACGCCAACAAACGCCACCTAATATTGTACCGGCGTTTTTTAAAAAACGCCTATTGACGCCGACGCTCACTAACGCTCAAAAACGCCAATGCATAACGCCGAAAAACGTCGACTTTTTTTCCTTGACGTCGGACCCGACGTTTTGTTTATTTTTTTAGATACGCCCGTGTGTATGACTTGGGCTACAATTGTAGCTCTCGTTCCAATGTTCGCGGTGATACCTCACATGTGTGGTTTGAACGCCGTCTACATATGCGGACACAACCTATGTATGTGTTCGCTGGGACTGGGGTGCTTTTATTTTATTTTTTTTAATGTTTATTTAATTTTAATTTTTTTTTTACACTTTCCCTTTAATTTTTTTTTTTAATCACTTTTATTTAACATCCCTTGTAATAGGAATAGTGTGCGACATGTCCTCTTTATGGACAGATGTGGGGTCTATAAGACCCCACATCTTTCCTCTAGGCTGGAAAGCCTGAGATAAAAAAAAAAAAAAAAATGAAGGATCTCAGGCTTTCCTGCCATGGCCCCGGCTTTACTTCCGGCAGCCCGGACGTGAAGACATGATGTCATAACGTGGCGCCCGGCCCTTCAAGAGTCATAGAGATTTCCGGGGACCATCTGTCCCTCGGTTTTATCTATGGTTTCCTTCCGGTGCTGGCAAATACATTCTCCAGCTCGCCGATTGCCCGGGCGAAGCACTGGAGTGCGGCGGGAGGGGGGCGTCCCCTCCCACTGCCTGTAAGAACAATCAAGCAGCTGAACAGCCACTATGATTGTTCATATGGTGTACGGAATCGCCAGCTGAAAAAAATATCTGGATGATGCCTGCAGCTGCAGACATCATTCAGATATCACCACTGAAAGCGAGTGAGTTGTTTTAAATACATAAGTGCTCATTTAGATGAGTAAATAAATTAGAGGACCCATTAATGCACCTAATGCAGTGTTGCCAACCATCAGTATTTTTACTGGCAGCCAGTAAAAAACAGGGCACTTTTCTCCTGCCAGTAAATGCCAGTGACAGGAAAAGTTTGCCAATAAAAATATGGCTGTGACGCTTAGCTCGGAACTGCGCATGCAGTGCCTGCTAGTGTGTTCGGGCGGCGGGTCTGGCGGATGCAGTGCCTGCGCGCGTTGTGTAATGTCATGGTGCAAGGGAGCCAAGCAGAGCGGCCAGAGCCTTGTGTGAGCAAGGAAAGCCAGGAGCGGGACGGTCAGTGCTGTTTGGACTGACGTGGAGTAAAGGGACCACCTGGCATGGAGAGAGACTGTCACTGTGGAGAGAGACTGTCAATTTCATGTGTGTGTGTCTGTCCCTGAGCTACTTACTATATCGAAAATAGAATAAGAAATGTTTTTTTGCCTTAATATCTACCTTAAATCACATTGCTAATTGCATATTGTACTTGTTTGTAATCTAAATACTGACAGTTGCACTTAACCACTTCAGCCCCGGAAGGTTTTGCAGCTTTAGGACCAGAGCACTTTTTGCGATTCGGCGCTGCGTCACTTTAACTGACAATTGCGCGGTCGTGCGACGTTGTACCCAAACAAAATTTGCGGCCTTTTTTTCCCACAAATAGAGCTTTCTTTTGGTGGTATTTGATCGCCTCTGTGTCATTTCTGATCGCCGCTATAAAGAAGAGCGACCATTTTGCAAAAAAACCCAAATTTCTTACTTTTTGCTAAAATTCAAATCCAAAAAAAAAAATATAAAAAAAATTTTTTTCACCGTTTTTGGCCGATTTATATAATTCCTATATATAATATAATTATATATAATTATTTGCGATAAAAAAAATTGCAATTGGCGTTTATTGATTGGTTTGCGCAAAAGTGGCCGCGTTTACGGATGGTGAGAATTAATTTCTGGGGTTTTTATTTTTTTTTTATTTTTTACTAGTAATGGCGGCGATCTGCGATTTTTAGCGGTACTGCGATATTGGGGGGGGACATGTCGGAACATTTTGACACTTTTTTGGGACCAATGACATTTATTCAGCGATCAGAAATTTAAATGTCCACTGATTACTGTATAAATGTCATTGGCAGTGAAGGGGTTAACCTGCAGGGGGAGAGCTAGGGGTTAATAGTGTTCCCTGGGTGTGTTCTTACTGTGGGGGGGTTGGGCTAACATGGGCATGAGAGATATAACTGATCCCAGTGACAGGGATCAGTAGATCTCTCATGCCCCACTGACAGGGCGGGGAACCGCCGTGTTTACATCGGTGGTTCCCCGTTCTTTCTCTGTTGCCGCTCATCGCGGCTCGCCGGCGGACATCGGGTCCGCCCGAGCCGCGGGCACACTCCCCAGTGAAAAGACGGCGCGCGGTGGGGAAGCGGTTAAACTGTAATTTTGTAACTTTTGAAAATGCCGGTAAAAACTTGGCCTTGCCAATACATTTTGAGTGTCGTGTCAGTAGATTTCAATCTGGTAGATTGGCAACACTGACCTAATGTATTCAGAGAAGTTCAGGTTTTAAAAAAAAATAACCATTTATACTTACCTAGGAGGATGCAGCACCGATCCGATGCTTCATCTGCCCCCCCCTCCCCCCCCGGCTCTACCCAGAGAGCTGAGTGAACAAACACCACTGATCACTCAGTTCTCCCCCTTCGCTCTGAGCAGAGAGCTGTGACTGTCAGTCAGTGGCTCTCTACTCTGCCCCTCTAGTGCTCACTGGAGCTCAGGGCTGGCTCAGGCTCTCAGCAAATTGCTGAGAGCCTGAGCCAGGTACTGGTCCAGGCTTCCGGATGGATCCCAACCATATGGTCGGCTGTCCTGGCACAGATCACTGGAGTGGAGAACAAACTGCACTCCTGTGATCCATAGGAGAAGTATGGTCAAAAAGGCTTTGACCATACGTCTCCTTTAAGATGTATTAAACTTTTGTGTTGATTTGCTATTGTATGGATTTTGTATTATCATCTGAGCTTGTAATGCTTTCTGAATGCTTCTCAAATGCACTGTAAATGCATGACATCAATGGAAGCATTTGGGGAGCTGTAAAGAATGGCAACAGCACGTCAGGCCAATTTTGATGTGATGCTAACGTGACTATTTGAACAACATTGGGCACTTCAATGCACACAATTTTTACCGGTGAGCAAGGTTCAAAAATTCCCATGAAACACCTGCTTTTGAAGCTAGTGTAAATTTAGCCGAAGACTCAGTGGCGGCTCCAGCTATATTTCCTGGTGCTAATGCCCAGAATATAAGAGGACAAGAGAAACCCCCAATCCTGAGCCTTGTATTATAATAAATAACACGTCCTATACTGGGAATTGCTTAGCTATAAAAAATATGTTATATCTTAAGCAATTGCTGTCACAATAGCGCCATAGCACCTTGGGGCAAAATGAATAGAGAAGCCACAGGTCCGTGAGTGAATGGACAGAGAGCTGCGTCTCGGCAGCGCACCTGCTTGGATGCCCCCAGAGAAAGCTGCTTGCTGTAGGGGCAAACAGCAGGAGGGAGGGGCCAGGAGCAGCGGGCGGGGACCTGAGAAAAGAAGGGAAGGATCCAGGCTGCTCTGTGCAAAATCATTGCACAGAGCAGGCAAGTATAATGTGTGTTGGAAAAAAAAAATGACACTTAGCTTAAAGAACCACCTAATTAAAATAGTTGGGGACAACTGGCAATCAGTTTATGTTTACTAGTTAGGACATGTTTCATACAGCATTACGTATGTAGCCATGTGCGCCCTCGAGAGTGGCTGGTAGTAGTGGTTCACCTTATAGCTGCCCTCAATCACACCCTATATCACACATCCGGAGACACTGAACAGGCCGGCTCTTGTTTTTGTTGTTTTATTTAGGGGGAATTACTTGGATGGGGATAAGGGATGACTGTGGGATGCCCAAAGAATTATGGTACACAAACTCCATTTACACTCTTGTATATTATTATTTCAGGTACTTATATAGCACTGTCCATTTTACGCAGCGCTTTACATATACATTGTACATTCACATCAGTCCCTACCCTCAAGGAGCTTACAATCTAAGGTCCCTAACTCACATTCATAGATATACTAGGGCCAATTTAGACAGGATCTAATTTACCTACAGCATGTCTTTGGAGTGTGGGAGGAAACCTGAGTACCCCGAGGAAACCCATGCAGGCACAGGGAGAACGTCACTGCAGACTGTTACTCCTCACAACTCTCCAGCACTCAACTTGCTGTCCATTTCTTCTACAGTTCTCTCTCTAGCACAGAACTTGCAGATAATCACGCTTACTTCTCCTGAAAGGAAATTCATCAAGCTTCTCTACTCCTTCCTCTTCACCGCAGCTAGCACATGGTGGGGCCTACTTTGTATCAGCAGGACCTCAGTAACACCCATTACAGGCCAGGGATCACGGGCCCCGGAATGTGTAGCAAAGTACTCAAGTGGTAGCCGGGCCTTTGATGGACTACAACTCCCAGCCCATCTCTCTTTCAGGTCCCACCTACCTGCTTTTCCTTAGTGACTCTCCTTCCCCTGACTGGCTCCCAAGGCCTCCACAGACTGTCCCCTATTCCTCTCCCAGCCTGCTCCAGCACTTTCTCCTCCAACTCACAGGGACCTTCACTCACCAAACCGGTGGATCACTTTAAAGTATCTCTCCGTGTAGCACCTCCGCTGTTCTCCTGTTCCCCTGTGCGATTCCAGGAATCACCACCACTCCTGGCCGCACCCGAGCCTCCAGGCCCCAAGGTCACGCCCCACAGATGAGGGCAACCTCCCAGGTAGAGGCCTCCACAGCGTCTCTGCTACATCTCCAGACTTCCACCCGACACTTCTACTCCCCTTCTGACCCAGCCCAGAGTATATAAGAAGGCCTGCCCCCTGCCAATCCAGATCGGGGATTGGTCAAGGCTTCCCATGACACTATAAACAATGACACCTTTGTCCCACCTTCATTCTGGAAAGTTCCAGTGCCTCCCAGTAGAAGGTAGGAGGGTTTAGGGACCTCATCTGTTGGGCTGCCCCAGTTCTCCCCGAGCCACTCCCCAAGCCCACATCAAAACATTCAGGCCTGACTAAATTTTACCTAACCTAGCAAAACCCTGCTAGAAAATGCACCTGCACTATGGGGGCGCTACATGTACAATTCAGTGGTCAGGAGAATGTCAAATACAGCAAAATATGTACAATGCAGAGGTCAGGAGTATATAATGAACTGCCTCTTACATTGCTCTCAGTGATAATATTATGCCCCTTACATTGGTGACACTGGGATTTGAATACTGTACCTTTGGTAGAGTCACACCTGAAACAATAATAGTGCTCCAATTTTTGCCAGAGAAGAATACCTCAGTCAGAGTAGCAGGAGCAAGAACAAGCCAACGCACTTTGCAGAAGGAAGTCTTTTAAAGCAAAGTTCCAGCGGAAATATGACTGTTAAGATAAAAATACCCCTAGAATAATAATGCCTTGTGCAATGTAACAAAGGTATGCTGTAAACTATGCCCAGTTTTCTATTTGTGCAGCATCGTTTTCTTACTTTGTGAAGTTCCTGCACAGCACAGCCATCTCCAGTGTGGGCATCTGAAGCCGCAGAGCCCTTCTTGCTGGATTCTGTGCATGCTGGCTACCCAGCATGCACCTGCCGATCTTGCACATGTGCAGTGCGATGCAATCTTGGTCAGCTTGGCATGGCACAGCCATGCCAAGCTAACCCAGATTTTCCATAGACGCGAATACAAAACCGGAAAGGACGTACGGCGCTGTGGCCCCTAAAGGAGGAAGTGAAATTAGATATAGGCATAAATCAGGTAAGTGAACAGAAAAAAAAGCTCTATTTGTGTGAAAAAAGGATGTCAATTTTGTTTGGGCACAACGTTGCATGGCCGTGCAATTGTCAGCTAAAGCGACGCAGTGCCAAATTGCAAAATGTGCTCTGGTCATTAAGGGGTAAATCCTTCCGGGGCTGAAGTGGTTAACCACTTCAGGCCCAGAAGGATTTCCTACCGTAGGACCAGGGCACTTTTTGCGATTCGGCACTGCATCGATTTAACTGACAATTGCGTGGTCGTGCGATGTTGTACCCAAACTAAATTTGCGTCCTTTTTTTCCCCACAAATAGTGCTTTCTTTTGGTGGTATTTGGTCACCGCTGCGTCATTTATGATCGCCGATATAAACAAAGAAAGAGCAACAATTTTGCAAAAAAAAAAAACATTTCTTACTTTTTGCTGAAATACAAATCCAAAAAAAAAAAAAAATATATATAAAAAAAAAAAAATGTATTCATCGGTTTTGCCCGATTTATATTCTTCCACATATTTTTGGTAAAAAAGAAATCGCAATCTGCGTTTATTGATTGGTTTGAGCAAAAGTTGCCGCGTTTACAGATGATGAGAATTCATTTCTGGGGTTTTTATTTTTATTTTCACTTTTTACTAGTAATGGCGGTGATCTGCAATTTTTAGCGGTACTGCAATATTGCGGCAGACATGTCGGACCATTTTGACACTTTTTTGGGACCAATGACATTTATACAGCGATCAGAAATTTAAATATCCACTGATTACTGTGTAAATGCAATTGGCAGTGAAGGGGTTAACCTGCAGGGGGCAGGGAAGGGGTTAACTGTGTTCCCTAGGCGTATTCTAACTGTGAGGGGGCTGGGCTACCTCAGGCATAAGAGATCTAACTGATCCCAGTGACAGGGATCAGTAGATCTCTTATGTCCTCACTGACAGAGCAGGGAACCGCCGAGTTTACATCGGCGGTTCCCCGTCCTTTCCCTCTGACAGCTCATCGGGTCCGCCCAAGCCGCGGCACATTCCTACAGAGTGTGACAGGTACGCGTTCTCGCCCCCTAGCTGACCGTCCACGTATCGCCGCCTATTTACGGCGATTCGTGGAATAGAGCCACACTGCCGCAGTAAAAAGGCGGCACGTGGTCGGCAAGTGGTTAAGGAATGAACCCCTTCAGGATCAGAATACCATGTGGCTTCAGTTTAGGGTAGTCAGCACAGAACCTTGTCATGGTGCCACTGTAAACTTTTCTTTAGGGCTCATTAGAATTCCTGTTTCTCGAAGAGTGGAAACACAGACTATATCAACCCCTTGGGAGATCTAAACAAGGCCCAGTCTCGCCGATGCAAATTACAACCCCACAATAGGGCTCACAATCTTCACTGGTTCCTGTCTCTTCACTTCGCTTGCACTACACTTTACATATTGCCGCACATGATAGAGGGAGAGCAATAATTCTAGGATAGCTATTTGCACGCAACTCTCAATGATGACTTGTAGGAGTTTTTAAAAGTGCTGCCTACAGAAAATATACTGTAGGATACTGAGGTTCATAGTTGTTTTGCAGGCGCACACAAATTTAAAGTGGTTGTAAACTCTTACATATACCTAGTGAAGTGACTGGCCTCCATGATGCACAAAGATGAAAAATCTTCCCACATAAGTTGTGCCTGTTTATCTGCAGTCTTCTCTTCCCTACATCACTTCAAAGTACAGAATTCATAAAGCTTGTCTGAGCGATCAAAGTAGAAGGCAGGGAGCTGAAATGACACTACAGAGCTCAGTGGGGACAGTTGTGAAAGTGGATTGGAGGAAAGGGACACACCCCCTTCACACAGCACACAGGAACAGAGCTGAGACTGTCAATTACATGCTGTGTGCTGGAGGCCCCTCCCCTGTCACCTTTTTACCTCTTGGTGTCAGGAAAACTTGACAGCAGTGTCTCAAGTAAATAGCAGAGGAACGAGGCAGCAAAGAACATTTACTGCTCTGGACTGAAACAAGTACACACTATAGTGGGATAGTCTTTGTTGACATTTCACATCTGAGGTTTACAACCACTTCACAGCTCAACATTCTTGGCATCCATTTACTCAGCACAACACAATATTTTTATATTTTACCAAAAAGTGGGTAATATATTGCATTTGTGTGCCATAAAAACAACAAGTGTTTTACTGAAACTGTGCTTGATAACCATTATACAAATACTGTATTGCATAAAAATTTGGAAAAAAATAAACAGCAGAGAGTAGAAAAAGTTGTTCTACCAATCTCTAAATCTCAGGGAGGATCAGCAATTATTAAATATTACTATGCAGTTCATCTCAGACCTGTAATGTTGTGGTCTACCTTATATTCATATAATAAATGGACAAACATTGAAAAGCCATGGTTCACTCCAATTCACTGTAACTCTGATATGAGGACCAGCCTTTCTCAACCTTTCCAACACCGAGGAACACTTGAAATTATTCTCTGGTCCCGGGGAACCCCTGCTAAAAATTAAAAATCTACAACTCATGATACATCAGTGTGATGTTCAATGGGAAGAATGCACCTTACACTTGTGGTCATTGGGAAGCATTACCCGCTTACAGATAGCTATAAAAAAACAATTATGTCAGTGGGAATTTATCTGAGAGGTAGAAATTGACCATTGCTCAAGGAACCCCTAGCAACCTCTGGAGCAACCCTGGTTGAGAAACCCTGGTCTAGATCCTCTTCATAGATTTCCCAAGGAATCAGGAACACTCATAAGTCTAAATTTCACTTAGAGACTTCGACGTCTCCATTGCCCTCCTTTCTCTGCACTCCAGCCCTACCTAATAGCCTTACAGCACATGGTGCTACTGTGGAAACTTTACATAGTTTGTAAGGCTGAATAAACACACCAGTCCATCCAGTTCAACCTGTGTGGGTGTGTGTGTGTTCATGACTTGTGTGGGTGTGTGTCTTTCACCTTTGCAATATACAAGGTGTTCCCAGAAAGTAATGAGCATGATAATTTAAAAATTATTTTACTGAACAATTTTACAATTGAACATAGTTTCCTTCAAAGTGTGCACCTTGTGAGTGGACACAACACTCCCAACAATTTTTCCATTCTTCACAGCATCCCTGGAAGTCTTCAAGTGGGATGACGCTCAGAGCCTGCGTAATGGCTCTTTGGACATTATCCACACTTCCAAAATTATGTCCTTTCTCATGTTCAAATCCTGAGTCAATTTCAGGAACGATTGACTTGGTAATTCCTGTTTTCTCTGCAATCATTCTGATAGTGAGCCGTTTTGCTACTTCAACAGCTTCACGACCGCCTTGTAGCAGTCGATGTGTGCAGGATCACACACACGTATGTAGGTATGTATATATATACACACACACACACACACACACACACACACACACATATATACACACACACATACAGGA
Organism: Glandirana rugosa; assembly: GCA_018402905.1. NCBI lineage: Eukaryota > Metazoa > Chordata > Amphibia > Anura > Ranidae > Glandirana > Glandirana rugosa. Next base: position 479,719 of record BLSH010429352.1, on the reverse strand, counting down.
TCTCACAAAAGTGAGTACACCCCTCACATTTTTGTAAATATTTTATTATATCTTTTCATGTCACAACACTGAAGAAATGAAACTTTGCTACAATGTAAAGTAGTGAGTGTACAGCTTGTATAACAGTGTAAATTTGCTGTCCCCTCAAAATAACTCAACACACAGCCATTAATGTCTAAACCGCTAGCAACAAAAGTGAGTACACGCCTAAGTGAAAATGTCCAAATTGGACCCAAAGTGTCAATATTTTGTGTGGCCACCATTATTTTCCAGCACTGCCTTAACCCTCTTGGGCATGAAGCTCACCAGAGCTTCACAGGATGCCACTGGAGTCCTCTTCCGCTCCTCCATGACGAGATCACGGAGCTGGTGGATGTTAAAGACCTTACGCTCCTCCACCTTCCATTTGAGGATGCTCCACAGATGCTCAATAGGGTTTAGGTCTGGAGACATGCTTGGCCAGTCCATCACCTTTACCTTCAGCTTCTTTAGCAAGGCAGAGGTCATCTTGGAGGTGTGTTTGGGGTCGTTATTATGTTGGTCCAGTCTCCGAAGGGAGGGGATCGTGCTCTGCTTCAGTATGTCACAGTACATGTTGGCATTCATGGTTCCCTTAATGAACTGTAGCCCTCCACTGCCAGCAGCACTCATGCAGGATCAGACCAGACCATGACACTCCCAACACCATGCTTGACTGTAGACAAGACAAACTTGTCTTTGCACTCCTCAACTGGTTGTCACCAAACACGCTTGACACCATCGGAACCAAATAGGTTTATCTTGGTCTCATCAGACCACAGGACATGGTTTCAGTAATCCATGTCCTTAGTCTGCTTGTCTTCGGCAAACTGTTTGCGGGCTTTCTTGTGCATCATCTTTAGAAAAGGCTTCCTTCTGGGACGACAGCCATGCAGACCAATTTGATGCAGTGTGCGGCGTATGGTTTGAGCATCGACAGGCTGACCCCCCACCCCTTCAATCTCTGCAGCAATGCAGCACTCATACGTCTATTTCCCAAAGACAACCTCTGGATATGACTCTGAGCACGTGCACTCAACTTCTTTGGTCGACCATGGCGAGGCCTGTTCCGAGTGGAACCTGTCCTGTTAAACCGCTGTATGGTCTTGGCCACCATGCTGCAGCTCAGTTTCAGGGTCTTGGCAATTTTCTTATAGCCTAGGCCATCTTTATGTAGAGCAAAAATTATTTTTTTCAGATCCTCAGAGTTCTTTGCCATGAGGTGAAATGAAATGTTGAACTTCCAGTGACTAGTATGAGAAAGCGATAACACCAATTTTAACACACCTGCTCCCCATTCACACCTGAGACCTTGTAACACAAACGAGTCACATGACACCAGGGAGGGAAAATGGCTAACTGGGCCCAATTTGGACATTTTCACTTAGGGGTATACTCACTTTTGTGGCCAGTGGTTTAGACATTAATGGCTGTGTTGAGTTATTTTGAGGGGACAGAAAATTTACACTGTTATACAAGCTGTATACTCACTACTTTACATTGTAGATAAGTGTCATTTCTTCAGTGTTGTCACATGAAAAGATAATAAAATTTCTTCAAAAATGTGAGGGGTGTATTCACTTTCGTGAGACACGGCACATACATACACACACATACACAGACATGTGATCCGCACTTCCAGGTAGCGGACGTGAATGCATGGCGGCTCACTCCCGCTGTGATTATGCAATGTCCGCCGGCACCCGCTGATCGCTCATTACAGAAGCACAGCGGCAGTCTGCCTATGTAAATAAGGCAAATTGCCGTTCTGTCAGTAGGGAAGTCATGGATCCTGTGTCTCTGCAAACCAGGGACATGGAGCCATGCCTTTCCCTAGTAAAAGCATCTCCCACACAATACACAAACACTGGCTAGGCACACAGTTAACCCTTTGATTGCCCCTGATGTTAACCCCTTCCCAGCCAGTGTCATTAGTACAGTGACAGGGCATATTTTTAGCACAGATCACTGTATTAGTAGTGCCACTGGTTCCCAAAAAAGTGTCAAAAGGGTAAGTGTCAGCCCCACACCACCTGGGAGGGATCTCCCTCCTCTGCCCTCTCACACAACCCCCCCTTCCCATCTTTCTACTCTCCCCCTCTCTTTCTTTCCCCCCTCATCTTTTCTTCATTCTCAGTCTTCATTTATCTTTTATTTGAGTCTCTTCTTATTTTTCCTTTCATTTTTATTTATTTATTTATTTTTTATTTTTTTTTATGCTTTAAAACATAAAATTGGTATGCTTTGACTCCAACTGTTAACCACGCATTATACTTCCCTCAAATACTAATGAATGCTTGTATTGGGGTACTCCCCCTCTTAACTCGTCAATTTACATGTGATGTTACCATATCAGCAGAGACTCAAACTGTATCCAGACATCTGCATGCCGTTTTACTAAGGTTGTTTATTCTGCAAAGTTATTCTTACATTTTGTATGTCGCATACTACTAAATAAAATATTTAAAAAAAAAAAAAAGGGGTAAGTGTCCGATTTGTCTGCCACAATATAGCAGTCCCGCCATAAGTCGCTTATATTTTTTCTCTGCTGCCGAAGAAACTGGTAAGTGGTTGCCGCATCCTTTCGGTTATAGAAATAACAAATTACCCCCATGAAGAAATGGGACTTTAGTGGCAACAAACACTACCAATGTGGTTCATTAAAAAAGATGATTTATTGTTGCATATCTTTAAAACATACAAGACCTAAACCGAGAGTGGGCCTAGGTAGGTAAAAACATGAATTAACATAACATATTATTTCTATTAAAGAAGTGGTAAAAGATAACTCCAAATTTCCAGGAGAGTGTTCTCCAGTACCCGACGTTTCAGGACACACACCTTTCTTCAGGGGTATAATGGTGGAGTATTAAAGTTCAGTATTTCTGTATTAGGCGTAAAAGAGAAACATTGAGATAAACACCTGCACAGACATCATTAACAACCATCCTCCAAAGTATCACACATACCCACTAATGTTGAGGGCAAACAAATGTTCATATTTGTATGCTTGGTATTTTTAGCTGAGAATGGTCAGTCCCGGCATGTGATGGCGTGACTAGCTGTTTGTGATGTGTAACCCCCACCAAACCAAACATCCAAGAACACCCTCACGGAGGTCCACAGAATGGTGGTCGTGTTCCTGTGCGGTCTGAATAAGCTGCATCAAATAATACATAGATAGAAAAAGGGGAAATGATATATCAGAGGGGATGAGCCCCATACTGTCTCCCCCATCAAAAATAGTCCTTGGTACATCTGCTATGATATACTTACAATGATATTGTATGGGCTATAGTGGCAGCCCCCTTATGGGGTCACTCCCATATACAATGTCTAGCAAGGAGTAAGGGGGCATGCAATTGCTTCAGTCATGAAGCCCAGTGTCCATAATGATCAATTGCACGGCATGCAGGGAAGATCGGGCGGGTAGTTCTCTCTATACAAGGAATCAAAAAGGTCGCTGATCGCCGCCATTACTAGTAAATAAATAAAAATTCCATAAATATATCCCACACTTTGGTTTGTGTAAATGTTATAGCGTCTACATTCAATATACACTTACTGGGATTTTTTTTTACCAAAAATATGTAGCAGAATACATATTGGCCTAAACTGATATGTTTTACAGCAGAAAGTAAAAAATATGTTTTTTTTTGTTTTTTTGTTTTTTAAATGGTCTTTTTTTGCTTATAGCACAAAAAATAAAAAAAGCAGAGGTGATCAAATACCAACAAAAAAAAGCTCTATTTGTGGGAAGAAAAGGACATAAATGTTATTTGGGTACAGCGTCGCACGACCACACAATTGTCAAGTAATGCAGTGCTGTATCCCAAAAAATGGCCTGGTCATGAAGGGGGGGGGGGGTAAATCTTCCGGAGCTGAAGTGGTTAAAAAAAAAAGATAGGACTTGCCATCTAAGGCCCTGTTAGTTCCCTCCAAATTAAACACTTTACACACTCTGTTTCTTTCAACTTGACTTTTCCGTCACTTACCTCCTCTGAAAAGCTTTGCATTACTGGTGCAACATGCAGAGTCATGATTTCTGCCATTTACAAAATTTGAATGGCCCCTAGCCCTGACACATTTATATTATGCAATTATAGGATATAGTGGGAACAAATTTTAAATAGAGAATTCACTCCTGAAGAATGGGGAAACATTTATGCCCATAAATCTTCTATATCCACAACTTATTAGGGAAAATCAATGCGTACGATTCCACATCATGGTTACAATATCACCCTCTTACATTCCTTCAGTCCCAGTATCCCTCACCATTGCTGGAGATGTCGGCAACAATCAGGAATGATGTTACATATATACTGGTCCTCTCCAGAGATATGCTTTTTTGGTTAGAAGTAAAAGTTCTTCCACACACTCTTAAAAATTCACATTGAGCGTGACCCGACTATGTTCTCGCTTTGTCTTCTACCATCTGAAATGCCTAAGGGTCCTTTCCGTCATGGGCGGTACGTTTTGACGGACTGCGCTAGCTCAGCAGGGATCAATCCGTTGAGCCCCACTGAGCCGGCAGATGACAGGTCCATCTCTGCTCGCTGTGCAGAGACGGACCTGTCAGATCCCTGCAGTCTTCTATGGGAGATCGGATGATCGCCTCTCTGTTTTCATCCAATTACATCTGATCCGTCAGACAGATGGAAAATAGGATTTCCATCTGTTTGGATTTAGCAGACCGGATCGGATAGCGGCGAATGTCAGCGGACATGTCACCGAGGTGAAGGAAGCATCCGATCAGGTCCGCCTGAAATACGGACAGGCGGACCTAATCGAAGACCATGCGTGAAAGGGGCCTTAGGATGCTAAAGATTTGACCTCACATCTGCTAACAACCATGAGATGTCTAATAGTTTCCCCCAATTGGCGACTGGTGCAAAAACATTGTAAGGGTCTTTTAAATCCCCCCCCCCCCCTTAATTATGTACTTACTTTGTCCTGTGCTATAACTTAATTTAGAGTGCTTTTTAAACATTGGCTTTTTAGCTGAAAAGTTGTAATATGTGGAAACATTGTTAATAATAATAATAATATTATAGGAAAGATGATAAAGAACGTGAGAAAGATAACTAAGTGGTTTTGGCGGAAAGCCTAGAAAAGGTTTACCAGAATATAATCATAAATTCTGATAAATAAGTCTAGGACATAATTGGAACTAAGATTGTACAATGATACACACATATATATATACACTTTATCAAGTAGTATAGTAATCACTAACAGGTGTTATAAAGAGTGACCAACATATCTGTATAGACAATTCTATGAAAGTGGGTTTGTCTTTAATAATGACAAGCAATGGGTGGACATTTCCTTTATTGGTTTCTATTGGTGTAATGTTGTAAATATCGCTTGGTCATATCTTGATAATATATTGTATTTAAGATACTGAACCAGGAAATAAAGAACGAGTGATGTATTATTCTGTGTCCATATGTTGACTTTGGTCTGCATTGCTCCCCACAGAATTCTGTGTGTGTGTCTGGGGTGAGGAACAGACAGTGCTGGCACAGGTTAGTATAGGAGTAATATATAGGGAATAATTCTCAATGATAGAAAGATATTATTAACTTGTTATAAAGTTAGGTTGTGTAACCTTTCAGACATTACTTTCTAATCCTTTGACTTGACTCTCTACTCTCCAGGGGGCAACCCGTAGATCGTGATCTACCAGTAGATCGAACCAGCTGACTGGTAGAACTCAGTCTGGGCTTGCTGTCCCACCATCCCAGAGCATCAGAGTGCAATGGGAATAAAAAGTTGAAGCTGTAGTAGGGCGTAAGAGCCACATAAGCTGATGCTTCCTCTGTAGTGCTGGCTTCATCCCATGTGGAGTGATACCAACTGCACTCCACCTCTTATCCCAGCGTTATGTTGCCTCCGTCCTCACCACCCAATTTAAACCCATGATTGCCGTGCCACGTGCGCAATTGCAACACAGCAATTAGGAGGTTTAAATCAGGTGTGAGGAGGCGACACTGTGCCCAGTGATCTTTGACTTCTCCGTTGTTCAGGTAGATCTCCACCTCTAAGGTTGCCTACCCCTGCTCTAATCCATAGTACACAGGCCACTGTAGCCATGTTGCATTACACAGAGCCAGGTTAAACATATTCGCAAGACAATTAAAAAGGGGAGGGCAATACTGTGCTACCTGGTAATACTCCTTGTGCTACAATCACCAATGACAATTGTGATGGCTGCAAAAAAAAAAAAAAAAAAAAAATCATGTGTTCGTACATGCCCTATAAAACAAATATACATTGTTGTTGTTGCCTATAAATCTCAATAAAATGTGCATAAATAAACCATATCTGATAAAATAATATATGATAATCCAATAGTGTATATGCATATACAACACAAAATTACAAATTATTTCCCTTTTAAGCGTGTTCAATCCTTTCCCGACACTAAACATACAATTCCACCAGTTTCTATAGGTGGATCTCAAAATGCACAAAATCCACCTTTAAGTGTTTTCAAAATCCAATCACATATGTAGTGACTCCCACCACCATTCCACCAATGCCCTCACCACCTTCAGCCTTTGACCTGTTAATGTTCAGGTCAAATAACACTTTCCCATTTTAGGGGCAACTCCTAGGCTTTATTACGATACTGCATCTCTCCACTTTCCCTCCTATGTTGTCTCTTTCAACCATCCAAATAATGTGGTGTATGGCCCTTTAAAAATTCAGGTGTGCCACCCCTGCAGCTCTGCAAGCTACCTCACCCTAATGGCGTAGTACATGATATACAAAATGTATTAATATAGACACACATACTTGCATTAAAAAAAAATAAATGTTAAAAACGCCTTTAAAAATTACAAACAGCGGGGTCGCCTTATTCACGAGACAGGACTTCTGGAACTGTAACCTGAAATCGAACTACAATCGTCAAGCTTGGTAAACTCGATAAAATCTTCTGTTTTACGGCTTTCTCTTGGTTGGTGAGATTTCACCTCACCAATGTTCTGGTGATAATGGCTTCACCAGACAGGAAGTGAGGTGAGAAGCGTTACATGATATGTTGGACCTCCATCAGTGTTGTCCTACCACAAGGCAAAAGTGAGAACCTTCTTGAGTGCCATATGGTTCTTACTGGTGTAAGTAATGTGAGCCAAAAAACAAATTCTTTCCTGCACTCAAGGAGAGGATCTTCTCTGCAGTGGTAAGGAGGGGATAACTATTTGTGTCAATACCAGGTAACGTGCCACCGTGCTGCCACCTGATGGACTGGGGTAGTCCCGATAACTGAACAAAAAGGCACACAAGGGCGCACTGGCATAGCATATCATCCTTGGTAAAACGTGGTTTAATAAAATTCATAAAAACATACTCACAAACAGAATCGAATAACAAGCATTTCCAGTGCTGGAGCGGGTAAAAGTCCAATCCACTGTCTCCTACTGGTGTCCTAGATGGGCTAAAGCGTTTCGAGGCCGTAGCCTCTTCCTCAGAGCCTAACTTGCTGTAGCAAGGCCTCAGTTTTATATCACACAGCCAGCACTAATTGAGGGGTGGGGTCTCTTGTAGTCCCGCCCAATAGCCCTTGGAGCGTGGGCCACCCTGTGACTGGTCAGCTAGGCCTTCAATATCCGGACTCCTCCCTCCCTGTTGTCAGAGCAACATCCTCTGCTACTGCATATTTGTAAATTATGAAAAAGAACCTTTTATTCAGAAATCAGTTGGTGTTTACAGAGGAGGGGTGGGGGAGGGGAAATTCCCTTAGTCTATACTAAATGGTAGAGTACCAAAAATAGCAAAAAAAAAAAAAAAAAAAAAA
>BLSH010429352.1:451864-471884 GCA_018402905.1 Glandirana rugosa | reverse complement strand
ATTATATATATATATATATATATATATATATATATATATATATATATATATATATACACACAGTATATGTGTATAACATTAGTGTTCCATTAATATAATATCAAGTGCCAATCTTCCAGAGGGGGCCCCGCAGCACCCATCTCAATGGTGGGACACCATTGGTGAATGAGCCTCTGCACCTACACATATGTGAGAGACTGTAACCATGGTTATAGTCTGAACTATTGGTAGAAGACTCGTACCTGAGCAATCCTGCTAGGGGGGGGGGGGGCACAGATCTTTCGTCCCTGTGTCCACCTCTAGACACGATTCGGGAGACACCCCAGTGCTGTCCTCTCCGAGTGTCTCCAAGGCAGGTCCACACTGTATGGATCGTGCCGCTGATGGCACTCACTCTTCCGTTTACTACATGCCGGGGGCCAGTCTGTGGAGCGCACGCGAAGTGGCGGTACTCTAGGCACCACCCTCTAATGCGCTCCAAGCCTCTATATGCCAAAGCTGTGTTTCCGGCGCCCAACCGGAACCGGATTAGGACGCTGGTTAACTGCTCTAATTAAACCGGCCTCCCCAGCTCACATATTTTTCTAAGTCCAGTACAGGTCATGAATAACAGCTCCATCTGGTGGAGAGGAGCTCATTATAACCCATCAGCTAAATAAATGTAAAAAAGGATCAAGTTCTTAATTAAGAAGCTGAGTAATTCTGCTGCTAAATAGATATCGCTGTAGGCAGGCAGAAGATAGAAAAAAAAAAAAAACTAAAAAAAAAATTTAATTGAAAATTAAAAATATTTTTGTTATTATCGCAACTCTACAAACGGTTTGATTATTTATACAAAACGGACCCTCCTCCCTATGTGCTCAAAATGGCTGTGTGATTACTGACAGCCTATTAGCTGTTTTATAAATGCACATTAGCATAAAAAACAAATATTTAATTTCATTAAAAATGCAAATACATAATTAAAATGCAAATACAATTAATCATGCTCCTTCTTCAGTGTCATATATTGGATATTGTACAATTGGTGTCTGCATATACCAAATGTAGATGGAATTCACAGGAGGTGTATTTTTCTTAGGTGCCCACACCACGGTACATCTAAACCCAACTCTGGGCAGATGTACACAGCGTGGGAAGGGGGAACGAACCGCACGCTGCAGGGAGGGGGAGAGAGAAGGGGTGACGGAGGAGACAAGGGGAAGATAGATGGGAACCGAGCCTTAGGGCTGAAGCTCCCAAGGCCCAGCAGTGGCTGGAATCAGTGGGAGGTCAAGGGGAATGGGAGGGTGCCCAGAGGAGTGTGAGAACCGGAAGGAAGTGTCACAACTATCAATTGATGACTCCATGGACCTCCAGATCCTCATCCAACCACCCCAGAGTTAACGATCCCAGGGTAAAGATCCAGTATGTTTCCCTTTTGCACAACCTTTTATACCTGCTTCCACTATCAAAATCCCCTCCTATTGCTTCTATACCAAAGACTCTCAAGCCTGTAGGGTCTCCATGATGTAGTAGTTCGAAATGTCGGGGAACAGAGTAGTTGGCTCTAGTTTTTGTCTTGAGGATATCTTTCTTAGCCTGTATGCTGCATTTATGTTCCCCAAAGCGTACCCTGAATGGACGTATGGTACGCCCCACATAAAGCAGACCGCATGGGCATATCAGGCCGTAGACCACATATGAAGTGCCACAATTAATAAATTGTCTAATCTTGCGGATACGACGGTCTATTCCCAGAACTTCCCTTTTCCTGTGCCACATATATGAGCAGGTCCCGCAGTTTTTTACTCCACATTTATAGCTCCCTGTCTGGTCAAACACAGACGACCAGGGGCCTAAGTTTATGCCCTGCTTTTTTGGAGTTTGTGGACTCTGCTGGGTGCTATGTAGCTCCTAACATTCCTGGATTTTCTGAACACGATCTCCGGCCTGGGAGGTAGAACTTTCCCCAGGACCGGATCCTGCTTCAAAATCTTCCAGTTTTTAGACACTATTCGCTGTATATCAAAAGCCTTAGTGTTGTATGTAGTGCTAAATCTGATGGACTCCTGCTTGGTTCCTCTGCCCTTCTTGATATTATTTTTAGAGATACAAGATGTTCCCGTGCAGTCAGACTGTGCACCCTCACCGTAGTGGGCCCTGTACTAATTAAAGGCTTCTTCGATGTGCTCATCTATATATCCCTTTTCTTGGAATTTTTTCTTTAGAATTTTACCCTGGGTTTCATAATCCTCTTTTTTAGTGCAGGATCTGGACAGTCTGCAAAACTGCCCAAACGGTACGTTTTTAATCCACCTTGGGTGGTGACTACTTTCCGCATGCAGATAGGAGTTACCTGCACTTGGTTTGAAATGGGTCTTTGAAAGGATATTACAACCTTCATCTACCCAAAGTTCTAAATCTAGAAAGATTAGATATTTATCATCTATCACATGGGTGATGCCGAAGGGATTCTCACTACAGTGGGAAAGGAAACCTCTGTAGTCTTCTTCGCTCCCCTTCCAGACAATGAGTATATCATCTATATACCTTGCATATAGGACCAGGCTTGCTCCATATGGGTTGTTGTTGCAGATGAATAGATCTTCCCAATAGCCCATAAATAAGTTAGCATAACTTGGAGCAAACTTCGTTCCCTTTGCAGATCCCCGTATTTGCCTATAATGGGTGCCCATAAATGAAAAGTAGTTGTGGGTAAGGGTGTAATCCATACATTCAAGCAGGAACTCAGTCTGTAGGGGGTGTAACTCACTATTGTTGAGATAGTATTTAGCAGCTCTCAGGCCATGATGATGCTCAATCGATGTATACAATGAAGCTACATCTAACGACACTCATTTGTACTCGGGACTCCACTTAATGGAAGATAAGATCTACAACATGTGACCCGAGTCTTTTCCATAAGAAGGTAAGATCTTGAAGAAAGTCGTCAATATAACAGCCCAAATTGCTGGTAAGACTACCAATCCCTGCTATTATAGGCCTTCCTGGGGGATTAACCGAGTCCTTGTGGATTTTCGGGATATGATAAAACGTGGGGGGGGGGGGGGGGTCATAGGATACTGTTTGTAAAGAAATTGGTACTCGCTTTTTGTAATAACCTGACTCCTCAGAGCTTTGTCCAACAGAGTCTTAAGTGAGTGTTTGTATTCTGATAGATGATCTTTTGATAGCGTTTCATAAGAGTCTCTATCACTAAGCAATCTTGAGGCTTCTCCCAGATATGATTCTCTATCTTGTACAACCAGACCCCCACCTTTATCGGCTTGCCTGATGATTATTTGCTCATTCTCCCTTAAGCTTTTTAAATGGTCTTCTAGCCCATTCTTTCTTCGTATCTCTACAGGGTTTCTTTGGCATATTTGTCTCATTTCTTCTAGAACCACCTATGAAAGTAGGAATGTGATTTCCTTTGACCCAATGGGGATAAAAAGGAGGACCTTGGCTTGAATTCTGTATGCCTTACCCCATCATCACGAGTAAGGGAATCTATTTCTAATTCAAATTCTTCGCAGCCTCCCTCCTGATATAGGCTTTCAAGTATAGATAGAGCTTCATCACCAGGATCTACCTCAGATTCTAAAGGGTTGGCTTTCAAAGGGCCATTTACAGAAGTTACTGTTGCTGCACCCCCCAGTTTTTCCTTTACACCAGGATTTCCTTCTTTCATAGTGAAGTATCTTTTAACTGTGAGACCCCTCGCATATTTGTTGAGATCTATGAACAATTCAAAGAGGTTGGGAGGGTTTCCAGGGGCAAAGTTGAGACCTTTCCGTAACAGGTCCAGTTCAGTTTCTGTAAAGCCTGAACTTGATAGATTGTAACTTTTAATAGTAGAATGGCCCCCAGTTACCTCCTTCCTCTTTTTATATCTCTTCCCCCCTCTCCTCCTATTTCCTCTCTTTTCCTTGTTGTTGGTCTCTGTGCTGGACTGGGAAGATGGTTGGCTGTGGGACTCGTATTTCCCACAGCCTCTTTCGCTAAAGATAGGTGGAGAGGCTCATTCACCAATGGTGTCCCCAGTATTGACACCAGGAGATGGGTGCCGCGGGGCCGCTTCTGGAAGATTGGCACTTGATATTATATTAATGTAACACTAATGTTATACACATATATACCTTTGCACATGTTTTTGTTTTTTTGCCATTTTTGGTACTCTACCATTTAGTATAGACTAAGGGAATCCCCTCCCCCCTCTGTAAACACCAACTGATTTCTGAATAAAAGGTTCTTTTTCATAATTTACAAATATGCAGTAGCAGAGGATGTTGCTCTGACAACAGGGAGGGAGGAGTCCGGATATTGAAGACCTAGCTGACCAGTCACAGGGTGACCCACGCCCCAAGGGCTATTGGGTGGGACCACAACAGACTCCACACCTTAATTAGTGCTGGCTGTGTGATATAAAACTGAGGCCTCGATACAGCAAGTTAGGCTCGGAGGAAGAGGCTACGGCCTCGAAACGCGTTAGCCAGCCCAGCTAGGACACCAGTAGGAGACGGTGGTAAACCACATTTTACCAAGGATAATGCACGTTTTACCAAGGATAATGCACTAGGCCAGTGCGCCCTTGTGTGCCTTTTTGTTTCTTCTGTAAGTAATGTGAAACAGGTCACAGATATAGGATCTGCTTCCGTATAACAGGAATAGCCCCAGCACAAAAAACAGTAACCTACTGTTTCTTGGATTTTGGATAATGGAATTGATGCCCTATAAATTCTGCTTTAAGATGATCATTGTCACGATGATACAGGTGTGACCCCACGGACAAGCAGGTGACACGGGATCCTCCAGGACGTGGAGTCTAAGGGCCAGCCGGTATTCTGCCAGGGACCTCCCCACAGGAGTTTGGACTTAGCTGTGTGCTGACCACAGGTCACGACCCCCAGGTTCACCCTGCTCGCAAGGAGAGTGCCCGAAGACACATTGCAGGCATGGATGGATGGATGGATGGATGAAGCAAAAGAAGAGTCGGATAACAAGCCAAGGTCAGGGCGGTCAGGAGGCAAACATAATCAGAGGAACAAGCCGAGTCGGTACACAAGAGATATGTCCACAAAAAGTCAGGTAAGGAATATAACACAGAAGGAGCTCAGGAACAAGTCTTGCTCAAGCAACCAGAAACTAGTCTAAGTGGGATTTAAATAGGGAGACACATGGGAGGCTGGACAGGAAGTAGTAGGAAGGAAGGCATATAATCCAGCAGGTGAAGCCGGTGAAGCCCAAGCTTGTGGGACTACGTGTCAGCAGACCTACAGCAGCAAAGGTAAAAAAAATATGCAACCAGTAAGACCCAGATCAGCTCTGCAGCTGATCTGTGACAATCATGTTCTACCTTATAGTATTTTAATGGAGGGTTCGTTAAAACAATTTGGCCTTGGCACTATAACTTGTGTAGCGCTACCCCCGCAGGAGCCACTTAAGTATGTTCAGTCCCCTACTCTGCCTCTCAACCCTAAAGAACTCCCAGTCCCTCTGGCACACCTGGCAATAGTGGGAGTGCAAGGATCAATGAGAAACACACACATTATTATAAAACACAAATTGTCTTTACTGTAGTATTTCTGTGGATAGGCAACAAACATTGGCAATATGTTCAAAGAATGCGATAGAAGAACATTCACTGAGGTTATGAGCAATATAGCTCAATAGTATATTCAGGCTGCTTTCAGGAGATTCAGAACCTTAGAACAACCCCAAGAGCAGAGCACACACTTCAATAACAATAAATCACAAAATGACAATCTGTACCAGATTAGTTACCCCTACTCAAGTTTTGCCCTATGAGTCCAGGCAGGAGGAGAGCAGAAGACAGACCCTCTCTATGTCAGATCTCTCTCTTCCTTCTCCTGGCACCACAGGCCCAATAACAAACACTATATTTAACCACCTCAATACCGGACCTGTTTTTTGGACTTGGTGTTAACAAGTTAAAACCATTTTTTTTTCGCTATAAAATTACTTAAAACCCCCAAACATTATATATAAATATATATATATATATATATATATATATATTTTTTTTTTTTTTTCTCTAACGCCCTAGAGAATAAAATGGTGGTCGTTGCAAAACTTTATGTCACACTGTATTTGCACAGCGGTCTTACAAGCGCGATTTTTAAAAAAAATTAACTTTTTTGAGTGAAAAAATAAGACAACAGTAAAGGTAGCCCATTTTTTCCCATATGGTTAAAGATAATGTCACACTGAGTAAATTGATACACAACATGTCATGCTTTAAAATTGCGCCCACTTGCGGAATGGCAACAAACTTTGCAACCTGAAAATCTCCATTGATGACGTTTAAAATTTTCTACAGGTTACCAGTTTTGAGTTACAGGGGAGGTCTAGTGCTAGAATTATTGTTCTCGCTCTCACGATTGCGGCACGATTGTGACAATACCTCACATGTGTGGTTTTAACACTGTATTACATATGCGTTCGTTTCTGTGTGCGAGCTCGTGGGGACGGGGGCGCTTTAAATTTTTGTTTTCCTTATTTATTTTACGTTTTATTTTTTCATTTTACACTGTTCTTTGAAAAAAAAAATGTAATCACTTTTATTCCTATTATAAGAAATGTAAACATTCCTTGTAATAGAAAAAAACATGCCAGGACCTCCTAAATATGAGATCTGGGGTCAAAAAGACATCAAATCTCATATTTACAGTTAAATGCAAGAAAAAAAAAATTAAAAAAAATGACAGTTAGAAAAAAATAAGTCCCCTTTAAGAGCATTGGGCTTGTGACACCGCTTCCGCCCTGCAATGTTATGGAGTCGAAGATGCCGCCCACTCGGCTTCCTGTGCAGAGGGGGGGGGAGGAACCGACCCAATCACCTCTGCCGGAGATGACAGGAAAGTGGTGGGAGGGGGGGCACCTCTCCTGCTACCGATAAAAGTGATCTTGTGGCGAATCCGCCGCTAAGACCACTTTTATCTTGGAGAGAAAAAAAATATCTGAATGGTGCCTGTAGCTGGAGGCACCATTCAGATATCACCATTCAAACTCAGCAACGACATCCTGGGGTGAAGTGATTAAAGGGTAACTCCACTTCCGTGGGGAAAAAAATTACAAAGAAAAAATAATATAGTGCATTTAATTCTGACACATATTGTAATCGAATGTTATTAAAAATTACCTTTCTTTTCAATCTGCAGCAGCTTTAACTTTCTGAAAATGCAGGGAACTACCTGGAGTTGTTCTGTACACAGAGTGTGTACCACCACTCCCCAGAAACATAATTTCCTCCTTGTGTGTGGCTCACCGGTTTTCCCAGAAGTCTGCCTAAGATACAAGTTGGATTTCAGCAATCCCCTGCAACAAAAATTTAATTTTTGGAGATATACTTTCAATAGGAACATGGCTAAAGGGATGCAGGCCCAGCAGATTTCATCATTAGTGCTCTCCAGCTGCACAGCTGACAGATAATTATGAAACCACTCCCATTAGACCCACTCAGTACAGAGGAAAACAGATGGATTTCTTCAGAATAAAAAAAAGGTGGGAATCTGCAGCAAAAGTTAATATAATCCTTGCAATGTACATAGATCACCCAGAGGGGAATGTTTATTTTTCAACAAAAGTGGAGTTATGCTTTAAATCAACAGTCAATATTTCAGCTTCCCAGATAGACTGTCCCACACAACCACTGCATATACAGAGCCCTGGATGTGTGTGTGTGTGTGTGTGAGAGGCTGTATAGCAATAGTAACTTCAGTGCCTTTGAAGTTAAATAAGTCTTGACATCTTCAGCTAGCCTCTCTTGCTGGTGCACTTAAATTCCTGAATAGCAGGCCCAAATAACAAAACTGGCCCGGATCATTAAAGCGGTTGTCTACCCATCGATTTGATAGTGTCAAAGAAGAGTTAATATTCCCGGCATGCCAAAAATGCTAGCTGTCTCCCTGATTGTGCTCTCAACCAAACTAGCAAACCATCCAATGGGTGGTGTCATAATGGATCACATGTGCAGCATCATGGCAGTTGCAAATTAAACAGAGGGTAAGATGGCAGCTTTCTTAGCTGAAAACGCGTGGCATGGAAGCTATCAGCCTGTGGCACTGCTGAGGTGTTATGGAAGACCAGGATGCTTCAATAGGGGGCTTCAGCTCTTCTGCATTGTTGGGTCTCATGTCTCTCATCTTTCTCTTGGCAATGCCCCATAGATTCGCTATGGGGTTCAGGTCAGGCGAGTTTGCTGGCCAATCAAGCACAGTAATCCCATGGTCATTGAACCAGGTTTCGGTTCTCTTGGCAGTGTGGGCAGGTGCCAAGTCCTGCTGGAAAATGAAGTCAGCATCCCCATAGAGCTCGTCTGCGGAAGGAAGCATGAAGTGCTCCAAAATCTCCTGGTAGACGGCTGCGTTGACCCTGGATTTAATGAAGCACAGTGGACCAACACCAGCAAATGACATGGCTCCCCAAATCAACACAGACTGTGGAAACTTCACACTGGACTTCAAGCATCTTGCAGTGTGCGCCTCTCCATTCTTCCTCCATACTCTGGGTCCTTGGTTTCCAAATGAGATTCAAAATTTGCTCTCATCAGAAAAGAGGACTTTGGACCACTGAGTTATAGACCAGGTCTGTTTTTCTTTAGCCCAGGTAAACCGCTTCTGACGTTGTTTGTTGTTCAGGAGTGCCTTGACAAGAGGAATATGACATTTGAAGCCCATGTCCAGGATCAGTCTGTGCGTGGTGACTCTTGATGCACTGACTCCAGCCTCAGTCCACTCCTTGTGAAAGTCCCCAACACCTTTGAATGGGTTTTCCTGACAATCCTCTCTAGGCTGCGGTCATCCCTGCTGCTTCTGCATGTTTTCCTTCCACACTTTTCCCTTCCACATAACTTTCTAGTAATGTGCTTTGATACAGCACTTTGGGAACATCCAACTTCTTTTGCAATTACCTTTTGAGGCGTTCCCTCCTTATGGAGGGTGTCAATTATGGTTTTCTGCACAACTGTCGGGTCAGCAGTCTTTCCCATGATTGTGATTCCTACTGAACCAGACTGAGAGACCATTTAAAGACTCAGGAACCCTTTGCAGGTGTTATGGCTTAATTAGATGATTAGAGTGGGACACTTTGAGCCTAGAATATCGCACCTTTTCACAATATTCTAATTTTCTGAGATTGTGGATTTGGGGTTTTCATGAGCTGTAAGCCATAATCCTCACAATTATGACAAATCACGGCTTGAACTATCTTGCTTTGCATGTAATGAGTCTATCTCATATATTAGTTTCACCTTTTAAGTTGCATTACTGAAATAAATGAACTTTTGCACGATATTCTAATTTTTCAAGTATCACCTGTATACAGTATATTTTGTCATAGTATATTTGATCTGCACACATGATTTAGTTGTTTGGGTAGCGCTACACTATTTTATTCATTACGTGATTAGCTCTTTAGGATCCATGCACACTGGGCTTAAAAAAACTCTGTTCTCTTGGCAGTAAAAAAAAAAAATGCTCATATAGAGCATTTTTTGTACCAAGTTTAGAGTTTAGGAGAGTTTTAAGTTTTTTTCTGCCAGTAAGCTCCAATCAAAAACGTGAACCAGAAGGGTTTTTTTCCTGCCTCTAAACGTTGAGCTCAAAATACAACTGTAATCATCCTAATGTGCATGGACCCATAGGATAACTTTGAGCTTCTTCTGCAGGCAGAACACAAAACTCCTGTAGCAGGAACGTTTTTTAAGCCAGTGTGCATGGAGCCTCAGTCTGCTTTTACTGCCTCCAGTCCCCACAACAGACTTCTACCAAGAGTACCCCTAGCAATCTCCTGAGAATGCTATACATTTTCTTCGACACACCTTCTTCCTCTGTTCAGTTGGGAGAAGCAGACGCATTGTACATCATATCAGACTGCCTGCAGCGCCAAAGAGAAGCAGAGGACCAGTCATGCAGATGAGAGGAGGCCTGCAGGAACAAGGAATAAACAAGCATCTAACCTTTTTTATCCCCCCCCCCCCCCAAAGTTTGTATGGTGAAAATGGTAAGACAATATATACATTCTCATAGGCAAGATATTATAGGGGTTATAAAGTCAGAAGGTTTTTTATCTTAATGCATTCTATGCATTAAAATAAAAAGCCTTCTGTGTGCAGCAGCCACCTCATACTTACCTGAGCCCCATCTCTGTCCACGAATGCCTCAGCTGTCAGGCACTCTCTCCTAATTGGCTGAGAGACAGCAGCGGCGCTATTGGCTCCTGCTGCTGTCAAACTCAGCTAGCCAATCAGGAGAGGGGGCGAGGCCGAACCACAGCTCCATGACAATGGATACACGAAGCTGCAGCTCGGCTCAGATGCCCCCATAGCAAGCTGCTTGCTGTGGGGGCACTTAAAATGGTTGTAAAGCCGCCCCCCCCCCCCAAAAAAAAAAACCTGCAGAGCAAAAGGCCTAATGAGCTAGTATACATCGCTCTTCCGGGTCTGTAGCTTCGTCCAATTACAGCGCCGGGCTCCAGCGTTGTGATTGGCGGAGCCGCGCTGACGTCACTTCCACGGATGCGCACGGGAGCCATCATTTACGACATGAATACAGAAGAAACGGCACCCTGGGTTACCCCGGATGCCAATTCTTCAGTGTGCATGTGCCGAGGACGTCGGCACATGCAGACACAGGGGATATCTCCTAAACCGTACAGGTTTAGGAGATATTTCCTGGACCTACAGGTAAGCCTTATTGTAGGCTTACCTGTAGTTTAAAGTGGTTGTCATGACTTGACAACCACTTTAACAGGAGGGGAGGGGCCAGGAGCACAGAAGAGGAGGATCTCGGAGGCCCTGTGCAAAACCACTGCAACAGAGGAGGTAAGTAGAATAGGTTTGCTATTTTAATAGAAAAAAAAAAGAAAAACAAGATCAATAATTTTAAAGACACAGAGTTCCACGAACATCTTTTTTTCGTGTTTTTCTTTTAAGGCACCCGTTCTGCTGTTATTAATTACATTCTGTTAAAGGTATGTTGTTAGAGAAAAAAAAGATGTACTAGAAAGGCGGACTTTGTTTTAAACTAACCTTTGTTTTCTCCTTCTTGAGTGCTTCCATCTTGCTTGTGGGGTCCATTAGGACTGTTTTCCGGGATAAGGTGCTGCTTGGCAATCCAGCATGCACCTCCTGATCTTGCGCATGCGCATTACACATTGGTCATATCGCGATACAAACCGGCAGCGATGCCCACTGACTCCTGGGAATGATGACACACATCTCCTAGGAGCAGAGGCACCACAGGAAATGACGTACATCGCCGTGGCCGCCGAAGGAGGAAATCAAAACAAGACACCCTAGCAACAAGGTACACAGAGCTAGGAGGAAAAAAAAGCCAAATGTTGTTCATGGTGCGGGACTGTAGCCATTGCAGCAAAGATGAAATTATGGGTGGAACTCTGCTTTAAGTCTTGTCGACAGCATGAAAATACTAGTATCAGTAATATTGCATGTAAGCCCAGTCCCAGCAGGAAGGTGGTGAACATTACCAAATCATTTAAACTTCATCAGCCCATAAAAGTTCGTTTTGGTTTCCATTAAGTTTTGTGCTGTTAAATTGCAAAGTTCATTCATTTAGTAACTTGCTTGGAGAGGATTATGCATTGTGATACAAGACGTTTAACGTGAACCTGCCATGTCAAACATTGTTTGAGCTAACAATACTGCAGACCTGCATGATCCTTGTGGTGTCTGCATGTACCACTGCTAATCCTTAGGCTGGGTTCACACTAGTCCGATTCTCGGACCGACATGAAGAGCACAAGTCGCATTACGTCATAAACACAATGATCCCCTATGAGAGCCATCTTAACTGCTCCGACATGTGTTTTTCAAAGTCGGACCGACTTTGAAAAAGGTTCCTGTACTACTTTTGTCCGACTTTGATCCTACTTCAGCCCATTGAAAGGCATTGAAGTCGGATCAAAGTCGTATCAGTGTCTTCACTGATCCGACTTTGGCATGTGACTTGTGCTCTGGGGATCATGAAGAGGAACGCCACACCATATTTTTTTTTTTTTTAAAAACTGGCATGGGGTCCCCCTCCAGGAGCATACCAGGCCCTTTGGTCTGGTACAGATTTTAAGGGGAACTCCCATGCCGAAAAAAAAGCGTGGGGTCCCCCCCAAAATCCATACCTGACCCTTATCCGAGCATGCCCGTCAGGCCAGGAAAGGGGGTGGGGACGAGCGAGCGCCCCCCCCCTCCTGGACCATAGCAGGCCGCGTGCCCTCAACATGGGGAGTATGGGTGCTTTGGGGCAGGGGGGGCTCTCGGAGGCCCCGCCCCATATGAGGTCACATCCTGGGGTGGAGCTGTGACATGCGGGGCGGGACCTCCGGGTGATGTCATCTGGTGGCCACACCCCCTGCCAATATAAGGCACAGCACAGAGCGGAGAGGGCATTCGTGAAGGAGATCGCGTTGTGTCAACATGGGAAGAAGAAGAGAGGGAAGAGGACAGCGGAGAAGACTGGCAAAAGAGCAGAAGAGGCCGCAGAGAAGGAGAAGAAAGAAGACCCCTCAGAAGATGAAAGACCCCGCAAAAGAGCCGAAGAGGGGAGAAGACCGCCGGAGCTGATTTAATAAAATATTTTAAAAAGCTGTGTGGTTTTTTGTGTACATATTTCTTTCCAGGTAAATGGGTAGGGGTACGATGTACCCCATACTCATTTACATAGGGTGGGGGGCTGGCATCTGGGGGCCCCCTTGTTAAAGGAGGCTTCCAGATTCCGATAAGTCCCCGCCCACAGACCCGACAACCAACGGCCAGGGTTGTCGGGAAAAGGCCCTTGTCCTCATCAACATGGGGACAAGGTGCTTTGGGGTGGGGGGCGCAGAGCCCCCCCGCCTCAAAGCACCCATACTCCCCATGTTGAGGGCACGCAGCCTGGTATGTTCCAGAAGGGGGGGGCCCTCGCCTGTCCCCACCCCCCTTCCTGGCCTGCCGGGCTGCGTACTCGGATAAGGGTCTGGTATGGATTGTGGGGGGGGACCCCTCACGCCGTTTTTTCAAACGTGGGGAATTCCCCTTAAAATCCATACCAGACCAAAGGGCCTGGTATGCTCCTGGAGGGGGGACCCCATGCCAGTTTTTTTTTAATTTGGCATGGAGTTCCCCTTCAAAATCCCCAGAGCACAAGGTGCCTGGCATTGTTGGGATCAAAGTCGGAACCCTGTTCACAGATAAACAGTCCGACTTTGACCCTATGTAGGACCGCAAATCGCACAGCAGTGTAGGATCAAAGTTTTTTTTGTCGGATAGTGTGAACCCAGCCTCAGACTGATTTACAAGTCCTTGAATTTAACCACTTAAAGGACCGAGCCTCTTTGAGAGTCGGTGTTTACAAGTTAAAATCAGTTTGTTTTTTTTTAACGAAAAAACGTAAAATAGACACTTAAAAAAAAAAAAAAGTCCACTTTAAGAGCATTGGGCAGAAGTGATGTTTGATGTCGCTTCCGCCAGTCAATGCTATGGAGCTGAGTGAGCGGCATCTTCCGCTCACTCGGCATCCAGTGCAGGAGGGGAATTGGACCAGATTGTCTCCGTGCTACCAGCGGGTCCGGTAAGTGACGGAGACGACGGAAAAGTGGCGGGGGACCTCTCCCGCCCCCGATAAAAGTGATCTCACGGCGAATCCGCCGCAGAGACCACTTTTATCTGAAAGCCAGCCGTCCATTGTAAAAAACAACACCGGGGTTATGGTAGCTATCTGCTACCATAACAACGGTATTCCACTTAAAAGTACCGCTGTATATACACGATCGGCGGTCCGGAAATGGTTAAAGAACACACTACAGTAAAACCTTGGATTGCGAGTATAATTCATTACGGAAGCATGCTTGTAATCCAAAGCACTTGTATATCAAAGCAAATTTCCCCATAAAGAAATAATGGGAACTCAGATGATTCCTTCCACAACCATTTATTCATAAGTCCTTCAGTTTATAGAACATATAAAAATCTTATAGCAACGTGATAGGTTGTGTAATCATAAAATGCCCATTCACAAATGGCAGCCTCCACCAGAGGATCAGAAGCAAAATCCAGTAGGAGCTACAGAGTATAAAAGAGAAGAGAGGCACTTCTAAGTGTAGCAATAGGGTCACATTTAACCACTTAAGGACCAAGTCTTTTTTTGAGAGTTGGTGTTTACAAGTTAACCACTTTCCGACCGCTAACCGCAGGTTGACAGCGACAAGGTGGTTCGATATCGCAAAACGCCGACATACGACGGCGGCTGCGAGATCGAGCACATTGAGCGGAGGCGCGCTTGCATGCTCACTGTGTCCGGGGGGGGGGGGGGCCAGGGAGCAGGTGCGGCAGACTCGATCTCCGCCAGCTACCCACGATGCCCCCCCCCCAGAGTGAAAGAACGGAGGTCCGTGAATGTAAACACGGATCTCCGTTCTGTGAGAGGGGGAGGGGCTGTGATCATAGCCTTCCTCTATATGGAAGCTGTGATCGCTCCCCTTCTCCTGCTAGGGCAGCCCACACACAGTTAGAACACGCCCAGGGAACACAGTCAACCCTTAGAGCGCCCCCTGCAGGTTAACCCCTTCACTGCCAATGGCATTTACACAGTTATCAGTGCATTTTTATAGCACTGATCGCTGTA
This sequence comes from Glandirana rugosa, assembly GCA_018402905.1. Lineage (NCBI taxonomy): Eukaryota > Metazoa > Chordata > Amphibia > Anura > Ranidae > Glandirana > Glandirana rugosa. The sequence goes on along the minus strand of BLSH010429352.1, from coordinate 457,266 downwards.
TAAATGCCAATGGTCCAAAAAAAGTGTCAAAATGTTCCGATATGTCCGTCCCAATATCGCAGTACGGCTAAATATCGCAGATCGCCGCCATTACTAAAAAAAAAATAAAAAATAAAAACCCCAAAAATGAATTATCTGTAAACGCAGCAACTTTTGCGCAAACCAATCAATAAACGCTGATTGCGATTTTTTTAAGCACAAATATGAGGAAGAATATAAAACCGGCCAAAACCGTTGAAAAAAATGTTTTTTTTTTCTATTTTTCTTTTGGATTTGTATTTTAGCAAAAAGTAAGAAATTTGGTTTTTTTTGCAAAATTGTCGTTCTTCTTTTGTTTATAGCGGTGATCAGAAATGACGCAGCTGTGATCAAATACCACCAAAAGAAAGCTCTATTTGTGGGAAAAAAAGGACTCAAATTTAATTTTGGTACAACGTCGCACGACCGCGCAATTGTCAGTTAAAGCGACGCAGCGCCGAATCGCAAAAAGGGCTCTGGTCCTAAAGTGTGAAATCCTTCTGGGGCTGAAGTAGTTAAAATATATATTTTTTTGCTATAAAATTACTCAGAACCCCCAAACATTATATATTTTTTTCTAACACTCTAGTGAATAAAATGGCGGTCATTGCAATACTTTGTCACACCGTATTTGCGCAGCGGTCTTACAAGCAATTTTTTTTGGAAAACATTCACTTTTTTTTCTTACAAAATAAGACAACAGTAAAGGTAGCCCAATTTCCTTCCACATTGTGAAAGATGTCACACTGAGTAAATTGATACACATGTCATGCTTCAAAATTGCGACCGCTCGTGGAATGGCGTCAAACTTTGGCGCGTAAAAATCTCCATTGCCAATGTTTAAAAATTTTTACAGGTTACCAGTTTTGAGTTAGAGTAGGTCTAGTGCTAAAATTATTGCTCCCCCTCTAACGATCGCAACGAATCCGCCGCAGAGACCACAGTTATCTGAAAGCCAGTAGTCTGCTGAAAAAAATAATACCGGGGTTATGGTAGCTATCTCGTGGAGCGCAGCATGGAAGGTTTAACATTGATGGCGGTGCGGAGGATGGTCTATGTGGACAGCTTTACCTCGGATGCCTGCATACTTAGATGTGCCTCTTTTAATCATTAATCATGTGAGTTGCTTAATGTTGTTTTTTTTATACTCAGTTGTGAGGTGACGCTACTTGTATATCAACATCGCTTGTATATCATGTCAAAATCTATTTAAAAATTTTACTTGTCTTGCAAAACGCTCTCAAACTAAGGTTTTACTGTATAAATGGGGCCTCCGCCAATGTACATCTCTCAAAAAGGAATGCTGCTTTTTTAAGAGCATGAAACAGAACTTAAAAACAAAATCTTTTTATTGCTTTTTTTTTTTTAATGAAAAATTCCACCACATTCGTTAACAATGAAAGCTTAAAAAATATTCTTAGAAAACTAGTAAAATATTTTCATCTAAAATTGCCATTTAAAGAGCACATTTTTCAACATACAATATGAATCAAAATATATTGTATACACAATCAGTGCATTAAAAAATAAATTGTATATTACTAGAACAGCATAAACAATATTTCTTGTGTGATGTACAAATCTGGTTTGTTGAACAGAAAGTGATATATACAACATATCTGCCTTATGTCTCTGTGTATTTGCAGTCAGGAAGCTTTACACCTGTCATTTCAACAAGACAACACTGGACAGCAGGCACACAGCACACAATCTTCCAATACAATTCAGACAGTCATGGACAAAAGAGTGGGAGCCAAGCTGTCCACTATACAAAAAGGTTGTCTGCACAAGACCTTGTTAAAGCGGAGTTCCACCCACAAATGGATCTCCCCCCCCTCCTCCAGTGCCACATTTGCCACCTTTTGGGGGGGGGGGGGGGGGGAGAGATACCTGTCAAAACCAGGTATCCACTCACACTACCGGGAAAGATGGAAAGATCGCAGCAAAGGATGCTGGCGCCTGTACCCAGAGCCGATGGATGGGTCAGCTTCGGGTGTCGACATCGCGGGCTCCCAGGTCAGGTGTTATTATATTAAAAGTCAGCAGCTACAGTATTTGTAGCTGCTGACTATTAATTTTTTTTTCACCCAGGCTGAAACTTTGCTTTAAGTAAAAATCCTCTACTGCAGTAGGGCTGCCCCCACACTGCAAGGGTTAGCTGCACGTTTATATCTAGTATACCTGGAAAAGCACTTTTACTTACTTGATCCTCTGCATTCAAAGACTGGTGTCTGCAGCCACTTCTCCCCCTATGATACTGTAGTCAGATGCCCTCTGAAACTTTTAACCCCTTCCCGCCAACCACCTCCTGGCCATTTAAGAGTTCTAAAAGGCAGGAGATGGGCATTTGGATTATGTGACCGCTGTGATGGGCTGTCACAGCTCTCTGGGCCGCGCATGCGCCTGAGTCAGCCGGCACCATACAACGTGGATCTCAGCCGCGATGGATGACAAAGCGGAACAGCGTGGCCAGACTGTCTCTTCACATGCTATGTGAGTGCAACCTTTGTTGGTTTTTACAAATTCAATTTAATAAATGCTAATACACTAAGGCGGCTGTGCGCTCTCTCTCTCTCTACGTTTTGTATTATAAGACCAATGCAGGGCCTATAGCCCTCCATTGGATGTGAGGACACCCACGGATAGTCTACTACCAGAGCATATGGGAGAAGAGGATTGGGTAAGTGAAACCGCTTTTCTGCCCATAGACATAAAAAATTAGCAGTTAATCCTTGCAGCGCAGGGCAGCCCCTCTGCAAAGAAGGATTTTTTACTTTTCCTGAAGTTGGACTTTAATTCTTAAATTATTTTTCACTGATGTTCAAGCAGTAGAAGGAAGGCTGGACATAAGCAAAAATGTTACAATTGACTGAAGACTGTGAATTTTAAGGAGACTGACCTTGAAGCATAGGTAAGCCAAATCTTATCTAGTGGCCACTTAATGAACAGATGCAACCTAAAGCCGGCCATAGATGGAGCGATTTACTTTCCTGAAACCACAGGTTACAGAAAAGGGGGGAAAAAAAAAATCCCTTGATTTCCCCTCAACACAGCCAGCATTTATGGGGGAATCCCTACCAGATTCCCTACCATTGTGTTCTCCCTGTTGGGGGGGGTGCGGGGAGCCATCATGGCTGGTAGAATGCACAGTGACTATTGCTAGTGGCTGGAAATAATTGCATGAAAAATCTGACAGGCTGTTTGTACCCAAGTTGATCAACTTGGGTACAATCAGCCTGCCCATACATGGTGAACCAGCCAAACAGGACTACTGACCTGGCCCAGATTTGAACAATCTATGGCAGACTTAAGTGATAGGCATATCCGTACAGAAATAAAAGTAAACAGATGTGGACACTAGAGTACCACAGAGGTGAGAGAGGCTGGTGGGCAATTCAACTCATTAACAAAATACTGAAGTATTTGGGTAAACCGACCCTTTAGCACAAACTTTTTGGATATGCCAATTAAACCAAAAGCTGTTGAAAATATCAGACAAAAGGTTTTCAAATAAATAGGTTTCTAAGATGTGCTCCTCCATCTCCACTCAGGCAACCAAGGAGCCTATGCAAATACAGACTTTATCAGAGCCAGTATGTGCATCGCCACAGGCACCCCCACATAATAAATGAAGGGTTAAAAACACCATACTTTACCATGGTGTTCTACCCCCCCCCTCACAATCTTAATCTGGTATTTCCACGATTCATATTAAACAAGTGCAGACCTGTTCTCTGCTCAGAGTTGTAAAAAAAAAAAAAAAAAAAAAAAAAAAAAAAAAAAGCACAACTCAGCTGGCAAAGTTTATCACAACATTGCTCAGCACTGAGATAAAAAGAAACCTTGAATCATTTGGTTGTTTTAGATCAAAGGGAAGAACTTCAATCTGCAAATAACGGCAGTTTAACCACTTAAAGTAGAGTTCCACCCAAAAGTGGAACTACCACTTTAAGGCCTCCTCCTGCCTTTGGGGAGGAGAGGGGAGCAGGTACCCAAATTTGACAGTTACCTGCTCCCACTTCCGTTCTGGTCGCCTAGGCAAATGGAAGCAGAAGCTCTCCCCTCCGGAGTCTTCTGGGACATATGACAGGTTCTAGAAGACTTCAGGGCCAGTCGCAGACCGCAGAGCCGTTCGTGCATGAGCAGTGGGAGAACACAGCTGAGGTAAAATACACTGCTGGACCATGGGACAGGTAAGTGGCTGTTTATTAAAAGTCAGCAGCTACACTTTTTGTAGCTGCTGACTTCTAATAAACAAACAAATGACTGGAACTCCGCTTTAAAGACTAAACATTTTTCTGACACTTGTTGCTTACAAGTTAAAATCAGTATTTTGCTAGAAAATTACTTAGAACCACTAAATATTATATATTTTTTTTAGCAGAGACCCTAGAGAATAAAATGGCGGCCATTGCAATATTTTATTTCACACTGTATTTGCGCATCTGTCTTTCAAAAGCAATTTTTTGGGAAAAATACACTTATACAGACCATTATCCTCTATGTATCTCTATCTGACGGTAGCTCATGACACCAAGCAAATGGAACACTGACATACAGGCCATCAAGGACAAGATTTGGGAGGACTGTGTGACCTCCTTTCTCCCTTCTAGGATAGCGGCAAGAGATAGGTTCATACAACTGAAATTCCTCCACAGGGCCTATTATACCCCTTAAAGAGTGGCTCGTATATACCTCAAGGCTAACCTGGAGTGTACCAGATGCTCGGTTGAAAGTGGCACATGGTCTGGTTGTGTCCTAAGCTGCAACCTTACTGGGAGGAGATGGCCAAGACCGGAGTGTGTTCTGCGGCACCAATATATCTCTGGACCCACTTGTCCTCCTACTAAGTTACCTACAGGATGTACAGGGTGACCGATACACTAAACTGTGTATTACTTTTATCCAAGAAGAGAGATTATGTTAAAGTGGCGCTCTGTGAACCCCCCCCCACCTGTAATAACTGGATACACAAGGTCAATTCGACCCTTCCTTTATACAAATTGACTTATGAAAGCAAGCAGTGCCCTCAAAAATTCGACAAGATTTGGTCCGGATGGATTAATGTTCGTGGCTAGCGCTTAAATGTTAATTGATATTATTATTATACAGGATTTATATAGCGGCAACAGTTTGCACAGCACTTTACAATAAAGAAGGGACACAGTACAATTACAATACAGAAGGAAGAGGAGGGCCCTGCTGAGGGTTACTGATCTCCCCCCCCCACCCCCAACCCTTGTCTCCGAAAATCTATAACTTTTGAATGCTGAAGGCAGTGTAGTAGGATAACAATCTGATTGGAAAAGGCTATTATATGTTATGCTCGTGCATTATATAGGTTTCTACTGATCATCTCCTTGATGTACACTTGGGGTTGGAAC
>BLSH010429352.1:435389-447238 GCA_018402905.1 Glandirana rugosa | reverse complement strand
TTTACTTCCACATCTTGGTAGAGTTCCTACTAGTCTTCTTTACCTGTCGTGGACTCAATTTATTATACTCACAGTGTCGTTTCCCAGACTTATGAATCCTGGTACACTATAAAGTCAAAAAGAAAAAATTATTTAGACATTTTTACAGTTCTTAAGACACAAAAAGACCGTGATACCCCACGACACACATGTAACTCCCTTTTTTTTACTTGAATTTACTAAAACCTATTCAGACCCTTTGCTGTGACACTCATATTATTTAACTCAGGTGCTGTCCATTTCTTCTGATCATCCTTGAGATGGTTCTACACCTTCATTTGAGTCCAGCTGTGTTTGACTATACTGACTGGACTTGATCAGGAAAGCCACACACCTGTCTATATAAGACCTTACAGCTCACAGTGCATGTCAGAGCAAATGAGAATCATGAGGTCAAAGGACTGCCTGAAGAGCTCAGAGACAGAATTGTGGCAAGGCACAGATCTGGCCAAGGTTACAAAAAAATTCTGCTGCACTTAAGGTTCCTAAGAGCACAGTGGCCTCCATAATCCCTAAATGGAAGACGTTTGGGACGACCAGAACCCTTCCTAGAGAAGGCCGTCCGGCCAAACTGAGCTATCGGGGGAGAAGAGCCTTGGTGAGAGAGGTAAAGAAGAACCCAAAGATCACGGTGGCTGAGCTCCAGAGATGCAGTCGGGAGATGGGAGAAAGTTGTAGAAAGTCAACCATCACTGCAGCCCTCCACCAGTCAGGGCTGTATGGCAGAGTGGCCCGACGGAAGCCTCTCCTCAGCGCAAGACACATGAAAGCCTGCATGGATTTGATAAAAACACCTGAAGGACTCCAAGAAGGTGAGAAATAAGATTCTCTGGTCTGATGAGACCAAGATGGAACATTTTGGCCTTAATTCTAAGCGGTATGTGTGGAGAAAACCAGGCACTGCTCATCACCTGTCCAATACAGTCCCAACAGTGAAGCATGGTGGTGGCAGCATCATGCTGTGGGGGTATTTTTCAGCTGCAGGGACAGGACGACTGGTTGCAATCGAGAGAAAGATGAATGTGGCCAAGTACAGGGATATCCTGGACAAAAACCTTCTCCAGAGTGCTCAGGACCTCAGACTGGGCCGAAGGTTTACCTTCCAACAAGACAATGACCCTAAACACACAGCTAAAATAATGAAGGAGTGGCTTCACAACAACTCCGTGACTGTTCTTGAATGGCCCAGCCAGAACCCTGACTTAAACCCAATTGAGCATCTCTGGAGAGCCCTAAAAATGGCTGTCCACCAATGTTTACCATCCAACCTGACAGGACTGGAGAGGATCTGCAAGGAGGAATGGCAGAGGATTCCCAAATCCAGGTGTGAACTTGTTGCATCTTTCCAAAAGACTCATGGCTGTATTAGATCAAAAGGGTGCTTCTACTAAATACTGAGCAAAGGGTCTGAATACTTAGGACCATGTGATATTTCAGTTTTTCTTTTTTAATAAATCTGCAAAAATGTCAACAATTCTGTGTTTTTCTGTCAATATGGGGTGCTGTGTGTGTACATTAATGAGGGAAAACAATGAACTTAAATGATTTTAGCAAATGGCTGCAATATAACAAAGAGTGAAAAATTTAAGGGGGTCTGAATACTTTCCATACCCAGTGTGTGTGTGTGTGTGTGTGTGTGTGTGTGTGTGTGTGTATATATATATATATATATATATATATATATATATATATATATACACATACACACACACATATACATACACACACACACACACACTAAAGTGTACCCATTTGCTCAGAGAGGTCAAATGTGAGATTCACCCTATTATTTTTTACAGTTGCAACACTGTTTCAATCCGGATGTGGTGCAAGCTACATAAATATTTTTCATACTTCTAAAGGGCCATTTTATAAGAGAAGTTCTGGAGATGCACTACACACTGCAGAGTTACTTTCCCCATGGACTGCCTTTTACAGGCTCTATTCATAAAATGCAGGCTGAGGTGTGGAGCCTGTAGTATGTCACAGAGTTTCTAAGCTTAAGGCAGCAGAGACCTCTATGATTGGAGGAGAGACAGGTCACATGACTGACAGGTCACATGTCCCAAAACCAGGGGAGCACCAAGTACATTTTTTTTTTTTAAAGCAAATTGCTCTACTCTGTTTGGTATTTGTTTTACTTACTAAAGCAGACATAAGACTTTACCACTGCTTTATAAATCGAGCACAATGGGGTTGATTTACTAAAACTGGAGAGTGCAAAATCTGGTGTGGCTCTGCATAGAAACCAATTAGCTTCCAGGTTTCTTTGTCAAAGCTTAAAGATAAAGTAAAGATCCATCTTTAAGTTTTACCTACAAGTAAGCCTATAATAAGGCTTACCTATTGGTAGTGTAAATATCTCCTAAACGTACACCATTTAGGAGATCTTTACTGTCCTAGCAGACAGCTACGTCATTGGCGCATGCGCTCTGAAGGAACGACAGCCGTGCAGTTTCTTCAGAGCAGTGTGCCGTGACCGGCGGCTCCCGCGCACATGCGTGGGAGTGACGTCATCGCGGCTCAGGCCAGTCACAGAGTAGAAGCCACGAACCCGGAAGGAAGACTGGGTATAGATGTAGGCGTCAGAACTTCCGCTGGTTGGATTCCTCCCCCCCTCAGGTGTCACATTTGGCACCTTTCGGGGGGGGGGGTGGGGAGGGGAAGAGGACAGCTGTCTTTAGACAGGTGTCCTTTTCCACACATCCGGGAGCTCTGGCCGGCTGCCGCTGACGTCAGATCGGCTCCCTCCTCCCTGCTTGCTCTGCTACTGGCCGCCTGGCCAATAGCAGAGCGCGGCAGAGCCTCGCGCATGCGCAGTAAGGTGCCCGGCATGAAGCTATAACGCTACACGTCTGGGTTCCCTTACCCGCAATGGAGGCGGCTGCACCCGTCCCCCGAAGATCGGTGGCGGGTGCCGACATCGCTGGACTCCAGGACAGGTAAGTGTCCTATTATTAAAAGTCAGCAGCTACTGCATGTGTAGCTGCTGACTTATGTTTTTTTTTCCCCTTGGACTTCCTCTTTATTACCCTGCAAAGTAAAAGCATAATAGGCTAGTATGCATTGCATACTAGCCTATTATGTGCCACTTACAGTTGTGCTCATATGTTTACATACCCTGGCAGAATTTATGATTACCATTACCATTTTTCAGAGAATATGAATAACACAAAAACTTTTCTTTCACTCATGGTTAGTGTTTGGCTGAAACCATTTATTATCAATCAATTGTGTTTGCTCTTTTTAAATCATAATGACAACAGAAACTACCCAAATGACCCTGGTCAAAAGTTTACATACCCTGGTGATTTTGGCCTGATAACATGCACACAAGTTGACACAAAGGGGGTTGAATGGCAATTAAAAATAACCATCCTCACCTGTGATCTGTTTGCTTGTAATGTGTGTGTGTGTGTGTGTGTGTGTGTGTGTGTGTATATATAAAAGGTCAGTGAGTTTCTGGATTCCTGACAAACCCTTGCATCTTTCATCCAGTGCTGCACTGACGTTTCTGGATTCTGAGTCATGGGGAAAGCAAAAGAATTGTCAAAGGATCTGCGGGAAAAACTTAGTTGAACTGTATAAAACAGGTAAGGGATATAAAAAGACATCCAAGGAATTGAGAATGCCAATCAGCAGTGTTCAAACTCAAATCAAGAAATGGAAAATGAGGGGTTCTGTTGAAACCAAACCAAGGTCAGGTAGACCAACTAAAATTTCAGCCACAACTGCTGGGAAAATTGTTCAGGATGCAAAGAAAAACCCACAAATAACTTCAGGTGAAACACAGGACTCTCTGAAAACATGTGGTGTGGCTGTTTCAAGATGCACAATAAGTGCACACTGGAAGAAAGATGGGCTGCATGGTCGAGCCGCCAGAAGAAAGCTATTACTTTGAGCTTTTTGGCCACAACCATAAACGCTACATTTAGAGAGGAGTAAAGAAGGCCTGTGAAACACGGAGGTGGATCGCTGATGTTTTGGGGAGCTACAAATGCACAGGAAATTTGGTCAAAATTGATGGCAAGATGAATGCAGTATGTTATCGAAAAATACTGGAAGAACATTTGCCATCATCAGCCAGGAAGCTGCGCATGGGACGTACTTGGATATTCCAACATGACAATGATCCAAAACACAAGGCCAAGTCGACCTGTCATTGGCTACGGCAGAATAAAGTGAATGTTTTGGAGTGTCCACCTCAGTCTCCTGACCTCAATATCATTGAGCCACTCTGGGGAGATCTCAAATGTGCAGTTCATGCAAGACAGCCCAAGAATTTCCCGGAACTGGAGGCTTTTTGCCAAGAGGAATGGGCAAGCTTTACTATCTGAAAAGATAGAGCCTCACCCACAAATACCACAAAAGACTTCAAGCTGCCATTAATGTTAAAGGGGGCAATACACGGTATTAAGAACTGGGGTATGTAAACGTTTGATCAGGGTCATTTGAGTAGTTTGTGTTGTCATTATGATTTAAAAAGAGTAAACACAGTTGATTGATAATAAATAGCTTCAGCCAAACACTAACCATGAGTGAAAGAAAAGATTTTGTGTTATTCAAATTCTCTGAAAAATGGCCAAGGAATCAAATTCTGCCAGGGTATGTAAACTTATGAGCACAACTGTACCTGCAATCTACGCCCATCTTCACTCCTCTTCCTTCCGGGGCCACGGACTCGATGACGTCGGTACATGTGCATACAGTGTATATCTCTTAAACCGCGCAGGTTTAGGATATATGCAGGGTACCTACAGGTAAGCCTGATTATAGGCTTATCAGTAGTTTAAAGTGGTTGTAAAGCATTTACAACCACTTTAAAGCATGTTATACAGCACAGTGCTTGTGCTGTGTAATTTGGCCCCTGTATCACCTGAAATATCTGGCTGTTCCCGCCTGGCTGTCCCTCTGCTGTATAAAAAAAAATATGACAATTATACCTTATATCAGAGCATCTGCCAGCGCTCACGTGACTCCTTGGATCTCTCTCCTCCCCAGCTGACGTCAGCGGCAGTGCTCGGCCCCAGCCGATATAGCAGTCAGCTGGGCAGAGGAGAGAGCCGAGGATTTACGTGAGCACTGGGAGACACTAATCTGCAAGCTGAATTTAGAAGCGGATTGGCTACCATGCACAGCTGCTGCATATTTTGCACTCTCCAGTTTTAGTAAATCAACACCAATGTGTAGATGCAAGAAGCAATGGATACAAACTGACAGGTGAACTTAAAAGAGAAGTTTGGGATTTAACAATTATACTCACCTTGGTGGATGTAGCATCGACCCGATGCTGCATTTGTCCACCAACAGCTCTGCAGTGAGAACTGAGCGATCAAAACACTGAGTGAGCACTCAGTTCTCTCCTCCACTCTGAGCAGAGGCCCATGACAGTCAGTCAGCAGCTCTCTACTCACTGGGACTATGGAGGGGGCAGGAGGGGCTGGTTCAAGCTCTCGGCAGATTGCTGACAGGCTGAGCCAGGTGCTGGTCCAGGCTTATGGGTGGATACAGACCATATGGTTGGGACCTTTCCTGTGGCTGAACTGGCTGAGTGATGGCAGCCAACAGCTGTTAGCTGAAAGCGGGTCACAGGAGTGCAGAACTAACTGAACTCCTGTGATCCATAGGAGAAGTAGCTTTGGCTATACTTCTCCTTTAAACAAAATGTTCTGAGGTAAATAAGTTAATTAGTCATCTCTAAATATGCAGGTTGCATGGTTACCATTCTAAACCAATGGCTTTGATACTTTTAAAGTCACTTACTTGAAACAAGTAACCACTGAAGCCAAACCTCATGATCTGCCTACATTTTAGGGGTCAGTAAAAATATTGAAGCCAAAGGATAAGTGATAAGTCAGCGACTTTTTTCATAAGAAAAAGAAAATGTGGAAGCCTATATATTTTTCTCAGTATGTCTAAGTCAAGTGAAACAGGAAAATATGTAACTGTTGAATTGTTCTGGTTTTCAATCAACATTTTAATGTTATGACCCTTTAAACAAAATATTCCTGTCTTATAAAATTCTATGAGGGAAGAATTTGAACAAAGCCACCAGATTCACGCTACCATCACATGGGTGTAACATTTTTACCGATTACATTTTTTTTTCTAGTACAAAAGTTTACATGTAATGATCAGTAAAATACGTGCATAACTTTGTCCTACTTTTAACTACAAAAAAAAAGGTAGAAATGTTCCTTCAATGACACCCAGCCCTGAAATATTCCAGTGCAATGGGGGTTAATAGAACTAAGGAGCGGTCACAGGCTCTCATCAAAAGTGCCCAACAATACCCGTCCTTTCCGTCCACCTCCACCATTCATAGAAGCTGTTACTACAGCTTCTATGAATGAAATGTGACCAATGAATGGAGGAAGTGAATTTTTGGGTTTTTTTGTGTTTGTTAAACTAGGCACGTGTTAATGCTATGCTAAAGAATGGCCCCACATAGTGACAAAAAATACACACACAGGTCCTAGCATTCATACATATGGGGATAACAAAAATATGCTACTGTCAAAAAGAAAAGACAGTACATATATGTATAGGGTAGGGACACTGCTCAGCTTGGCTTTATTTTTGGGATTCTGCAGAAAACAGGGAGCCAGTGCACCAAAAGTGCTTTTGATCATCTCTTGTGACTTTCAAAGACCTTCTCCAGCAGCTTCTCTAGCGGAATTATTTATTGCTTGCTAAAAGTATGTAGTAGAAAGTGACATGAGGACACAACTTTCACACAAACTACACGGTTTTCTAAAGTTGAGGCTGGGTTCACACGATTGCGAATTAGATGCGGGTGTTCCCACATCCAATTCGGATGACAGGAGAGTGAGACCGGCTCTCAATGGAGCCGGTTCACACCTCTCTGGGGCCACCACGGGGTGCACAGCAGAAGAGTCCTGTGCATCTTTGGCTACGTTTCGGGTCCGAATTAAGCCAAAATTTCAGACCTGAAACAGTGAACGGGGATGCACCAGACCCCCTGCTGTGTCCCGCGGTCGCACGTAGTGTGAACCCAGCCAAAAGGGTTTTTGTTATCGTGGCCAGTTTAGATACAAACATGCTTGGAGTTTTTCCATAAATACCTGTGGCTAATTTATGACATTTTTTATTTTACCATTTCACCTTGTATTGAGAGAAATACATGGGTTTTCATAGTCGACTCTCCTTCCAAAAATTCTAGCTGCTGTGCTGATCCGCCAGCCTCAATACTTCTGGGTCACTGGCAGGTAACAAGATTACGACAATGCTAGGTGGATGCTTATTCATAGCCTGTGACTGTGTACTGAATTATCAGTAGCTTTTTCTCAATGCAGAAGCTCAAATTATAACAAATTAAAAAAATATTTACCAACTCAGAATCTTACTGAATTACACTTCCAGTCACAAGCATAGTTTTTTAGATTTATGCTAAATTCATCTTTGTGGAAGAAGTCTTCATTTTTAATAGACAATGCCACTATCCTGTTCAGACAAAGCTCGCATTTGTATATGAGGTATTGGAGTGAAAGCTGCAGCCAATGAATGAACTTCAGATTAAGTCACTGGCTGGATGTGGATATACACAAAGTTCTTTGTCATTACAACTGGTGGCCCATCTCTCTAACCATAACTGTCACCAAGGCAATGTTTTTAGTCACAGCTGAGGACCATCAATGTTGATGAGAAGTGAGGTAAAAGACTGAGAAAGTCCTATTTTACTCCAGTCTTGGTGTCCCAGGTTATCAACAATGGTATCTGAACTCAATGGACTAAGGCTAAAAGTGTATGACAAATGAACTGGCTTCTTTACCTGTAACAATCAAATGCTCTATTTTAGATTTCTGGTGTGGTATTGGAGAAGGAATTAAATAATTATATTTTTATGGGAAACTAGATTCCCTTCAAACCGTTCTGAACATATAGCTCTGTAAGAGTGCACATATAGCACTGATCCCATTTTCTGTTTTGCTTAAAAGAATTGCTTTCTTCATGGACTGGCTTAGGATTCATCACATTCTTTCAGAATCTTTTTTCCAGGGAACACAGGCAACACAACATGGGAGATGCGACTCCACACACCCCCCAGCTTGTCCCCATCCATCTCGTTATGGGATGTCCTGGACTTTGCTTGATTGATGAATGTTTCCTTTAAGAAGTCATATACGGTCTCCTCCAGTTCATTAAGCCCAATGTCTCGTTGCAAAGTAGAGTCCTTCAAAAGCACAGTTAGCACTAATGCAACATTCTTAAAAGCTGCATTCTCGTGGTCACAATATTTGTAGAGAATGATCAATGACCCAGGAGGCAGTAATTCTAAATGATGCAGCACTGCCGCTTTGCTATTACCTTGGAATCCTGCATTTAGCTTTTCATCAATATCCATCTTAACATCTTCACTGTCTTCAGAGAGATTATCTGTCCCAGAAAGGACTGTGTAGCTGCCATTAAGGGCAGAAGCATAGGTTTTTGCCAGATGGTTGCCTACACAATATAACATCTGTTTTGCATCCTGGGCAGCGGTTAATAAAATGATGGCAGGTTCCTTGTTTTCATTCCTATGATGGAGTTGCAATCCAAGAATCCTTTGGCTTCTGTGCCAAAGGTCCGATGACTGACCAGAAAAAAGAATTTGAAGCTTTCGGAACTTATCCTGGAAAGCATTCATGACTTGCAGTTGTTGTTCTTCTGCACTTCGTGTGGAAGGTTCCTTCAGGACTAGTATCCAAGCTCCCAGAAAAACAACAATCAAAACTATAATCGGGATCCAGAATGTATCTAGAAGACAAAAACAGCTGTATTTGAATGAGGTCAAATAACAAAGACAGTTTCACTGGTACTGTGATGAGAACAATATCACCAGTATCAAGATGTACAGGGTGGGCCATTTATATGGATACACCTTAATAAAATGGGAATGGTTGGCGATATTAACTTCCTGTTTGTGGCACATTAGTATACGTGAGGGGGGAAACTTTTCAAGATGGGTGGTGACCATGGCGGCCATTTTGAAGTTGGCCATTTTGAATCCAACTTTTGTTTTTTCAATAGGAAGAGGGTCATGTGACACATCAAACTTATTGGGAATTTCACAAGAAAAACAATGGTGTGCTTGGTTTTAACGTAACTTTATTCTTTCATGAGTTATTTACAAGTTTTTCTTTGTTTACAGCCATTGACATGTCGCTGAGGTAAACACGTGCGGAGCAGATAGAAATTGTGTTGATGTCTGGTGAACACAGTAACTGGGTCATTGCAGCAGATTTCAATACAAGACAGCCTACGAGACCACCCATCTCCCATGCTACAGTTAGCAAACTGCTTGCTAAGTTTCGTGAAACTGGTTCAGTGTTGGATTTGCCAAAATGTGGACGCATGAAATCTGTCACTAATGAAGAAACATCAGTGGCTGTCCTAGCTTCATTCAGCAAGAGCCCACAGCATAGCACTCGCCGCATGTCACTGGAGAGTGGCATTAGTCGAACATCCCTTCGGCGGATATTAGCTACTCACAAATGGCACCCTTACAAACTCCAGCTACTACAGCATCTCAACGAGGATGACCCAGATCGGTGCACTGAATTTGCAGAATGGGCAAAACAAAAATTGGAACAGGACCCTCAGTTTGCGCAGAAGATTTTGTTCAGTGATGAGGCAAACTTTTATGTGAATGGTGAAGTTAAACAAAACCACGGCTATTGGTCTGACACTAACCCACATTGGATAGATCCCTCCAAGACTGTTGGAACTAAAAAATTGATGGTATGGTGTGGTATATGGGGTACAAAGATAGTGGGGCCATTTTTCATCAATGGAAACCTCAAGGCCACTGGATATGCGAAATTGCTACATGATGATGTGTTTCCCTCTTTATGCACTGAAGCTGGCACGTTCCCTGAGTTTTTCCAGCAAGATGGTGCACCACCACATGATGGGTGTCAGGTCCGAGCATTCCAAGATGAACAGTTTCCTGGAAAGTGGATTGGTCGTCGTGGGCCAGTTGAATGGCCCCCAAGGTCTCCCGATCTGACCCCATTAGACTTTTATCTTTGGGGTCATCTGAAGGCAATTGTCTATGCTGTGAAGATACGAGATGTGCAGCACCTGAAACTACGGATACTGGAAGCCTGTGCTAGCATTTCTCCTGCGGTGTTGCTATCAGTGTGTGAAGAGTGGGAGAAGAGGGTTGCATTGACAATCCAACACAATGGGCAGCACATTGAACACATTTTATAAGTGGTCAGAAACTTGTAAATAACTCATGAAAGAATAAAGTTACGTTAAAACCAAGCACACCATTATTTTTCTTGTGAAATTCCCAATAAGTTTGATGTGTCACATGACCTTCTTCCTATTGAAAAAACAAAAGTTGGATTCAAAATGGCCGCCATGGTCACCACCCATCATGAAAAGTTTCCCCCCCTCACATATACTTATGCGCCACAAACAGGAAGTTAATATCGCCAACCATTCCCATTTTATTAAGGTGTATCCATATAAATGGCACACCCTGTATAATGAGTTAATTGCAAATTTCTATATTAGGTAAAATCACCCTGCTTGTCCTACCTTATGCAAAAGAAACCCACACAATTATACAGTTATAAACATCTGTTTTCATGTTTCTAGCTTTAGAACTACTGTACTGCGTTAGCCGATTTCACTAAACTGAGCTGTTTGGAGAGCATATCTTTTGGTAACTGTATCTGATCATTGTTCTCCTTATCTATTTTAGGAACTGCTAAAGAGCACACTTTGTCTTACAGCAGCCTATAAGGGAGTCTACGGTTTTTTGAATCATTGTCTCACAGGAGAGCTGAGGGAAGTTTGCAGAATTTCTTCAGGTGTACTGTAAAAAAAAAAAAATTTAAAAAGCAAAAAGTGTTTTATACAGTGGGTATAGAAAAGAATCACCTTCCTTTAAATAATCACATTTTGATGCTTTGCAGCCTGAAATGAAGACAGCCATAGTTTTTGTTTTATCCAGTTGTATTTACTATTGCAACTTGTAACATCCAAGTGAAAGATATAACACCAACGTATCAGAAAAAAAATGTAAACATTAAAAGACAGGATCACGGTGTTATAAAATGGATATTTCCCTTATATCAGTATTTTGTGTACCCCCTCTTGCTTTAACCACTTACGGACCAAGCCTATTTTTGACACCTGTTTAAAAGTTAAAAGCATTTTTTTTTTTTTAAGAAAATTACCTCAAACCCCCAAACATTATATATTTTTTTCAGACACCCTAGAGAATAAAATGGAGATCATTGCAATATTTTATGTCACATCATATTTGCGCAGCAGATTTACAAATGCATTTTTTTGGGGGGGGGGGAAATTGAATCTTTGTATTCACCGTAAAATCAATTTCTCCGTGTGCATTGACATAGTGCCTCCTTAATATTGACCAATGGGTTCTATCGCGTCTGCAGAAGTAAGACTAGGCAGAACATAAAACTTGGCTACACCTCATGGGTGTCCTCAGTTAGTATATAACCCCCTCCCTGCTCTAGTTATTCAGTATAGTAGCAAGCAGAAATAGAAGTATCAAAATTCCATAGAGGGATGGGTGCTGTATGCATCAATCAACACAGAGAAATGGATTTTACGGGGAGTACAAAAATCCCATTTTCTCCTTAGTTCATCGATGGACACAGCGCCTCCTTAATCTTGACCATTGGGACATCCAAAAGTAGTGCCAAAATAAAATGAGGGGTGGGGAAAATAACCCAAGGATAACCACATGAGCCCTAACCAGGACACAGAAGCATTAACCAAGTCACCGGAGCCCCATCTGAAAGATAAAAATTTGAAAGAAAAACACC
>BLSH010429352.1:413610-423767 GCA_018402905.1 Glandirana rugosa | reverse complement strand
AAAGCCTTCAGTGCCTACCCGGATCTCTTCCCTACGGGTGAAATAGACACTGGTAAAGTTCTACCTAGTCTGTCTGGGCACTGAGTCCGGATAAGGTATTCCCCGCTCCAAACTTGAAAAGGTTACTTCCATGTGTGAGATGGGTCCGCGACTCACGGAGAACCCGGAAGGTAGTAGTCCGCAGCCACTGCGTCCAAACGTACCGCCGGTGGACCAGCAGTCATGTGTGAAAGTGTTTTAAAATGTTTCACCTACACGACCGTAGACGCCTGGGCGCGCGATCGCGCATTATCCTGATGACGTCAATAGACGTCCAGTCAGGATAATGAACCCCCCGCCCGGACGTCATTTGTCAATGCGCCGGGCGGGAAGTGGTTAAACAGCGGCATGCAAAACCTTACAGCCAAAAGAGGCATCCGCAGATGCCAGCACATCCACTTTGTAAAATTTTGTGAAAGTGTGTACTGACGACCAGGTGGCCGCCATGCAAACCTGCGTCACCGACGCCTGATGATGGAAGGCCCAAGAGGCACTCAGCGCCTGGGTAGAGTGTGTACCTTCATTGGAAAAGTTCAAACCTCGCCCCTTATGGAATAGGCCTGAGTCACGGGTCTGTCTGATCCATCTTGAAATGGTCACAGATAAAGTGGGCATCCCTTCTCTAGGCCCATCCGTGACTTCCGAAAGGCCTTGGAAGCAGCCAAATACACCCTGATCACCCGAACCACATCCAAGGTGAGCAAGGCACATTCCTTCGGGTGCTGCGGTCTTGGGCACAGGGAGGGTAACACAATGTCCTCATTCAGGTGGAAATAAGAAACCCCCTTGGGAAGGAAGGTAGGAAGGAAGGACGGACAAAGGCAAAGAATCACCTTATCCTTGTGAATTACCAGGTAGGGAGTACGGCACGATAAAGCCGCCAATTCTGACACCCTGCGAGCAGAAGTAATCAACACTAAGGTGGCTACCTTCTGAAACAGTGTGAGCAGAGGAATCTCCCAAATATTCTCAAAGGGATGCTTCTGCAAAACCGAGAGCACCAGATTCAAGTCCCATGGTGGTAAATGGGGCCGTACCGGTGGAACCATATGGTGGACCCCCTGGATGAAGGTACGCACCAGGGAGTGAGAAGCCAGGGGCCATTGGAAGAAAACCGCATGGGCCGACGACACTTGTCCTTTGATCATACTCCAGGTCAATTTCTGGTCAACCCCTCGCCACCGAGAAGGAAAGGGGGGGTGAACATCCACCGACTTACACCAGGAGAGGTAGGCTTTCCATGTTCGATAATAGATCTTTCTAGAAGTCGTTTTTCTAGCCTTAAGCTGAGTCTGAATCACCGATGCAGGTAAACCCCTGTCCCTTCAGCACCTGGCTTTCAACTGCCAGGTCGTCATAGCCAGCGACGGTAAAGCAGGATGGAAGATTGGCCCTTGTGGTAACAGATCCTCTCGGAGAGGCAACAGCCAAGGGACGTCTGCAAACAGGCATACTAGGTCGGCGTACCAAGACAAGCGAGGCCAATCTGGAGCCACCAGAATGACCGGAATTCCCTCGGCCTCGATCCTGCATAACAGCCGCGGCAGAAGTTGGAGAGGAGGAAAGGTATAAATCAGACAGTACTGACCCTACGGGCCACCAGAGCGTCTGTGGTGTTGACTAGAGGGTCCCGAGCTCTGGCCACAAACCTCTGCATCTTTCTGTTGAGCTGAGGCACCAACAGATCCACCTTGGGAGTGCCCCAGTACTGACAAATCTGTTGAAACACATCTTGATGAAGGAACCATTCCTCTTGGTCCAAGGTCTGGCGACTGAGAATGTGGATGGCCGAGATGGCTGGAACAGAGCGATCTGCCCACCAGAGGATGCCAGCTACTTCCAGAGCCACCAACACACTCTTTGTTCCTCCTTGGGGATTGACATAAGCCAACCCAGTGGCATTGTCTGACTGGATCTGCATCGGGAGCCCCCGGCGACAGTCCGCCGAGTGTTCCAGACACAGTCTGATCGCCCGGAGCTCCAAGATGTTCATGGGGAAGCTTGATTCCTCCAGCGTCCAACGGCCCTGAGCAGAGCTCAGCCCCAGGATTTCTCCCCACCCCGACAGGCTGGGATTGGACGTGACCACCATACAGTACAGGGGGAGGAAGGATTTTCCCTGTTGAATGACCAGAGATTGGAGCAACCAGATTAGGGAACCCTTGGATTCCCAGCTCAGTTGAATCTGGTTGTCCAGAGATCCCGGGCATTTGTCCCATTTTGACAAGATCTCCTTTTGCAGGATTCCGGTATGAAACAGTGCAAATGGCACCGCCTTGAAGGTCGACACCATCAGGCCCAGCACCTGCATACAAGTTCGTATGGTGACCCATCTGCCGGACAGCAAGGAGGTGAATCGCCGCCCGCAGCTTCTGGAGCTTTTCCAGTGGGAGAAATACCCTGGCCTGAGCGGAATCCAGTGTCAGACCCAGATAGTCCAGTCTCAGGGCTAGCTGCAGTGCCGATTTCAGGAGGTTTAGGAGCCAACCAAACTCCTTCAGAGTCCATATAGTAATCTCCACGTCGCCACGCAGAGTGTCAGGATCCTCCACGTGCAGAAGGAGGTTGTCCAAATATCCCAGGACATCGACCCCTCATTGGCGCAGCTATCCCAGGACCGGGTCCAATACCTTGGTGAAAACCCGCAGAGCAGAAGCTAGACCAAAGGGTAACTCTGCAAATTGATAGTGCTCCTCTCCCACAGCAAAGCGAAGAAAGCACTGATGTGCACAGATCGGGATGTGCAGGTAGGCATTTTGAGGTCGATGGAGGCAAGAAAATCTCCCTGATGCAGTGACGCCACCACTGAACAAACGGACTCCATTCTCAACTTCCGGATCCTCACAAAACAAAGGCAAGTCAGTTAGGGCTTTTTTTTTTTTTTTTTTTTTTTTAGAAGTCTGGTCAGCTGACCAGCACTTATGCAACAATACCCGCCTAAGCACCACCGCCAAAAAAGACAGCTTATAGAGCAAGGGAGCTGCATCTAACGAAGCATCGCAGACAAACTGCAACCCCTGGAACAACTGGTCCACCAATTAAGCAAAAGCAGGAGGGAACTGCTCTCCCTCCAGATCACGGTGCAACAGTTTCGCCCACTCGGTTAAGGTCTGAGATACCAGAGCCACGCCCAGCACCGGCCTAAGTACCGAGCCCGCAAAAGTGAACACAGTGTGGCCCAGAGCCTCCGTCTTCTGGTCAGCCGGATCTTTAAAGGCAGGGGAGTCTTCCAACTGAATCATGGTGGCCTTATTCAACCGAGAAACCGGGGGATCCACCACAGGAGGAGCAGTCCATTTTTTGAGGAGACTCTCCTCAAAGTGAAGCGCACCCAGTTACCCCATAAAAATGGTTAGAAGGAAGTACATGCATCTGCTGGCAAAGCAAGATATCAAAGCAATATCTTTTTTTTTAGTTTGATGGACAGGTCAGGTTCAATTTAATAAACATGCATTAGTGCTCTTTATCACTCACACGTTTTCCATGCTAGAAGTCTCAATGATCAATCTTTCCATTGTTATCGCATAAGATGTGTTTTATTGACATGATAAAAACAACCCCTAATTTTCCCACATGGTGTTTATCTCCACAATTAAACTATGAGTTTGTGGCAGCTAGAAGGAAAAGAAATGGTCTTGTAATGTGTAAGCCTAAAAATGAAAACACCAAACACAGTGAAGTAAACTTACTGCTTTCTTTTTAACTGTTAAATAAAATTTTATGACTAAGCTATTATATTAGTGCTCATTAAATTATCAATGAGATGTACCTCTTACTGGTTGAGGTTTGGGTTGGTTTTCTGCACCTGTGGGATCAAAAAATTATGAGTAGGAAAGGCAATGAAATAAAAGAAATTCTATGTCATTCAACTAATATATGCAAGTTCATGAATAGGTCGTGCTTTTGAGTATACGTTTGTTAGGGTAAAACCATTATCCTAAAAAAATAATTGCGCGCAGTACATCTCGGTAATATAAAAGGTGCAAATAAAAAAGAGGGTCATTGTTAGAGTTAAAGAAAAAAAAAAAAAAAAAAAAAAAAAAAAAAAAAGGGACTGCCGCTTCCTAAACCTCTTAGAAATGTTGGGGTTCACCAAAGGGGTAACCCTAAAATCCTTTGAAAACCATTGATATCATAATCCACACTCCTTGCTTTTAATAATATTGCTGTACTTACTAATTTTGTTGTACTTATCGGTTCCTCACCCAAGCATACTTACATGTACAAATGGGAATCAGACCTCAAGGCCTCATACACACGGGTGCTTAAAAGAAACGAGCTGTAACGTCGGTACAGACGCCAGGAAAAAAGCAGTGTTAAAAACACGATTTTATCAGCGTTTTGCATTGACGTCCCCTATGGGAGCCATTGATTTGAATAGAAGTCGCACCAGATGTCGGATCATGATGATCAGACTTGCAGTGCGACTTGTGTGCAGAGGATATTTAATTTTGCGTAGGGTTTCCCACCCCCTTTTCTGGCCAGCCAGGCTGCATGCTCGGATAAAGGTCTGGTATGGTTTTTGGGGGGGCCTACACCGGTTTTTCGGCGTGGGGGTTCCCCTTACAATCCATACCAGACCGAAGGGTCTGGTACCTCTTGGGGGGAACCTTAGGCGATTTTTTTATTCATTTTTTGTGGGGGTTTCTGGTGTGACTTATATTCAAATCAACGGGCTCCCATAGGGAACCATTGATTTTGAATAGAGGCAGAAAAACGCCTGACAAGCTTAACACTGTGTATACAGCGTTAAGCCACGTTTTTGAGTGGTTTGCCGGCTCTGCGTCAAAACAGCTCTAGCGATGCAGCCTTCAAACGCGCTGGACTTCCGTTTTACAGCTTAACCACTTGCTTACTGGGCACTTAAACTCCCCTCCTGCCCAGACCAATTTTTGGCTTTCAGTGCTGTCGCATTTTGAATGAGAATTGCGCAGTTGTGCGACATTGTACCCAAACTAAATTTATATCATTTTTTTCCCATAAATAGAGTTTTCTTTTAGTGGTATTTGTCGCCACTATAAACAAAGAGCGATGATTTTGAAAAAAAAAAAAAAAAATGTTTTACTTTTTGTTTTAATAAATATCCAAAAAAAAAAAAAAATTATTCAACAGTTTTGGCCGATATATATTCTTCTACATATTTTTGGGGGAATAAAAAAAAAATCACAATCGGCGTATATTGATTGGTTTGCGCAAAAGCTATCGCATCTACAAACTATGGGAATTGATTTATGGCGTTTTTATTATTTATTTTTTACTAGTAATGGCGGCGATCTGCGATTTTTATCGGGACTGCGATATTGGGGCGGACATGTCGGACATTTTTTACACTTTTTGGGACCAATGACATTTATACAGCGATCAGAAATTTAAATGTCCACTGATTACTGTATAAATGTCATTGGCAGTGAAGTGTGTTCCCTGGCTGTGTTCTAACTGTGAGGGGGCGGGGCTGGTCGGGACATAACAGATCTAACTGATCCCAGTGACAGGGATCAGTAGGTCTGTCATGTCCCCTCCAACAGAACGGAGAACTGCCGTGTTTACATCGGCGGTTCCCCGTTCTGCAGGTCTGACAAGTGATTGCGGGTCTCAGGCAGACATCGATTCTGCCCAAGCCGCGGGCACGCCCACGCCACGTGCGCGCCCACCGCTGCCGCCTGTGAGTGCGCGCACATGGCCAAGACGTCCATCCGGCAATTCAGATCCGCGCTGGAGCTGTACTTCGGCTATAGCGCGGATCTGAATGGGTTTAGAACGCCGACGCCACTTACAGCTCAAAAATGTCAGCGTGTTTATGGGGCCATTGTAGAACATTGACAGGCGTTCTTAAGCTGTAAAAACAGCTCAAAAACGCAGCGTTAAAAATGCACGCGTGTATGAGGCCTAAATGATATCCTGGAGCCAGAAGAGTGGCAGCAATTCTGGGACACCAGCAAGTCATGTTCCCAGAATGTTCTAACTAACTACAAATGATTATATTGCTGGTACCTAGTACCAACCCAAGTTGCACACTATGCTCCGGGACATGTGGGGTCCTGCTTCTGTGGTTGTTCAGAGCCAGGTACATATATGCACATAAGGTGGACTTGTATGGACAGCTTAACTATGAAGTGGAAACAAACTACTCTACCTTCCTTAGTGTTGTGTTGCACAAAAATTCAAGAGACTCACAGCATAGGGCAGTGGTTCTCAACCCTGTCCTCAAGTATCCCCAACAGGCCATGTTTGCAGCTTTTCCTTTATCTTGCACAGGTGCTTTAAATCAGTCAATGGCTTGGTATTTTGGACAGCTATTTTATCTAAGAAATTCCCAAAACATGGCCTGCTGGGGGTACTTGAGGACAGGTTTGAGAACCGCTGGCATAGGATACTTCACACCTCCTCTGGGACAAGAGGAGAAATTTATAAAAACACAATTTAACTGGCTGCAGTTTGCTAGGAGCATCTAATTGCGTGCAGAATTTTCTCATCTCTTTCTCACCCACCCCCCACCAAAAGCATTTCTTCTTTCCTTACTAACACCCTCTGGACCACTTGTGATTCCTCTCTCTCACACTATACCCCATCACTAAATTCCATCATGCCTAATAGAATGATAAAACATATGCTAGAAGCGGTTTCTTAACTCCCCTGCCCTCCCCCTCACATTCATTACTATGCCTCTCATCACAGTAGAACATATGTATGAAACTTGTATCTCTGGAAAGACCATACAAACTCTACAGTGCATATTGAAATGTAGGATTACTGATAGCAAATAAGTATGTGCATTTAAGGTATGCATTTTTTTTTTATACACACACACACACACACACACACACACACACACACACACACACTAGTGAGAGCAAGTGGAGGAGGTTAGGATTGAGGGGCATTGTGTGTATGTAGAGGAGGGGGTGCTTCCTGCAAGAGTAAATGAAAGCAGCAGGTAGGCAGGGTGACTAGTGAGAAAAGGGGGGGGGCAATGAGGGAAGGGGTCTTAGGCATGGTGGGTGGTGAGGAGAGGAGATTCACTACTCCACTGTATCTTTGGAGGAGTAATGCAGCTACCCTTGGACAGCAAGCAACACTGTCAATCAGTGGAGTGGGTGGTGTTAAGACGGACTAGTAGATTTAGATAGACTTTACAAACATTTCTAACAATTTAAAGCCCAACTCTAGCTAACCTTTTTTTAGGCAGTTGTAATAGTCTTTTTTCCCCTTTAGGGATAAAGATTTTACATAACTAAATAAAAGCTGACCACTGCAAGTACCCCAGTCAGTGCTAAATGGTTTGTCTCAACCCTATAACTGCCACTTTTGTTGGACAGTTTGGTATGTTAAAAGGAGTTGAAAAACAACAAACTTACTGGCTGGATTGGCAGATAATAAACTGTTACTGGGAGACTCAGAAAACCAAAGTCTGACTTATCATATATGGCATTTTTAATTTTGGCCACAGTGTCACTTTAACCACTTGCCGACTGCCTAACTGGGAATTTACTCCAGTACTTTAACATTATATACTGGGGTTATGGCTGCAGCTAGATGCCATTACCCCCAGTATTTTCTTTTTGTTAGGCAGCCAGCTTTAAAGTAAAAGCGATCCTAGCAGAGAATTTGCCGCAGGATTACTTTTAGAAGCGGCAGGAGAGGTGCCCCCCTGGCGCTTCCTGGGCTTACGTTACCAATCGTAAGCCTGGGAACCATCCGGCATCAGCAGTGGGGGATTTAGGTAATTTTCTTGCAAAAAATGCTGATTTTTACTTGTAAACAACAAATGTCAGAAAAATGGAGAAGGGGGTAAGATACTGCACACCTGGTGTAACTCTATATAGCAGCTGCTGCCACTCCAACTTGACTAATTGTGATCAGATCGATTAAGAGATAGTGCAGCGCCTGCTAGATTAAATAAAATTTCTTTTTTACATGAACTTATAATGATTAAATTCATATGAAACATTTAAAGTGCATAAAGTGATTGTAAACCATGAATATCTGATCTGTTTTCCAGACAAGAAGTGCAAAGAAATAGTAAACAGTAGATTATCCGGTCTGTTTCCCAGACAATAAGTGCAAAAATAGGGATTATTGCTAATAATGTCCAGTGTCCATATAAAGTATCCGTGCTTTATGTAGTAAACCAAAAATGCAATAGAGAGTGTCCGTGCTTTATACAATAAATTAATAAAGTGTCCGTGTTTGGATATAGGGTATAGGGATTAGGATATAAACCAGTGATCAATCATATCTAGGATTCATAGTTCCACCCGGCTGGGTGCCAGTCATTGATTACATCTATGCGCATGTCCTAGCAATTTCTGGTAAGCGTTTGGTGTATCTGGTGTTGGATTCTCACAAGTGGATTGATATTGATCACTGGTTTATATCCTCATATGATGCTATGAACACTGGATACCGGTTTACTTTTTTTCTCAAATCAAAGTCCCCCATCCAAAATTTTGCCACATGGTGTTCACCTCCACAAATTAAAGTGTTACTACACCCAGTAATATGAAAATAGTTCATCTGCCCCCCACAGTGCCCACAGCTTAGAAATCTTTTTACAGTAAAATATTGCCATGATATGATATACCTATTGGGATGATCTGTATACCACGATTTCCTGATAACCTGCACAGTTTGTCCACAGCTGTGTAGCGGAAATCTCCTCCTACTTGTGTGTGTGTACAAGTAGGAGGAGATTTCCGCTACAGCCTGTATACACGCCCACATATGAGATGTCAATATCATGTGACCTGAACAGTTCAACTGAACCAGGAAATGTTCTATCTAGCATAAGAGACCAAACTGAACACGTGCAGCTTTACCACCGTGCTGTGTATTATATGGACTTGCCCAGATTGACAGTGCAGGATGGAAGTATATATGCATACAGGATAAGACAGACTTTTTTAAACAATGCAGAGGATTAACCCCTTAAATTCCACAGTGAGTATAACAAGCATGCTATGCTGCATATACAGACTGATTTTAATGTTGTGGGTTTAGTAACACTTTAACTATCAGTTTGTGGCAGCTGAAAGAAGGAATACAATTTTTAACGTAATTTGTATGCCTAAGGATGCAAACTGCTTGCTTTTTAACTGTTAAATACAAATTCATGACTGAGCCAATATATTGGAGCATATCAAACAATCAATGAAACGTACTTCCGGTACTGGTTTGGGATTGGTCTTCCTCACCTGTGGGAAGAAAAAAATATTACGATTAGAAAAAGAAATTGTGTCTTTTTACCGATACAGGCAAGTACATATGTACAGGTATGTTGCAAAACAAATAACCAGGTACTATGATATTTGGCTATTGGTATGATATTTGGCTGTGGCCGCTGCTACTCCAAACTCAGGAACCAATGAGATCAAGAGGAAATGTGTGTTGTGTTGTGCAGATATTGAACAGATGAACAGATATTTTGGAAAGGCAATGTTAAAACAAACATGCACGTATGCAGTACATCATTGCAAAACATGTCGCATTTCTCCATGTTTAACCACTTCCAGTCCGGGGACAATTCTGACATTCCTCTCCTACATGTAAAGATTAGCATGTTTTGTAAGAAAACTACTTAGAATCCCCAAACATTATATATCTTTTAAGCAGAGGCCCTAGAGAATAAAATGGTGGGTGTTGCATATTTTTATGCCACATGATATTTGCGCAGTATTTTTTTGAATGCAATTTTTTTTGGGAGAAAATACGCTTTAATTAATTTTAACAAGCAAAAACCAATATAAT
This sequence comes from Glandirana rugosa, assembly GCA_018402905.1. Classification (NCBI taxonomy): domain Eukaryota; kingdom Metazoa; phylum Chordata; class Amphibia; order Anura; family Ranidae; genus Glandirana; species Glandirana rugosa. Next base: position 413,984 of record BLSH010429352.1, on the reverse strand, counting down.
ACCAAATATTTTTTCGTAAAGTATAAAAGATGTTGTTACGCTAAGTAAATAGATACCAAACATGTAACTCTTTAAAATTGCGCATGCCCGGTGCCCAACTACGGTTTCTAGAAATCTCCATAGGCGGGCTCGAGCACGTTCGGTTCCGAACAAGCCCCGAGCCCATCCTTAGTCACCAATTAGAGTTACACAGGAGGTCTGGCACTAGAATTATTGCTCTCTCTCACTCTGATGTTCGCAATGATAGCTCACATGTGTGGTACAATCACCGTTTACATATGCGAGTGGGACCGATGCATGCTTTTAGCTTTGCACATGAGCACAGAGGGAAATGGGCGCAAAAAAAAAAAAAAAAATTTAATATAATATATATA
>BLSH010429352.1:364041-382329 GCA_018402905.1 Glandirana rugosa | reverse complement strand
TTTTGTCTAGAGGTCTCGTACGCCACCTTTTGATTCTTAAGTGGAACTTTGGGGTTTTTACCGTACGTACAGAGTAAGAGCCGAGTTTTGGTACGACCACACAAAAAACTAGTGTTTAATTATCAAGTGGTGTTCAAGTATCTTGTATCATGTTGTCAGTTGATTGTGCCAATGAGTTTAAGACCTTACCAATCCCCTTAGACAAACCTCCTTTTCTGGCCATGAGACCGGAGTCACATAAGGGGTGGTGTTGTTACGAAGACGTGCACTACGTAATTCACAAACGTACAAGGACCCGGTCTTCAGTTAAGACTTTGAACTGGTTGGTGGAATAAGGAGGGGGTTCTGGCACCCCCCCCCCCATCCCCATCCTAAAACTTCACCAGCTGTCGCCGGTCAGAGGAATAAGGTGGTTGGTCAAGTTTCAGAATTGACTTCTGGCCCAGGAACATGCAAACACTTAATGCATCACGTGCAGAAGCATTGTTGTGGTGGGGAATACACTGAGGCCAGAGTACCGGTCTTTTCCTCCAAACAGATTCCCCTAACCATTCCAGAATTTGAGTAACCGTGTTAGTTGACTGTTGTACTATGTTCTATGAACTTGTGGTGAACTATTAATTTGTGATCAAAAAACACACCAGCATGGTTTTGAGCCGAGAATGAGACATGCATGCCATTTTTGGGGTTTCAAGGTGAATTCTTAGTTTTCCACCGCATGCTCTGGAGATCTGTTTTAAGATCATACTGGAAACACCAGATTTCATAACTGGCGATAACTCTATCAAACACCTCTGCATTCTTTCTGATCTGTCAAGGTTCAAGGCACCATCTTTGCTAAAATATTCCTCATTTCCAAATCCTCCGTTAGAATCTGCCACAGTTTCCGGTTCATGTTCCATTCTTCTGCCATCATTCACATTGCTCAATCGTCGACCTCAGCATTCAAGGATTTGCTCTCTGTCCACATTTGCATCTGTCCTTTACGTATTTGGCAGTCCACTTTTGTCATTGTGGACATCTTCCCACTCCTCCTTAACTGCCTATAGCATTAAAAAACACTATATTTCCTCATGTAATGTTCACCATAAGCCTGTTGTAACAAAGGGTTCACTTGCACTTTGCCAATTTTTACTCAGAATTTGATCTGCTGCTACAAATTCTTGTCACTCATTTTACACCAACAGCACAACAGACACACTTATTTCTTCTACTACTTCATAAAGGCTGAGTGAACTGGTCTACCAACCCGGTGAGTGCAAATTAGATCATGTCAGAACACGCTTGAGTGTGAATGGCTGTGTGACTCAGCACCATAGTGCTACAGTACAGGCATTCTGGGAATTCAATAATCACACCTCGTGCATACACACACACACACACACACACACACACACACACACAGTGGGGCAAAAAAGTATTTAGTCAGCCACCAATTGTGCAAGTTCTCCCACATAAAAAGATGAGAGGTGCCTGTAATTTTCATCATAGGTACACTTCAACTATGAGAGACAGAATGAGAAAAAAAATCCAGAAAATCACAGTCTGATTTTTAAAGAACTTATTTGTAAATAATAGTGGAAAATAAGTATTTGGTCACCTACAGAAATGCAAGATTTCTGGCTCTCACAGGCCTGTAACTTCTTCTTTGAGTGCCCATTCACATAGGGGCGACTTGCGATCCGACTTGAGTTGCCTCAAGTCGCTTGACATCTGAAATCCCATTGAAATGAATGGGAGCCGTCTTAATATACGCGACTGAAGTCGCTCCGACTTCAAGGCGACTTCTGAAAAGGTTCCTGTACTACTTCTAGGCGACTTCTATCCGACTTGTGCCCATAGGATTCAATAGAAGTCGCCTCCAAGTCGGATCCCCCATCTACATGGAAGCGACTTTACAGTTGAAAGAATAGAATTTATTTTTAGGCAGCCCCCTCCCTCCCTTCTCTGATTGGTTAAGGCAAAGTCGCCTGGCAAAAGTCGTGTTGTAAAGTCGCCTGAGGTCGCACTGGAAGACGCGCTAAAGTCGCACTGAAGTCGCCTAGCAAAGTCGCGCCGAAGTCGGGTCGCCCCTATGTGAATGCAGGCTAAGAGGCTCCTCTGTCCTCCACTCGTTACCTGTATTAATGGCACCTGTTTGAACTCGTTATCAGTATAAAAGACACCTGTCCACAACCTCAAACAGTCAGACTCCAAACTCCACTATGGCCAAGACCAAAGAGCTGTCAAAGGACACCAGAAACAAAATTGTAGACCAGCACCAGGCTGGGAAGACTGAATCTGCAATAGGTAAGCAGCTTGGTGTGAAGAAATCAACTGTGGGAGCAATTATTAGAAAATGGAAGACATAATAGACCACTGATAATCTCCCTCGATCTGGGGCTCCACGCAAGATCTCACCCCGTGGGGTCAAAATGATCACAAGAACGGTGAGCAAAAATCACAGAACCACACGGGGGGACCTAGTGAATGACCTGCAGAGAGCTGGGACCAAAGTAAAAAAGGCTACCATCAGTAACACACTACACCACCAGGGACTCAAATGCTGCAGTGCCAGACGTGTCCCCCTGCTTAAGCCAGTACATGTCCATGCCCGTCTGAAGTTTGCTAGAGAGCATGTGGATGATCCAGAAGAGGATTGGGAGAATGTCATATGGTCAGATGAAACCAAAATATAACTTTTTGGTAAAAATTTAACTTGTCGTGTTTGGAGGAGAAAGAATGCTGAGTTGCATCCAAAGAACACCATACCTACTGTGAAGCATGGGGGTGGAAACATCATGCTTTGGGACGGTTGTTCTGCAAAGGGACCAGGACGACTGATCAGTGTAAAGGAAAGAATGAATGGGGCCATGTATCGTGAGATTTTGAGTAAAAACTTTCTTCCATCTGCAAGGGCATTGAAGATGAAAAGTGGCTGGGCGTTTCAGCATGGCAATGATCCCAAACACACCGCGCAGGCAATGAAGGAGTGCCTTTGTAAGAAGCATTTCAAGGTCCTGGAGTGGCCTAGCCAGTCTCCAGATCTCAACTCCATAGAAAATCTTTGGAGGGAGTTGAAAATCTGTGTTGCCCAGCGACAGCCCCAAAACATCACTGCTCTAGAGGAGATCTGCATGGAGGAATGGGCCAAACTACCAGCAACAGTGTGTAAAAACCTTGTGGAGACTTACAGAAAACATTTGACCTCTGTCATTGCCAACAAAGGGTATATAACAAAGTATTGAGATTAACTTTTGTTATCGACCAAATACTTATTTTCAACCATAATTTGCAAATAAATTCTTCAAAAATCAGACAATGTGATTTTCTGGTTCTGTTCTCATTCTGTTTCTCATAGTGGAAGTGTACCTATGATGAAAATTACAGGCCTCTCTCATCTTTTTAAGTGGGAGAACTTGCACAATTGGTGGCTGACTAAATTCTTTTTTGCCCCACTGTGCTGTCTGTTTAGAAGATTTTACCTACTTTCTGTCCCTATGAAAATTTAGGGTTGTTGTGGAAACAAGGATTGGTGATAAAGCTTCAGTGGAGACACCTTTTTCCCATAATAACGCTTGTAGGAGTGAATCTCCCTTCCTAGGGGTAGATTTCCCCTCACTTCCTGTTGCCTCCCTCCGTTTGTAAGTCGGATGTTTGTAACTAGGGCACCGCGCATATACATATATACACACGCACACACACACACACACACACACACACACACACACACACACACACACACACACACACACACATTTTTTTGAATGACAATGTGCATACCAAGCCTTAAAGCAGTGGTTCTCACCTCCTGTCCTCAAGACCCAAAAGGCCAGATTTTAAGTATTACCTTGGGGAGATGCAGACTAGAATACTGCAATCACTGAGCAGCAAATGATATCACCTGTGATGAATTTCAGTTATCCTGCAAACCTGGCCTGTTAGTGGGTCCCGAGGACAGGAGTTGAGAACCACTGCCTTAAAGTATTGGTAGCAGACCACATAATGCGTCAAGTAAATAGAGTTGAGACAAATAAAAGTTGGTATCTAAACTCGTACAGAATACAATAATAGGACATGTATACAGGAAAAGGACACTAACCCTGCAAGAGTTAATTAATTCCTATTCACTCTCTTGGTGTGCCTCTCATAGCTTACTGCTCTTCTATTGGTGCTGGTACTCCCAACACACTTACAACCGGCCGCACTTGCTACTATCAAAAATCACAGTACAAACAAATATTACAGTAGAAACATGTTACACTCCAATATATAAAGCAGCGCTGAATGAACCACTCAAAGTGAAATCTGCCCCAAGGCTTAAAATCGGGGTAGCGAATGATTGAGTCCCAACCAAAACAGTCACTCAGTCCATACACTGTTTTTCAAACAGATCATTTTGCATTATTTTTTTCTTGTTTGTGAGCTTGTCAAGATGTTCAAAAACCTCCACCACACCGCGTGAGAAAGGGGTTTCCCCCTATATGGGGAGACTCACCAAATGCAAATCAGTGTAAAGCCCATACAACAAAATCACAAGACAATCCATTGGAACTGCTCGGCCCCTTATCACTGGTTAGACATCAGGAAATCCTCATCCTATTCCCTGGAGGTGTCCTTCAATAAATGGAGCTCAAATAGTCCATTATCCTTAAATAACTTTAATAAAAGTACTCATAAAAAGCACCCCCCTTAGGGTATGCACTTACACAAAACCAAATGAAATACAGCATAAAAGCAATCTCCCTCATAGTAAGAATGAGACAGCGTGTACAAATCCTTCTCACCGCCCACATCGCCGGTATTTCATTTGCTTTTGTGTAAGTGCATACCCTAAGGGGGATGCTTTTTCTGAGTACTTTTCTTAATGTGGTTTTACAAACAAGAAAAAAAATAATGCAAAATGATCTGTTTGAAAAACAGTGTATGGACTGAGTGACTGCTTTGGTGGGGACTCAATCATTAGCTACCCCAATTTCAAGCTTTGGGGCAGATTTCACTTTGAGTGTTTCATTCAGTGTTGCTTTATATATTGGAGTGTAACATGTTTATACTGTAATATTTGTTTGTACAATAATAGGACATGGTATTAAAAATGGCTTCTACAAATCACCAGACTATTACTATATTATGACTGTACCATCTTCACAGGGCACTGGAAAATGTTTGCGGCTTCTATAAACACCACTTAGTGTTCAGCTTCATTTTGCTAGGTAACTGTGAAGAAAGCTCCTCTATGTGAAAAGTGGAGGTAAACAGCCTCTTCTGTGTGTGAGGTCATCTGTAAACATTCCCCTCCATTAAATATACCAAACTAAACACAAACCTTTTGATAAAGGCTTGACAGAAGAAACAGAAGTAGGGTTTAATTCTTCTCCACTGCTCTCTTCTTCATTATCACTCTCTTTACCACTGTGATTAGAATCATCTTCTCCTACAATAAAGAGGATTAGAGCATTAGGCAATTGAGACAGTATATGGGGGATATGGGAAATGCAGCATGTTTGTGTGTGGATGGACTGTACAATATCCCTTTAAGAGCGAGAGAGCGAGAGCGAGCGAGCGCGAGAGAGCGCGAGAGAGAGAGCGCGAGAGAGAGAGCAAGAGCGAGAGAGAGAGAGAGAGAGAGAGAGAGAGAGAGAGAGAGAGAGAGAGAGAGAGAGAGAGAGAGAGAGGGGTCATTGAAGTGAGGCCTATTACATAAAACAGACAATTTGCATAATCACACATAGGTATAACTATAGTCTCTGGCTACCCATCCATTCTACAACTATACAATGGAGAAACTCAGAAAGCCCCAAGTGATAGAAGGCCAAGCTGAGCATGTCAAAAGGCATGCATGGTAGATGCTGTAAACTTATAATAGCTAGTTACACTTTTCATCCCTAGATCTGACCTAACCAAAATGTTTTCATTTGAATAGAAGCAAATTTGAGTCACTATAAATACATACTACATATTTAATCAGTGTGTATGCAGTGATTACCTTAATGCACTATAGTACATCTGAGTGGCACAATTCATTATACACTCAGCCCTAGAGGTAAACAAAAGCTAATGACACCAAAAGTAAAGGAGACTAACATATTGGCAACATGTCAGCCTGGAGGGTATAATCAGTGCTATCAGAATAATTTCACCTGTATGTATCAACAAGCAATCATTACACATGTTTGTCTATGCAGCTCTTGGATAAAGATCAGCTGATCAGCCTGTCCGTTAAACGTTGCAGGATCCACATTTATGCTGGGTTTACACATGTGTGGTGTGAATTGAAGCGCCGTTCTCTGTGTGAAAAGAAAATGGTTTAATTCAGCGGTTCTGCTCAGTTTTAGCTGAGGATCAGCTGACCTGAGAGAGGGGAGAGGTGTAGTGGGGAGGGGGAGAGAATTCTGGTTCACAATGGAACACATCTGCGAATCAGATGTGTTCCCATTGAAAGATAAGCCTGCAATTCGCACCGCACAGAAACCGCACCGAAAATTCACACTTTTTTTTGTACAATACGGAGTGCGAATGCAACGCACATATGTAAACCAGACCCATTAAAAAGAATAGATTTTCAAATGTTCTGCGAATTGGATGCAGTGTAAGCAGCATCTACTTCACAATGATGTGAACCCGGCCTAAGGCCCCTTTCACACATGTTGTCCGATCAGGTCCGCCTGTCCATTTTTCAGGCAAACCTGATCAGACGCTCCAGTGACATGTCCGCTGACATCCGCCGCTATCCGATCCAATCTGGCCCACCAAATCCAGACGAATGGAAACACTAATTTTCATCTATTTTCCGTTTTCATCCGATCTCCCATAGAGGACAGTGGGGATCTGACAGGTCTGTCTCCGCACAGTGAGCAGAGACGAACCGGTCATCCGCCTGCTCAGCGGGGATAAATGGATCAATCCCTGCTGAGCAAGTGGAGTCAATCAAAAACGGACAAGACCTTTGTGAAAGGGGCCTAAAAGCATAAGTTCACCTTTGTAAAAAAAAATAAATAAATAAAATAAAATAATGCACATCTTTGTGTGGGTAAAAAATTAGCATCTATTTTTTTTTTTTTTTTTGTGTACTATGAGCCTGAAAAGCAGACAACGGGCGCCATGCAGGGTTCTTGCAGACTGCCTGTACGTCATATGAGCAGCCAGTTATACACTGACAGGAAGACCCAATGAACTACCTAAAGCACTCAACAGCTCCCTGGTAGTTCATTGCGAACTATAAGCCAACAGCCGCAAAGGCTGATGGTACTAGTAGTTTTCACATTCACAGAAATCTGTGAATGAATGATGTGACCGGGTGGACGGAGCCCCGCAGGGACACTTTTTTGTTTTTAGAATTCTCACAGCGATTGGGGGGAGAAGATCTCCTGCTTGCCATCAAAACGAGGGATCGGGGGCTGCTGCATCTGTAGCATGTTACTAAAGGTGAAATTATCCTTTAAATGTTTCTAGTTCAGCCTAAAGGTAGGACTATTGCTTTATTCGTAGCACAAAAAAATCCTCATTCACAATAGACACCCCTAAGCAGTCACCGCTCTCTGCTACACAAAAAAAAGATAAAGGGAGAGTATAATCAACAGTAAAATGAAGTAAACCACAGTACCCCTCTGCACACCAACAAATGTGACATAAGTGTAGGAAGGAACTAATAGACTGGGGCTTCCGTTTACCTCTGAGCCACTGGCTCTAAGCTCTGCCCCTTTGAGGGGCGTTATTGCTGCAAACTCTGCCTCCAACTGGCATGTCAATGGTGGACTAGAACACCCATTTGACCTGTACCAGCTTTATACAGGAAGAATATAATCAGTGTCCCCACAAAGAATCTCGTACAGAAAAACTCAGTGTATGGATAAAGGAAAAAGAAAAGCTCCAAAAAGGAGGAGGAGAGCACTTGTTGGTCTACTACCAATTATATGTGGGCAACCGACGATCAAATACTACCCATAGCCTTATAGCCCCAAAACACTGAGGGCATTCCAGTATTGCCCAAAGAAATAAAAAAGACTCTGCTTCCACTTTTTTGAACTGCTATCAACCCAGCCACTCTTGATTTGGTAGGGGACCCACTAGATCCACTAAAACCAAGGTGGGGGTAGATGCCTTTCCAACTAGGACAGAGGAAACCTCAGGGACATAAGTTGCATAACCAAAAATTGTAGTTTTATCACAAAAGAAAAAGAGAATGTCCTCTGCCCCCTCTTGTTAAATAGAGGTGTGCATCTTTGCTGGCCTCACGACTCGATTACAATTATCTGGTCACCGTTTCGATTAGATTCCTTGATGCATCACGATTACTAAGGATGGTTTCCATCAAAAAAATTCAAGCATTTAGAAGAACTCCATTTTTTAAATTTTATCTCCCTGCATGTATGTAGCAGGACAAGGACATGGAAGAGTCCAGGATATGAGGGAGGGGTAGGAACTGAAGGATGGAAGAATCCATGAATAAGAAAGGAAGGATGGAAAAGGAGGAATCCGTGGATAGAGAATGGAAGGATGGAAGAGTCTGGGGATGGAGGAATCCGTGGATAGAAACAGAAGGATGGAAGAGTTCAGAGATAAAAATGGAGGTGGTGAGGGGAAGGATGGAAGAATCAAAGGGAGGATGTTAACATGGTCATCATTGAGTCCCGCAGGTGAGGAATATCAGAGGTAGAGGATGCCCTGTGCTGTGCACATGGCAGGTTTGGGGGTGTGATGGTCTCCTCCTGGAGTCCAAGGTTGGGGATGTCATAGTGATTTTTGTAAACATATTTTATTAAAGAGGAACTGCAGTCTGCTCACATAATTGGTAATAAAAACATCTTTGCCATTCTGAAGCTCCCCTCTAACCACTTTGCATATTATTTTATATATACTGTGATTCTGTACTTGCCAAATATGCCGCAGAAATCTCCCTCCACGGAGTCTGGCAGCAATAATTTTAACTGTGGGTAGCTGAAGCTGCTGCCTGTTCACTTCTTGGATTTACACAGGCACAGAGAGGCACACCTCCAGCTCTGCAGCACTCATTGACCCTCTTATGACTCAACCCCCTCCCTTCCTGGCAAACTCTCACGAAAGTGAGAGAGAGAGCTGTGCATGATGTCAAACGCAGAGGCATTTTTCTAGCCAAGAAACAGGAAGTGGGCTGTATATGTATTTACTGGCAGAAAAAAGGGATTTTATTAAAACTAACCGTAAAATCCTTTTCTCAGAGTTCACTGACAGACGCAGCTTCTCCATTACGTGTGGGGTTTTATGCTTGTCTCACTAGGAGTTAACTAGGCAGGGATAAGAAACAGCTGGCCCCTGCCATGGGGGCCGTCCTCTCTTCCCACATAAACCCCCTCATAGCATAGCTCTTCAGTTTGTGCACAAGCCGTACAAAAACAGAGCACAGAGGGTTGGGTGCTGCGTCTGTCAGTGAACTCGGAGAAAAGGATTTTATGGGAAGTTTTAATAAAATCCCTTTTTCTCCTATCGTTCACTGACAGACGCAGCTTCTCCATTACGTGTGGGGATGTCCCCAAGCTGTGTCAAAAAGAGGGCTGGGTAAACACTAACAGTACCCAACTGAACCTCTAAGGAGGCGCCAGATGCGCCTACACTGCCTCCTGCAAAACTTTGCGGCCCAAAGCAGCATCCGAAGATGCAAACACATCAACTTTACAAAACTTAGTGAAAGTGTGAACCGAGGCCCAAGTGGCCGCCTTGCGCACCTGTGACACCGAGGCCTGGTGTCGGAAAGCCCAGGAAGTGCTAACAGCCCGGGTAGAATGAGCTGTGACCGGAAAAGGGGGAACCTTGCCCCGAACAGAATACGCATGGGTCACGGTTTTTCTAATCCAAAGAGAAATCGTAGTCAACGAGGCCGCCAACCCTTTGCGTGGACCCTCTGGCAGCACAAACAAAGCATCAGCTTTTTGAAAAAAAAAGTAGCAGCCAAGTACCCTTGTAAGGCCCTCACTACGTCCAAAGCGTGCAACTCAAACTCCTTTGGGTGCGATGGACGAGGGCGCAATGAAGGAAGAACAATATCTTCATAATGTGCAAGGAAGAGAACACCTTCGGAAGGAAGGAAGGAAGGAAGGAAGGAGAGGGTCGCAAGACCGCATTATCCTTATGCGTGACTAAGTAGGGAGACTTGCACGATAGTGCTGCTAATTCAGACACCCGTCTGGCGGAAGTGATGGCAACTAAAAAGGCCACCTTCTGCGACGGCAATTGTAAGTAAATCTCCCTGATATTCTCATATGGCGGTTTCTGAAGAACAGAAAGCACCAAGTGCAGATACCACGGAGCCATTGAAGCCTTCACCCGAGGCGCCACGTGTCGCACACCCTGTACAAAGGTACGAATCAACGAGTGCGAAGCCAAAGGTCTCTGAAAGAGAAAATCGCCAGAGCAGATATCTGGCCCTTGAGGTACTCAAAGCCAGTTTTTCGTTCAGTCCCTGCTGCAAAAACTCAGGACCCTGGACACGACATAAGAGCGAGGGTTATGACCCTCCGCCTCGCACCAAGCTATATAAGCCTTCCAGGTACGGTGATAAATCTTGAGAGAAGTACACTTGCGAGCTTTTAACAAAGTAGGGATCACAGAGTCGGCAACTCCCAGTCTCTTAGCACCTGGGACTAAATAGCCAAGCCGTCAAAGCCGGCGAGGGTAAAGCAGGGTGCAAGATGGGTCCCTGAGACAGAAAATCGTCTCACAGCAGGAGCCGCCAAGGGGCGTATGCCACCATTTGCACCACGTCGGCGTATCAAGTGCGCCGAGGCCAATCTGGAGCCACCAGGATTATTGGTATCCCCTCTGCCACTATCCTGCGTATCAATCGCGGAAGCAGTTTTATCGGAGGGAAAGCGTACAGAAGGCGGTAACGGCCCCAGGGGACCACCAGAGCGTTCAAGGCCACTGCCAACGGATCCTTCGCTCTGGACACAAAGGTTTCCACCTTGTAATTGAACCGGGACGCCATGAGATCCACGTCCGGCGTCCCCCATCTGCGGCAAATTTGATTGAACACCTCCGGGTAGAAAGACCACTCTCCCTGGTCCAGCGCCTGGCGACTGAGAAAGTCCGCCTGCCAGTTCTCCATACCTGGAATGTAAATGGCGGAGATTGCCGGAACGTGACGTTCCACCCAACGCAGTACCATTGCTGCCTCCGCCGTAGCTGCTGGACTCCTTGTGCCACCCTGATGGTTCACATACGCCACTGCTGTGGCATCGTCCGACTGAATTTGAATCGGATGACCCTGCAATCTCATCCAGAGAAAAAAAAAAGCACAATCTGATTGCTCTCAGCTCCAGTACATTGATGGGGAGGTGAGCCTCCTGTGCCGACCAACGGCCCTGGGCAAACAGCTGTCCCAGGACCCCGCCCCAGTCCAAAGGACTGTCATCCGTGGTAATGATCACCCACTGAAGGGGCAGGAACGACTTCCCCTGAATCAGCACTGAGTCCCAGAACCATAGGTCAGAGACGCCCTGGTCTGGGAACTCAGACGGATCAGAAGGTCCAGGGATCGTGGGGATCTGTCCCACCGAGCCAAACTTGCTCGTTGAAGGAGACGAGTGTGACTCTGGGAGTATGGTATCGCCTCAAAAGTCGAGACCATGAGCCCCAGCCCCCCACGTAAGGAAGACTGTCGGTGCCACAGGAAAGTTTTCACTGCCGACTGCAGTGACTGCAACTTGGCTGGAGGAAGGAAAAACCTTTGCCTGCTCTGAGTCCAGAAACAGGCCCAGATACTCCAGGCGACGGGATAGAGACACCGTCGACTTCTGCAGGTTGAGCAACAAGCCGAAGTCCTGCAGCGAGGTCATTGTGATACTCACCTTCTCTTCCCGAGCCGAGGTGGATTCCGCTCGCAGGAGCAGGTCGTCCAGGTAGGCTACTACCGCAATGCCTCTCTGTCGCAGTAACGCCATACCGGAGCTACCAGTTTTGTGAAAAAAAACTCAAGGTCTGAGACTAGACCGAAAGGGAGTGCCACGAATTGAAAATGGAGGTCTCCCACTGCAAAGCGAAAGAAACACTGAGGCCGTGGACAAATAGGTACATGGAGGTACACATCCCTGATGTCTAGAGACGCTACAACCGAGTGGATAGATTCCATCCGGAATTTCCGCACCTTAACATACCGGTTCAGGGCCTTCAGGTCCAGTACTGGCCGGACTCCCCCCCTACCCCCCCCTTTTTTTTGGGAACCACGAACAGATGTGAGTAAAAAACCTCGGAGCCTCTCACTGGAGGCACTGGCACGATCACCACTTGGTTCGAGTGCTTGTACAGCCCCAAAGAGGGCCTCCCGGCCTGCCTGCGGGAGCCCTAAGTCAAAGGGAAGAACCTGACTGGTGGCAGAGTGTTGAACTCAGAAACGTCCCCCACCCGAAGCCCGCGTGAGAGACAACCCATCAGGCTGAGGAGGTTTGTCCTCCACCTTGTTGGTTTTGCGCTGCCACTGCCGGCACCCGGCCCCTGCAGCGACCTTACTGGAGCGGGTCCCATTACCCGCTACGCCTGGGGCGCAAAAAAACCTCTTCTGACCCGAGGTAGGGGGCCCCTGTCTACGGCGAAAACTCACGCCTCCGGGGCTCTGGGAGGAAGGCACTTACCTCCTGTGAAATCTTTTATGAGCTCACCCAGCCGTGGACCGAATAAATGTCCACCCTGAAAGGGAAGGTCTGCAAGACCTTTTCTGGAAGTATGGTCACCGGACCAAAAACGCAACCAGAGTATCCGTCTGAGGATACAGCAACACCGCTACCCTGGATCACATAGGCAGTAAATCAACGGCCGCATCACCAAGGTACTTGAGACCTCGGAGCAAAAAGTCAGCCCTCTGCGGCGTAGCCAGCAGGCGGCCGCAGTCCAGAAGATTCTGGAGCTCCGTCATAAGCTCAGACAGATATTGCGCCGCCATGGTGAACGTCAGGGCCGGCCGCAGAGCAGAGCCTGCCACCAGGAAGAGCGACCTTAACAGCACCTCTGTCTTTGCCAGCGGGGCCCTTGAATGCAGGAACCCCTTCCAGAGGACTGGTCGTTGTCTTATTAATGCGGCCATAGGCGGGACACCAAGGCGACTCCCATTTCTTTTTTTTTTTTTTTAAAAAAAGCTTTCCTCAAGGGATAGTGAGCGGGGAACCGTTTGGACCAAAGTCCCTTGGAGTGTGGGAGGAAACCGGAGCACCGGGGAGGACATGCAAACCCCAGGCAGGTCATGGTTAGGATCCGAGCCAGCAAGCATTATGCTGCCAGGCACAAGTTCCACTGCGTTAAAAGGAATGCTGCGGACGCTGTCATTTACAACAAACAAGGCGATTAGGAAAAAGGTCATATGGGTAAGCCTTGGGCGCCCTAGGGGGGCCTGGAGGGCCACAGCACATGCGCAGAAATCAGCGATTCGCCATCCTGGCTCAATCGCATCGCAGTGTGGTACCAATTATAATCGCAGCTGCCGTCCCCTGATCCTCTTCTCCGTCCGAGGGACCTTCCGGATCAAAAAATCCTCCCTTGAAAGCAAGGAGGAGGGGGACGCTTCTTGGGGGGCTTGTTGGTGACATCCGCCCTGGGGAAAATCACTACAAACCGCCACAGCTGGTCCAGAAAAGCCCCTTGCGCAGATTGCGCTCCTAGCATGTTCAGCTCCCTTAGGAACATATAGATGCATAGAAAAGGTTAAAGCAGGGCTTGACAAATTTGCCTTGAATCTAGGAGCCGGCTGAAAAAGTTAGGAGCCAGTTTTTTATTGCGTAGTGTGGGGTTGTCAGCGCCAGGGGTAAGACAAGTAATTTGCGCCCCCCTAACCCTAACTTACTCACAGCAGAGCAGCCAGTCAATAACTCCACCATTACATCAGGGTTATAGGCTGGCCAGAAAGAGTGACACTAAAAAATCTGTTATGGGGAAACTCCTTATTATGCCGAATGCATCGTGACTGCGGCATGTAAAACACCCTCATCTGCTGCCTAATGGAGCTTAAAGGTGGCAAAAACATGTCTCTACTGCACATTATTACCACCCAACTTGCACATCTAAACAAAGCCTTAGTGACATTGTAAATAAAATACAAAAAAAAGGTGAAAAGTATTCCAGCGCTGCTGATCTTCTGCTGCCTCTTTGCAGCCACTTCCTGCCTACATGTGTGTCCCCCACAGTGACTTTTCATTGCTCTGGTGGGTTTCCGGTCACCATGAAATACTGGAGCCCAGCTGCACATAGAGTGGTAATTGTTGATGGTACACAGGGCTTTATCACAATTTTGTTGCTTAGAATAAAGGTCACGTTTCTCGCGGTGTGACATCATCTTTCATATTATACAAAAAAATAATGGGCTAACTTTACTGTTTAGTTTTTTTTTATTCATTAAAAGTGTATTTTTTTCCAAAAAATTGCGCTTGAAAGACCGCTGCGCAAATACCATGTGACATAAAATATTGCAGCAACCGCCATTTTATTCTCTAGGGTCTCTGCTAAAAAATAATATATAATGTTTGGGGGTTCCAAGTAATTTTCTAGCAGAAAACACTGAATATTTAATTGTAAGCCACTAATGTGAGAGAGGGTTAGTCTTTAAATGGTTAAACTTTCCTGATAACAGCCCGGGAGATCATTGCTTTGAAAGAAGAAGATACATTGTTGTTCCTTTATTCTTGGAACTCTCAACAACTAGAAGAAGATACATTGTTTGTTACTTTTCTTCATTCTAAGTAGAAACAAATATCCCGGGAAGCCGGGCAGCCGGCCAAGTTTAACAGCTGTTCGATTAAGCAGAGAAGGCTCTCGGCTCTCGCTGAATCTGACACGCTGTTTTAACATGGGGAGAGAAGGAACGGCTGACACTCGCCAGGACGCGATTTCTGGTCGCCATGGCGACCTGGCGCCTGGGGTTTGTCGAGGCCTGGGTTAAAGGCACCCCCACACAGCCGCACACCACCACCCCTCAGTGCACCAGGGGACCCAGGAGAACTGCACCCGCCGCCACCAGCACCCACAGGAGAGCCCAGCTATACTTGCGGTTTGCTGCCATAACCCTGAGGATCGTCAGAGAGCTGCGCCGTCAGGAGCACACACCGTTCCAAAGTGAAAGTAAAAAGCTGTAGACACGTTTTTTGCATGAGCAGGGAATCCAATATGGCCGCCGTTGAACACTAGAGGACGAAAAAGACCTGCAGGGAACGTGCAGTACTGCAAATGAGCGCTAGAGGGCTACGGCAAAATAGCGGTGGTCCGCTGCAAAATGGCGGCCGATCGCCGCATGGCGGCAAAAAAACACCGAACGGCGCTAGACGATCGGGTGCGGTGCGGGGGGGGGGGGGAGGGGGTCGTCAGTCCCCCTTTTTGCCCCTAAAAAGGGGGGAAGGAAGGAGCTCTCACTCACCACTCCCGAATCGCATCCGGGGCTGGGCGTAAGGGGGGGGGGGGGAAATCACCCCAGGCCGCCCGCACGGAACGGGCACGATGCTGCGGGTCCACATTCGGCGGGACTGGCTCACATCGGTCGGCCAGGTCGGGGAAAGTACAGAGCCCATGGACTCTCTATGCCCCGATCGGCTTCTTGATTGCAGATCAATTGCTTAACAAATAAAAATAAAAGAAAATTTAATAAAAAAACGGTCACAAACAGGACCGCAATTCCCCTGAAGGGAAGCCAGCTCAACTCCTTGCAAACTAGGCATTGAAACTGAAGAGCTATGCTATGAGGGGGTTTTATGTGGGAAGAAAGGACGGCCCCCATGGGAGGGGCCAGCTGTTTCTTTTCCCGGCCTAGTTAACTCCTAGTGAGACCAGCATAAAACCCCACACGTAATGGAGAAGCTGCGTCTGTCAATGAACGATAGGAGAAAAAAAATGTTTTACTATCCAAAAGGTAAAACAACAAGGGCAGAGGAATTAAAAGATGGAAAGATGGAAAAAAAAATGACTGAAGTTACCCTTTAAAGTGGAGTTCCACCCAAAAGTGGCAGTGGGAGTAAGGAGTCCTGACCCCCTGACATGCCACATTTGGCATGTCATTTTTTTTTGGGGGGGGGGGGGGTACCTAGTTTTGACAGGTACCCAGCTCCCACATATTTTTTAAAAAGCATTTACAGTGGGACACTTAATGTGTTTAAACACAAGATTCAATAAGACATGGTTACTTTAACACCTGTAAGTAGAGTACACTGGGATCGCTCTCCCAGGAGTGGCGGGCAAGTTGGGACCTGGACTGCTGAAAGGCGATGCATCAATGCTACAATTATATTCAACACCCCTATTGTTAAAGCAAACAGGACAATGTCATGGAAAACGGCTTGGACTGGGTTGGGGCCCTGCCTGCTAGAGCAGTTAAATGGCATTACTGGTGAAGTTGTCCCTGCTATGCCAGGGAAACACAAATAACTGAGGCCATCAGTTATCTGGCGCTTTTTTTATTTGGATGTGAGCCCTGCATTTTCTGTTTTAGGTGGGTCCCTCATATGCTCCCCTGGAACAAGAACAGGAAAAACGAGAGAATACACAAAAAGGTCTGGCCACCTGAGGTTAAACGTGGAGCAAATACAAAAGCAGCAAAAAGGGTTAAACAAATCTTTATGACATGACAGTTACACTTTAATTTGCTTGTACTATAATGCATGATGCCCACAACCCACAGGGCTGAATGGGTGAGCTATGGGTTGCAATTCAAAGTGGTAGTGAACTCTGATTTGTTACTTTTACCTTCAGGTAAGTTTATAAAACAGCAAAGTTGTAGGTAAAATAAAGATCTCCTAAACATGCACCGTTTAGGAAATATTTGCATGAATTTGAATTAAGGGTACAGTGAATGTGTCATCCCATCCATAGCTCTGTGCCATGGCCAAGACTCCTGTGCACATTGTGGCTTGGCCATTCAGATGGCTGAAGCCTGGGAACCCAGAAGGAGCACAGGATGAAGATGGGAGCCCTGTCAGTGGTGACAGCGTGCCACTAGAGGGTTTCCTTTTAGAGGGAAGACTTTCATAATGTACTAGTATGTGATGCATACTAGCACACTGTGACATTAATTTGCAGAGAGAAGCTTTTTTTTTTTTTCTTTCCTTTTCCCTCTTTCCCACATCAGAACACCGTCATGAGACTAATCAGTTTGAGGATCATTTACTGTCTCCAACAGAGTCTTATATCATTGTGGTGTTATACAGGGTGGGCCATTTATATGGATACACCTTAATAAAATGGGAATGGTTGGTGATATTAACTTCCTGTTTGTGGCACGTTAGTATATGTGAGAGGGGGAAACTTTTCAAGATGGGTGGTGACCATGGCGGCCATTTTGAATCCATCTTTTGTTTTTTCAATAGGAAGAGGGTCATGTGACACATCAAACTTATTGGGAATTTCACAAGAAAAAACAACGGTGTGCTTGGTTTTAACGCAACTTTATTCTTTTGTGAGTTATTTGTGCTGCTTGTACAATGTGCTGCCCATTGTGTTGGATTGTCAATGCAACCCTCTTCTCCACCTCTTCACACACTGATAGCAAAGCCGCAGGAGAAATGCTAGCACAGGCTTCCAGTATCCGTAGTTTCAGGTGCTGCACATCTCGTATCTTCACAGCATATGTTTTTTTTTATGTTTTTTATGGTCAGTAAAAACCTATACCGGGTGAGCTGCTCCTTCCAGGAGGTACCGCCATTCCGACTTGATGGCCAGCAATTCCCTATCACCGACATCATAGTTCCAGCAAGATGGTGCACCACCACATTATGGGTGTCAGGTCCGAGCATTCCTAGATGAACAGTTTCCTGGAAAGTGGATTGGTCGTCATATGCCAGTTGAATGGCCCCCAAGGTCTCCCGATCCGACCCCCTTAGACTTATCTTTGGGGTCATCTGAAGGCAATTGTCTATGCTGTGAAGATATGAGATGTGCAGCACCTGACACTACGGATACTGGAAGCCTGTGCTAGCGTTTCTCCTGCGGTGTTGCTATCAGTGTGTGAAGAGTGGGAGAAGAGGGTTGCATTGACAATCCAACACAATGGGCAGCACATTGAACACATTTTATAAGTGGTCAGAAACTTGTAAATAACTCATGAAAGAATAAAGTTACGTTAAAACCAAGCACACCATTGTTTTTTTTTGTGAAATTCCCAATAAGTTTGAGGTGTTACATGAACCTCTTCCTATTGAAAAAACAAAAGATGGATTCAAAATGGCCAACTTGAAAATGGCCGCCATGGCATGGTCACCACCCATCTTGAAAAGATTCCCCCCTCACATATACTAATGTGCCACAAACAGGAAGTTAATATCACCAACCATTCCCATTTTATTAAGGTGTATCCATATAAATGGCTATATA
>BLSH010429352.1:347632-363508 GCA_018402905.1 Glandirana rugosa | reverse complement strand
AAAAAAAGTAGCAATCTTGTCTCTTTTCTACTCCTCCTCTCCTCCCCCTGGCCGTACACCCTGCACCCCGTCACCTACCTTCCATTCCTCCCCTGATCTCCTCTCTCTATATAGCAGATGAATGGGCTCCAAGTAGTAACATACAGATCTGCCTGTTCCTTCCCCAATAATATTAACTCTTCCATTTCCTGGATCTCTGATATTTTGTCTAACCATTGGGATTTAGTCGGCACCACATCCCTGTTCCAGAGTACCAGTATACATGCTTTTGCAGTTATCAATAAATGTTTTCGTAATGAGTTTTTATAATTTTTGCTAGATAATGGCGTGTCATGTAGTAGGTATGCCGCTGGCTTCATCCCAAGAGATATCCCTGTCAATTCCTCCACCCCCTCATTTACCATCTCCCAGAACCCTTTCAATTTCCAGCAGTCCCAGGAGATATGTATTAGGGTGCCCTCTGATTCTTGGCAACGCCAACATTTATCCGTGATCTGCAGAAACTTCTTATGTAGAACTGCAGGAGGTCTGATACCACCTTGTGAGAAGTTTATACCCCCCTCCTGGTATCTACTGGCTACTGAGGCTTTGTCTGCAAACTTTAGGATTCTATTTTTTTGCCTTTGCGTGAACTTGGTATCCAAGTCCATTTCCCAATGGGAAAGAAATGGAAGATTTTGTGGGGCTGTGGCCGCTATAAACAATGAGTATAGAAACAAAAGTAGATGTCTCGCCGGTTTCCCCGAAATACAAGCTTGTTCAAATGTTGTCAGAGCTCTCAGTTCCGCATCTGCCCCCCAAACTTCCCTAATAAAAGGTGCTTAGCTGGGCACAGTGGAGAAATTTTAATCTGTCCTGAAACTCTTCTGCAGCTGGCGTTCGTCAATGGTTTGTTGTCTTGGCTAAAATGTATAAGGTGAAAGATGCCCTGCCTCCTCAAAGATTCAAACTGACTGTCTTTGCTGCCAGTCTGAAAAGTTGGGTTACCTATAATATTGGGATGAGGGGGCTGGGCGAGGGAGACAAGTTTGCGCATTTAAAAAGTGACCTAACCACTTTAAGTGTTGCCTCGCCGCGTCTGGTATATCCTCCTTTTTCAGCCAAGGTAAACCTGTCAGTGGGAGGACCACTGTTGCCTCTTCTAACTGAGCCCATTGTTTTGGGTTTTTCATAGAAGCACACCATTCCATTATTTTGGTTAGATGTACTGCCTCATAGTATTTTACTGGATCGGGGAAACCAATCCCGCCTTTTGATTTTGGAAGTGTCGTAATAGCTCTGCTCACCCACGCTGGTTTACCCGCCCAGATAAATTTAGAAAATCTTACCCGCAAACTCAAGGGTATACTTATTGGCAAAGATTGCAGAAGATAAATCAGGCGAGGCATTATATTCATCTTAAATCACGTTGGTCCGACCAAACCAGGTGAGAATCTCTTTATCCCATTTAATAAAGTCAGTTTTGAATTGATGGAGTGGGGCGAAGTTAAGTTGGAAAATTTTACTCGCCTTTATAAGGATTTTAGTTCCTAAGTACTGAATATGAGAGTTTGACCATTTACAGCTACAGGTCTCGCTTATTTGCTCTCTCATTTTGGATACTATATTTAGTCCTAACACTTCATATTTTGCATAGTTCACCTTGTAGTTGGATAAATCACTGTATTTGTTGAGTTCACTCTGTAGTGCGATTATAGATTTTTTAGGGTTAGACAAGGAGAAGATCAAATCATCTGAAAACGCAGCTACCTTATGCTCCAGTCCTTTGGTTATTATTCCACTTATCTCTTGGCTTGCCCATACTATACATAGAAAGGGCTCCAGTGTAAAGATGAAAATAAGGGGAGATAGTGGGCAATATTGGCACGTACCGTTCCGAATGGGGAAATCTGAGAAACTACCGTTGACCTTCCCTCTAGCTGATGGTACAGAATATAATGCAGAAATCCAACGCCCCCAACCTTCCTCGGAAAAGCCAATATGTTCTAAAGTAGCTTTTATAAAAACCCAGTCCACCCTATCATATGCTTTTTCCGTATCAGCGGAAAAAAGCACTAAAAAGGTAGCTTTCTACTGGACGCAAAGTGGATTACGTTTAGCACTCTTTGTACAATTTCTTTCCCCTCTCTCCCTCAGAGGAACCCCACCTGGTCCGGGTGGACCAACAATGTCATATATTTGTTCAGCCTTTCGGACAGAATTTTGGTAAAAAAATGTAAGTCTATATTTAGTAAGGATATAGGTCGATAATTGGCACACTTGGCCAGATCTTTCTCTTCTTTGTGTATGACCGCTATATTTGCCCTTAAAATATCTCTTAGTTGTTGTTCTCCAGGTCCCAGAGTATTAAACGCCCGAACAAACCTTATTGCAAATTAATCCGCAAAAATTCCGAAGTAGGACAAAGTGTATCCATCTTCTCCCGGGGCCTTTCCCTTTTTCATTGACTCTAAAGATTTCACAAACTCTTCCTCAGTAATTGGCTTATTTAGATCCTCTATCGCTTCTTTAGCGAGCATCGGCATCCTGGAATTTTTTATATATTGCCAAGCCAAGTTATAATTTGTCCTCCTGCCTCTGGGTCTTATTATTTTGTCCTATGTTATAGAGGGCAGCAAAATATTTTTTGAATTCTCGCGCAATTTCTTTAGAAGATTTCACCATTACGTCTCTCTCTGTTTTAATTTGAGCAATGGGATTCCTCTCCCTCCCCGCAATACCTTAGCCAACAATCTTCCTGCTTTATTTACGAATTCATAAACCTCTATGCGGTTCTTGGTGATTTTAGCTTTTGCATTTAGTAGAGAGTTAAGTTTCTCCCTTGCTTGCCACAGTTTAATCAGCAATTTGCTGATCCTGATATTTCTTATGCTGATTTTCTAAAGAACGGATTTCTATTAACAGTGCGTTTGATTGACAATTAAGGAGTTTCTTACTCTGGGAACCCAATCTAATGAAGATCCCTCGGATCACACATTTGTGTGCCTCCCACAGACACACAGGGGATACCTCTTCCACCTCATTTTCTAGAAAGAATTGATCTAATTCCTGAGCTTTCAGGTTTCTATACGACTCTTCACCCAAAATACTCTCGTTCAGTTTCCAGTGCCATTCCCCTTCCCGAGCCCGTCCCATATTTATTGAACATAGCGTCGGGGCGTGGTCAGATAGGGTGAAGGAACATATACTTGCCGCCGAGAGTTGCGAAAGAATGCTCTGTGAAATTAGAAGATAATCTATTCTTGTATATGTTTTATGGTAATTTGAATAAAAAGTGTAATCTTTATCAAATGTGTTCAGAACTCTCCAGCTGTCTACTAGCTGGAGGTCTTAAAGGAGCTGCTGGCATTTACGGAGTTTCGTGTGAGAGATATGGGAGGTTCCTCTTGATGTATCCAATAATGGATCGAGCACCAGGTTTAGGTCCTCCCCAATTATTAAGTGGCCCTCCTTGTATTGTTCCACCAAAGACAGTAGAGCTTCTAGACATGTGATTGGCCCTCGTTAGGCAGGTACATGCTAACTAGGGTGACCTTTTGTTCATATAGGGTCCCTTGCACCAAAAGGAGGCGTCCCTCTCCATCCTCTATAACCCTTATTTCTTTCCAAGGAGTATTCTTAGAAATTAAGATTGAGACTCCCTTTGCTTTTGAGCTATTTGATGCACCATGATAAGTGTGGGGGAATCTTATCTCCTAATTTCAATGTTTTAGATTTTTTTAAATGGGTTTCTTGTATGAAGGCAATATAAATCTTCAATCTCCACAGTTCACTCAAAAGTCTGGTCCTTTTTCTAAGGCTATTAAGCCCTTTAATATTATAAGAGGTCATGGTGACGCGTGGCATGGCTGCACTCTCCCTAACAAAGGGAGGAGGAGAGGAGAAGAGAGACAAAAAAAAAAAAAAAGACACCACAAAAACACTAGCCCTGAGAGCACTCTACGTGCAATCAATCTGCAAAATAGAGAAGAAAAAATAAAAAAAAAAAAAGGAAGGAAGGAAGAAAAGATCCGAAAGATATCAAAAATAGAACAAAATCTCCACTACAGGAGTGAGGTGTTTGTATGAGGAGGTAATCACCTGGACGGCGATGACCTGAGCTCCTGCCCACAAGTCGTTGACTCACCTTTCTCCCTGATGTATAGGCCTATTTATATTACTCGGACTACCTCTTTTACAGTATCTTTTTACCTCACATTGATCTTATGACCTAATAACTATATCCCTTTCATTTATCTTATGTCTCTTGCACATCGATAGAATTTGGGATCGGAACAGGCTCGCTCCCCAAGAACTGGAATATAATGGGAAGCTGTCCTGGGTGTTTTAAGACAATATTTCGATCTTGCTGCTTAATGATTAACGCCAGGGTGTGACCCCCAACGATAGGAAGCTCCACGATTTTGTAATGACCTCTAGTAACGGTTTCATTAAACAGCGTCTGTATTAAGTCTGCTTGCACAGATCGGGATATAGTTGTATCGCTGCTCCTTCTAAAGTAAACGGACCATATTTCCATGCAGCCCTAAGGATTGCTTCTTTTATCGAAAAGAAATGCACTCTGCACAACACATCCCTTGGGTCTGGTTGGGAAGAATTGCGGAACGATGGAACTCTAAGGACTCTGTCTATTTCAATTACCATTTCTAGCACATGAAAATAGAGCTCACTGTTTCCCGCAAAGTCTTTCCGGGAACTGACTCTGGTATTCCGCACAGTTTTAGGTTATTACGTCTGCTTCGGTTTTCAGCCTCCTCCATCTTCATTTGCAGCGAGATTAATCATTGGTGATGGTTCTCTAATTGCCCTTCCAAGGTTTGGATACGTTGGTCTGCTTTGTCCACTTTTTCCTTCACTGACTCTATCTCCTGCCGTAGGATCCCTGTGAAGCGAGTCATCATCTCTTGAATGTCCGATTTTGTCGGTAAGGCCTGTAGAAGCTGCTTAACCTCCCTGGCGGTACGATTATTTCTGATTTTTGGTGCTGAAAGCGTTACCATTATTTTGCATGGAAATTTGGCGTTTTCTATTGTAGGCCTGTAATTCTTAGGAATAACTCACTTAAATCTGTCCAAACAAGAGAGTCTAGATGACATCTCGGGTATGATAAAGTTTGAAACAAGAAATCATAAATTATAATATAATAAATAATTATCAAAAATAATAATATAGTAATAAAATGTATTAAATAATGTAATTAAATTAAAAACACTGAAATGTGCTCATCTGCAGAATTGTCGCTGTCGTCACTTTCAGTGTCTGATGATAAATTTCCCCAAAAATCAGTATCACTCAATTCTGCAAATGATTCGTATTTACTATCGCTGTTTACTAGCTGATCAAAAAACACTTTTGACGTAAAGGGACACTTTTTGGTTGCCATGGACATTCTCAAGTCTCCAGGCAGAAAGAATGACATATATAATATAAAAGTGCATGCAGGGCACTGGGCAAACCACTAGGGACAAAGGGGATGTGAAATGATTTCATACAGTAATGTAATCTTACAGATTACAGTGTGCTGTATGTTTACCGTGTGTTTCACTTTTTAAATTTGCCACCGGTCTCCGCCCCCGTGCGACACGACGCTCGCAGGGAACGGAGCCCAGCACACAGAGGCATCTGGCGGAGGATACAGCCCGCAGATACATCGGGGGACATCGCTGGATCCAGGGGACAAGGTAAGTAACACAGCCTGGATCCATCGATGCAATCCCGAGTGTGGCTCGGGGTTACCGCTCTTGGTACAGAAAATTCACCCCAAGCCACACTCAGGAATACCGCCAGGGAGGTCAATATTCACCTCCTCTTCTCTGGTTATACGAGTTGAGATGTCTTCTCGATCACTTTCTTCCGAGCATCTATGCGTGTGGGAGGTGGAGGGTTGATTCGGGCTTGCTAGTGTATTACATGCTTTACTAGACTTGGCCTCCTCCATTGACCTTGTGTCTAGATCCTCTACGGTCTCCCAACAGCCTCTACTCTCCACTAAAGGTGATGATAATAAAGAGCTAATACCTTCCTCTTCCTCATGTAAGTCCCTTCCCACTCTCTGATTCGACTCTGTTGGGTCTTGGGGAGATGCATGTTGACTGGCATGCTGTACTTGCCCCTGAGGGGGAGGTTCTGCCAAATGCGGTCCTATCTCCAACAATTAGGGGGCACTGGTGGGTGCCCCTTCATCTACCCAGTATCGGGTGATATACAAATGGGGCTGTTGCTGAGGAATGCCACTTGGGCCCGTCTTCTAGGCCTTTTTTCCTCTTTTGAACATGTATTAGCCTTGTAATTGCTTCAAAGCCTTGCTCCACAGGCTGGTGGATACTAATGGGGGGAGGGCATCGACCAACAGTGCTCTGTTATTTGTAGACTTACACAGTGAATTGTGCTATATAACCATCATAAATTATTATGTTCTAGGTTGCGGGTTGTAGGTTAGTAAAGTTAGTTGTTTAGTTAACTGATATTTCTAAATAGCGGAGTAAAAGCTGCGTAATTAGATTGCTAATATAATATCAGTATCAAAGTCAGTACTTAATATCAGCATACATGCAGCTATGATAGCCCAGGCAACGGACTCAGTAGCTACAGTCCAATTTATCCAAAGCTGTCCTCCAGCAGATTAACCGAGTTTCTTAATCTCTAAGTAGCTTTACCAGCCCTAACCAGTTTCCTCATGGTTTCACAGTTTAATAAAGTTATACAGGTGTATACAGATATACAGTATATACCACTAGGAGTACTAGTAGAAGTAAAAGTATGGAGTATGAAGTCGGAGTATGGAGGTATATTTGTAAATATTTGTAGATATAAAGATAAATGGAGCTGCAAATGAGGCAACACAGAACTGGTACCTCAAGTCTGAGCGTACTCTTCAGACAATTCCTGTTACTTTTATGTTTTTTCCTTCCTCTTTTTTTTTCCCCTTTTCCTTTTTCTTTCCATCCCTTCCCTTTCTTTCCCCCTCCCTTTTATACTGCTTTTATGCCGTTTATCTACTACTACTACTATGCCTCTTTTATGTTGCCACGAACCCCCTCTGTAGGCTCCCCCATCCCAGGTCAGGGTTCGTTGTACACTACTATCGCACCGCTAGGTTCCAAAGTGTTTCCAAGAGAGTCTTTCAAAGAGTCTTTTAGAGAATATCACAAAAAATATACACAGGGTGCCACAAAGCGGCATTTACCAACCCTAGGCAGCCTCCATCGCCGTAGTGCACAGAGCAGGGACCAGAGCCAGGGACCGTCACCGGACCAAGGAGCACGTGCGGTGAGACACGCCACCACAACTTCACAGCTTATAGTGGCTGACAATCAGCAGTCTCGTACATTCACACCGCTCCAACCCCCATTTCCCTGTCTCCGTTCGGCCCGACCGCACAGGGCAGGGACCAGACCCGGCTTCACAGATACACCGCTACACAAGATCCTCACCCGTCCGTGCACACTATAGCTTACAGATTTCGGTGCTCTCTCTCCTTCTACCCCTCTCCACCTCACCTTTCTGCACTGCTGCTCCGGATAAGTCTCACTTGTGCAGTTGCTTGCAGTCAGCTGGTTTCACACATTCACACCATACCGCTGTTGCCCAAGCTCCAGTGTTCCCAATTGCTCCACTTGCTTTTGGGACCTCGCCAGTCACCAGCCCCATACACCACCAGGATGTGCTGTGTCGCAACTCTTGCGCCGCTACTCCGTTGAGAGATGGGCGAGCCGGGACAAGAGACGCGGGGCTCAGGACCAGTGTAAAACGAATCCGCCATTGCTAGGCTCCTCCTCTTTCAAGCACAATCTTGGATGTCTGGGCTGAAGTTTTTTTTTTTTTAGCTAGACATTACTACCACTTTAAAATATACTAGCAGTATTCAGGGAAACCACTCTGTAACTTACTAATGTTTTCATTGATTGTTGCACGATTACTTGAGTTGGGGATGTTCATCTTCTTCCTGCTGTCACTGGCTATACCAACACTGACACTAGCCTTCATTTTTGAACTTTCGCCAAAACCTGCCATCATCTTGTCTTCAGCTTTTTTAGGGATTGCTAAGGAAATAAACAGACATTTATTTTATATAATGCTTTTTTGCTAATGGAAAGTAAATGTTGCAATTCTGCCTAGTAAATTACTAAGTAAATTAATATGAAAAAAGTGCAGTAATCTATGGCGAGCAATGACAAATCATCTTTCAACTTCTCAAAAATCTGAACTTGAAACATGAAGTTTTAGTATGCTATAGGGAACATCTGTAAACGTCCTCTATGTGCCTTTTTTGGGTATAGCTTCCAGATTTCAGTTCCTCTTTAACTGATCACAGAGAAACACAGTTGACAATTAAACTGTAAAATATTCTATATATAATGTGCTCAGAAAATATTCTAGAAGATGACTAGCAGCGTAATAACTTTTATGCAGCTCTCCGCCTCTATCAGTGACTGGGTCCCATGTTTTTATTCCTACAGTTCATAATGATACATAGCGGAGAGGGGGTGCAAAGACGTTGCATATCAGTATGTCAATATTTCTTACAAGGGAACCTGTCATTTTGCGCATCAGGGCAGAGGAGAGCAGGAAAGGTGAGTAGCAGAGGGTTAATAATAATTCTAACTAAAAAAAGAGTCACCCAGCCCTGAGAGGGCAGAGTGGCACAGCTTCCTTACCCACTTGAAGACCAGGCCTTTTCTGGCACCTTTTGTTTAAATGTAACAATCAGCATTTTTTGCTAGAAAATATCTTAGAACCCCAAACATCATATATATATTTTTTTTAAAGCAAAAGTCCTAGAGAATAAATAGGTGCGTGGTATTTGCACAGCAGTTTTTCAAACGCAATTTTTTTGGAAAAAATAGACTTTTTTAAATGTAATGCAAAAAAACAAAATGCATAACCTAAGTTTTTGGAAAAATATAAAAGATGACGTTACAAGTAGATACCAAACATGTTAAGCTTTAAAATTGCACACATACCTGTGTAACCGCAACAAACATTGGAAATATTACTATTCATAAGCAAAAGCTTTAAAAGCATTTACAGGTTACCACTTGTCTGGTGCTATAATTACATCCCATGATCTAATGTCCACAGTAATACCTCACATGTGGGACGATTGCGGCGTGTGTGCATGTAGGACTAACTCACACCCTCCTTTACCCTTAAAAGCATTTGATCACACCAAGGATTGCTTTTATAAAAGAGCCAACCGCCGGCTCAAAAAAAAAAAAAAAAAAAAATGGTACTGGAATGATGTCAGCAGCTGCGGGCATCATCCCACTATTACTGCTCAAACTTATGCCCATGCTATTACATAGGGGCTCATTATAGCAATAAAGTTTAAACAGAAAAAAAAGCATTATATAAAATAAATTAATATATATATATATATATATATATATATATTGTTTTTAAATATGGGCAGGGGTGAGTGGGGTGCTTAAAAACACACATTTTTTTTTTTTTTTTTTTTTTTCAAAAGCACCCCACTAACCCCTGCCCATATAAAAGATGCAGCGTAGGATAAGGATATGTATGTAAAAATCAATTTTGCCACATATGTGAGGTATTGTCACAGACAAGTGTGAATAATATTTTTAGGGCCATAGTTCACGGTTAACTAAAACTAAACTGCTAACCTTTGCATAAGGATCATGGTGTGTGCAATTTTGAGATGCGACATGTTTAGTATCCATTTACTCGAAACAACCTAAGCTTTTATATTTTACCAAAAAAAAAAAAAAATGGGTATATTTTGGTGTCTTAGCATTAAAATTCATTTTGGTTTCTTTTTCCTAAAAATGCACGTTTAAGAAATAACTGTACAAATTAAAAAATTGTAACTACCTCCATTTTATTTTCCAGGATCTCTGCTCTCAAAAAAAATATCTACTTTTTGGGGGTTTATAGTAATTTCTAGCAAAATAAAAAAATGCAGATTTTAACAACTTTCATAGCGGACCATAGTCAAATGACGCCGGCAGGAACATCTCATCCCTCCTGGCGGATGTCATATGACGTCTGCCCATTCTCCCAGCTCCTACAGGCCCCGGGGGCTAGCAGTGCAGCGCAATAGGGGATGAGGTGTGTCCCTCGGGACACAGCCCATCCCTGATCAGTGTAAAGAGCCAATAAAAATTGCTCTTTACCACGTGACCGGCTGTGTCCAATCACGGCCGGTCACATGCACTGTCTTAGTTCGTGCCAAGGGGCACACAGAGCAGCGATCGGGGACGAGGCTTGTCTCATTCTGACACAGCCCATCCCCGATCGGGGTAAAGAGCCAATGAGATTGTCTCTTTAGCATGTGACCGGCTGTGCCCAATCACAGCCAGTCACAGAATGTAAACAAGCCACGGTAAAAAGCTGTTACCGGGTTCTCCTTCTCACACATCGATCGTGTGTGAGGAGGATATTGCTGTAACAGCTTGTTACCACTTACAGTACACACCAACACACACTGACTGCCCCCTGTAATAAAGAGTACCTGCCACCAGCCCATCAGAGTACCCGAGTACCTGTCACCAGCCCATCAGAGTTCCCGAGTACCTATCTGCAGCCCATCAGAGCACCCGAGTACCTGTCACCAGCCCATCAGAGTACCCGAGTACCTGTCACCAGCCCATCAGAGTACCCGAGTACCTATCTGCAGCACATGCCTCATAGAATATACCTTGGGCTGATTGCTTTTCAAAATAGGGTCATTTTGTGGGTAATTCCACTGTCCTGGAGCTCCAGGACCTTCAAAAGTTTGATAGGTAGGAATTAAATTAGATGTGTAATTTATGCTCCTGGAATGCCTGAAGGTACTACTTCAATGTTGGGCCTCTGTATGTGGCCAGGTTGTGTAAAAAGTCTCAAACAAGTGGTATCGCCATACTCAGGAGGAGTAGCAGAATGTATTTTGGGGTGTCATTTTTGCTATGTACATGCTGTGTGTTAGAAAGATCATATAAATTGACAACTTTGTGTAAAAAAAAAAAAAAAAAAAAAGAAGTTTTCATTTACTTTCCACATTTTCCAAAGGCATGTGGAAAATAGTGAACCGCTTAACCACTTCAGCCCCGGAAGGATTTCCCACTTTAGGACCAGAGCACTTTTTGCGATTAGGCACTGTGTTGTTTTAACTGACAGTTGCCAGGTTGTGCAACGTTGTACCCAAATGAAATTTGCGTCCTTTTTTTCCCCACAAATAGAGCTTTCTTTTGGTGGTATTTGATCACCTGTGCATCATTTCTGATCGCCGCTATAAAAAAAAGAAGAGCGACAATTTTGCAAAAAAAAACTAATTTCTTACTTTTTGCTAAAATACAAGTCCATAAAAAACATTTTTTTGGCCGATATATTCTTCCTCATATTTTTGTTAGAAAAAAAAAAAAAAAGCAATCACCCTTTATTGATTGGTTTGCGCAAAAGTTGCCGCGTTTACGGATGATGAGAATTCATTTCTGGGGTTTTTATTTTTTTTTTATTTTTTACTAGTAATGTCGGTGATCTGCGATTTTTAGCGGTACTGCGATATTGCGGTGGACATGTCGGACCATTCTGACACTTTTTTGGGACCATTGGCATTTATACAACAATCAGTGCTATAAAAATGCACTGATTACTGTGTAAATGCCATTGGCAGTGAAGGGGTTAACCTGGAGGGGGCGCTCTAAGGGTTAACTGTGTACCCTGGGCCTGTTCTAACTGTGTGTGGGCTGGCCTGGCTGGGGGAAGGGAATGATCACGGCTTCCATATACAGGAAGCCCGTGATCACAGCCCTTCCCCCTCTATGAAAACGGAGATCGGCGTTCACTCACAAGGACCTCCGTTCTCCCACTGCAGGGGGCCATCCCAGGTAGCCGGCAGTGATAGAGTCCGCCCTACCCACTCCCTGGCCCCCCCCCCCGGACACAGTGAGCGTGCGAGACCGCCTCCGATGCCGCGCGCTCACAGCACTAGTTATCGCAGCCGCCGTCATATGACGGCGGTTTGAGATAACGAGCCACTCTGTCGCCGTCAGACTGTGGTGAGCAAGTGGTTAAAAGACTCATAGAATATATGTTGGGGTGTTTGCTTTACAAAATGGGGTCATTTTGAGGGTAATTCCATTGTCCTGGTGCTCCAGGGCCTTCAAAAGTGTAATAGGTCATTAGGAAATGTTATGTGTAATTTATGCTCCTAGAACGCTTGACGGTGCTCCCTGCATGTTGGACCTCTCTATGTGGCCAGGCTAAATGAGATAGGCTGTCAGTCAGTACATCAGGTGTGATAAATTTTCAATGATTGCCACCATAGCTTGTAAACTCTAACTTTCACAGAGACCAAATAATATCCACCAATTTGGGTTATTTTTACCAAAGATATGCAGCAGTATCAATTTTGGCCCAAATTTATGTTTCATAGAAACTAAAAAAAAAAAAAAAAGTTTTTTTCCCCAAAATCTTCCCTCTTTTTTCACGTATGTCTCAAAAAAATAAAAAAAACAGTGGTGATTAAATACCACCAAAAGAAAGCTCTATTTGAGTGGGAAAAAAAAAATCATAAAAATTTTGTTTGAATGCCAATTACTCAATCATGCAACACTGTACCCAAAGTGTGAGAGCACTGAAAGCTGAAAATGGGTCTAGGCAGGAGGGGGGTATAAGTGCTCTGTATTGAAGTGGTCAACATGTATACAAACAATAAAAATAAATAAAGAAAAAAAAAAAAAAAAAAGAAGAAGAAGAAGAAGAAGAAGAAGAAGGGGGTTTGATTTAAATAGGCACTGTAAAAAGTTTGGGGCCCACATTTTCTTAGGTCTGGAGCAACCAGTTGATGAACAGACACAAGTTCCTTCTGTCAAATGCTAACATTGCCATTTTACTAGCTTGGGCTCGGCGTATGGGTTTATGAAGAAGGGTGTGGATGTTTCTTACATTGAATGGGTCAATATAGGTCTTTTTTCAAAAGCCTTACTGATTTGATCTGTTAATATACTCAAGTGTTACATACACATAGTTAGAAATCTACAAATAAAAAGGACAGCTATAGAAGTAAAATCTTGGATGAACTAAACAAAAATAATAGAGAAGATCAGAAGAACTTATAGGGAATGAAACCTCATTTCATTATAGCTCATTAATCTGCCACAATATTCCAGACACCATTATTCTTAGAATATCTCATTTACATCTTTTGGAAGTCCTGATCGCTGGTCGGATCAACGAATCAACATTTTCATCATCTGCAAAAAAAACAGAAAAGAACATTTTTTGTGAACCAATAACACAAGTCAGTTTAGCTGTGTTTAGAGAAAATAGAATTCTGCGTGTCCATGGGCAGATTGGATCCTGACATGGGCACTGAAATTTGCACAAAAGTTTTATTCTGAAGGACTCATGGTATTCATATCATTTATTCACTTTGTTTTTTTTTTTTCCCCACTTTGACACTTTGTTACATGGATATTTACGTGTATTTGAAAAATTGTACATAAAAGAGAAGACGACAAAATATTGTGCACCACTGATATAATATTGCATCTTGATGTTTATATGTGGGGACACAGAGCGTCAAAAGCAGTAGATTTTGTTTCACAAGATTAAGGTAATTTGTAATTGTGCTAAAGTTTTTTTGTTTGAGAAAGCATATATCTTGTCTCAATGCAGAGCACTAAGTGTCATTTCTGCCAGCTGCCTCTTTCCTCTGCTATCAGCATTAATCACTACTGACAAGTTTTCCTGACATCGAGAAAAAAAGGTGACAGGGGAGGGATCTCTAGCTGGTTGAAAGCCTCAGCTCTGTTCCTGTGTGCTGTGTAGAGGGGGGTACGTCCCTTCCCTCCAATCTGCTCTCTGAGCTCTCCTCACTGAGCTCTGCATAGTGTAATTTCAGCTCTTCACCTCATTTTTTAAGACAACTATAATGAATTGTACACTTTGAATGGATGTAGAGAAGACTGCAGATAAACAGGTATAACATATGTAGGAGGTTTTGTTTTATCTCTGTGTGCCTGATGCTAGTCACTTCACTGGGTATATGTAAGGGTTTACCACCACTTCATGGTTTAAAGTGATACTAAAGTCTCGTTTTTTTTCTTAGTTAAAAATAACAAACACGTTATACTTACCTCCTCTGTACAGTGGCTTTGCACAGAGCAGCCCAGATCCTCCTCTTCTCCAATCCCTCGCTGGCTCTCCTGGACCCCTCCCTCCTGTTGAGTGCCCCAACAGCAAGCAGCTTGCTTTGGGGGTACCTGAGCCGAGCCACAGCTCCCTGTGTCCATTCAGACACAGAGCCGAGGCCCGGCCCACCCCCTCTCTCCCCATTGGCTGACTGACTTTGACAGCAGAGGGAGCCAATGGCACCACGCTGCTGTCTCACCCATTGAGGAGGGGAGTCCCAGGCAGCCGAGACACTCCTGCAACATTGCTGGATCTAGATGGGCTCAGGTAAGTGTTAGAGACGGAGGCTGCTGCACAGAAGGTTTTTTTATCTTAATGCATAGAGATGAAAAAAAACTTCTGCCTTTACAACCCCTTTGAAGTGTTACTAAACCCAGGCCCCTTCATTCACCATATCTGGTTTCCCACAGTACACAAATAATGCATTATTTTAGTAACTATAAACTGCTATATACCTTTTCTCATCAGCAGTATATAGCAGTCTTGTGATTTAGATCAGTGTCTGGTTAAAGCTTGTAGGAGGAGTTTCCATTTTCCCATGTCCTTTAAGAATGCATGACCCCTAACCCTCTGTCTGGACAGTGCTGATTGGCCCTGTGCTGATCACATGCACTCTCTCAAAAAAAAACACTCTAGCAATACACACCAAACTGAGCATGTGCAGCTTGTCCACTAGCTCTAACCCTTTAGGTTCCACAGTGAGTATAACAAGTAGGGGTGCTGAATTGAATCGATGCATCGGGATTCGGCCGTCCCCGATGCAGCATCGATTGGCCATAATCGATGTCGGGTGACGTCACCCGACATGCCGATAGGCGACTTGAGTCGCCTCCGAGCCGCGGCTCAATCCTGTGATCATTATGATCACAGGACCCGTCCGAGCAGAGATCGGGATATGGGCAATGTGATTGGCCCTCCTGAGCACGTGACGGCTATGTCCAATCACAGCCGTCACAATCTAAACAGTTCTCTCCCCGCCAAGCTCAGTGAGAGCTCAGTGTGGGGAGGGAGAGAGGGAATCTGTACTGCAGCTCTGTGACAGCTCTCTGTGTGATGATTTTTATACAGAGAGCTATCACAGATTGTCCCACAAATAGTACACCAAACACCACTGATACCCCTGTCCCCATCACCAAGAACATTGCCAAGACCATGCAGCGGTTTAAAAGGGCAGGTTCCACTCAGAACAGGCCTTGCCATGGTCAACCAAAGAAGTTGAGTGCACTTGCTCAGCGTCATATCCAGATGTCTTTGGGAAATAGACGTATGAGTGCTGCCAGCCTTGCTGCAGAGTTTGAAGGGGTGGGGGGGGGGGTCAGCCTGTCAGTGCTCAGACCAAACGCCACACACTGCATCAAATTGGTCTGCATGGCTGTCATCCCAGAAGCGAAAAGAGTTACTTGACATCGAGGGGTCACGGTCACCGTGAGTACGTCGGGGTCCGGTACTGTGAGGTTGGTGGTGCGAACTGACATCCTTTCTGTGTGAACACAAACATGAGGAGTGGACCAACGGCGGTGTGTGCGAACTGTGGTAGACTTGGTTTATACAAATAGAACCAGAGTAGTCTGGTGTTCTGTACCAAAGTAATTAGGCACAGGAATCAGACGAACAGAAGTCGTTTGACAAACGTTCGAAAGAACACGAAGTAGAGATCTTCCCCGAAGGAAGACCCTACTGTCGGTACGTCTGGTTAAACTACGTCACACACCGCAAACCAGACTCGTGACTGTCCGA
>BLSH010429352.1:303394-323073 GCA_018402905.1 Glandirana rugosa | reverse complement strand
TGTTAGGTATCTATTTACTCGGCGTAATATCATATTTCAAATTATACAAAAAAAGGGGTACATATTATGGGTTTTTTTTTAAATCATTAAAATGTATTTATCCCCCAAAAAATTTCGTTTGAAAAACCGCTGCGCAAAAACTGTGTGACATAAAAAATTTTAATGACTGCCATACTATTCTGTAGGGTCTCTGCTGAAAAAAAAAAAAATATATATATATATATATATATATATATATATATATATATATATATATATATATATATAATGTTTGGAGGTTCTAAGTAATTGTCTAGCAAACAATACTGATTTTAACTTGTAAGCAACAAATGTCAGAAAAAAGCCAGATCAGCAAGTGGATATAAAACACTGCTACACCAATTCTTTCCAATAATGCTTATACATGTGTTACACAATTGTGATTAATAACACACCACAATTTTTCCAATATGATAATAGATGGCATATATCATAAAAAAATCTAAATAAAAAAGTCTCTGTATGTCCTTTACAAGCAACCCAGTTTATAGTGTGTGTTTAACAGTCTCTCAGTGTATAAAAAAATATTTTTCATATATATTGCATATATATCCACTCACATGTTAAACTCTGTGCACCAAAGATGTCAAGTGCCTTTAAAACAATTTTTGCAGGATCCCCCCCCAAGGAAGTCATGTGACTGGTGGTGAAACATGTTGGACAGAGCCCAGGTGACATCATCAAGTGGAGACGAACTAGAAAATGGCCTTTTTTTAAAGGTGTATGTATATAGATTGCTGGAAACCTTGCATTCAATTCCACCAGGCTAGACTATAAGAAAAAGAAATCTGCAGTTCTTGTCTCTAGCCACTGGAGGTCACTCACACACATATTTTGCTCTTGTCTTATTTTAGATTTTTCTTTTAAAAGGATTATATAAGAGGAAAACTTGTCTGAACATTATGTTTTTTATCTATTCATTTCATTTTGTTTAAAATAATAATTTGCCTTGTGTTAAAGTCTTTCAATAACTCACAATGTACATGGTTAATATGTAATGCTATTTTAACTATAAAAGAAAAATGCATACCTTCCAACTTTTTGAGATGGGAATGAGGGACACCTATTAGCAAAAGTATGTAGATATAAGACCCCCTGTCACACCCCCTTAAAGGAGAATTATACAAAATAAAGATTAGTTAAACCCACAAGTGCTTTTTTTACCGCTATTATCCCTTTATATTGGCTTTTGGAATTTACAGATGCAGCAATTTAGAAATTGGATGAAAGGTGCAGCACTGGGAAACACTTTTTGAAAGATAAAAAGTGCATTGTATATACAATTATATAGATCAAACCAAAATGAGGGACAAATGAGGAGGAAAGAGGGACAGAGGGACATTGCTCCAAATCAATGGACTGTGCCTCGAAATCAGGGACAGTTGGGAACTATGAAAATGTAATTATTTAATAGACTATTTTTAATTAATGCTATCAATTATAACTAATAACTAATTAGAAAGTTAAGAATATTTTAATAATCAGGTTCTTTCAAAGTAAAATACTGGTGTAATGTTTGTACAGCCCCCAACTGTCCCTAATCTGGAGGGGCCTGCCTTCATTTGGAATCAGATCCTTTAGTCTATCTGTCCTCCTCAATTGCACCCAAACCTCTATAAAAATGTAATATATAGCTTTTTGAGGTCTCATACTGCACTAAGGGCCGATTCACATGTGGTGCAGTGCAGTGTGTTTTTGGCCCATTCATTTTAAATTGGCTGAATCGCACTGGACCACACCAAAAGTGGTGCAAGCACTACTGTAAAAAAATGCACTGCAACCGTATCACACATTACCTCTGTACAAGGCGATCTGGGTAAGGTAAATGCACTGCATTTGGGGTGTCATTAACTTAGCATTGACACCCGCTGCAGAATGCAACTACAATGCATTTTGAACATGGTGCGGGAAACACACACAGAACATGGGTTTCCTGAAATGCCTCCTGGTGTGAAACAGGCACTAAACCTTTCATCCCAACCTTATGTTGTTGTATTTAATATTTTGAAAAATCAACACTAAGAAAATAGTGGTGAAATAGAGTTTGGTTTGACTAATCATTTTTGCCTATTGAGTGGCCGCTCTCCTCCCCCGATCTAAGGGCTACAGAGGGGAGGGGGGCGAAATTCCCCTTTGATGTCAGCCGGGAGGTCATGGGACCACTGTACTGTCCACTCAGTGACTTCCACTGTAGCCCTTAGATCGGGGGAAGAGAGTGGCCAGAGGTCACCTAATTGGCCAGAAATTAACTGAAACAAGGTATTTACAGGCAGTATTTTATACAAACATGTACACCGTGTAGCATGGCTTAGTAGAACAGAGGGCATGGCAGTAATATTTATTTTACTTTATTGCCAGCTACTAATAGTGGCAAGAGAGGAGGGGCAGGAAAGAGATCGGCTCACACACACAGGAGCTGACAGGCAGGTAGTGAGGGGGAGATAGGAGAGCAGAGGGATGACAGAGGGACGTAAACTGACCACGGTAATCATGGATCAGCAGCCATGATTACCATGGTCAGCACACTAAGGAGGACACAGGAAAGGGTTGGATCAATCAGGTTTTTTAAAGCATAGAAAGGGACAGATTAGACAGCACAAGCACTGTGCTGTTTAACCAGCTATACAGGAACAGGATCTCCTTTCTTTTTTTTAATTTAGAGTTACAACCTCTTCGCTTCCGGACCGCCCACCATGTATATACACCATATACGTCACTATTTTGATTTGATATGTTATGGATTTATTGATATGCCTGTTTATCACTTCCATCTTGTAAGTGTTTTTAACCCTTCCTTGGCATTAAAGTGTTTTATTACTGCACCTAGAAGTGGCTTCTTCTCTGATACAGGAAAGATATTCCAGTGAAGATGCTGTAAGGGCTCAAGCACAAAGATGCATAGGGCCATACAATGTAAAAAAATGGCTATATTTCTGTTGGTGGAAGTCACAGGTGTTGCATATAGCTGCCTGTACAAATCAATGACAGGATGCTATTGTACGCTGGTGAAGACTATATGCCTTCAGGGATCTACTTCAGTATCTGTTCACGGGCATATGCTCAGATTTGTGTTTATCATGTACAGCCATTCTTTGTTTTTTAATGGTACAGATGGCCGCGCGCAACAACCTGGGCACAGAAATGCATCTAGTTTTTAAACCGTACAGCTGTCTGTGTAAGTGTACATGAGCCCTAACAGAGACAAATCTTTGTGAAATCTGCAGCTGACTTCCTATCCAGCAATCTAACAGAATTAAGCTTCCAACTGTCATTCTTCTGACACATATAGAAGTTAAAGCAGAACTAAACCCTCTTATCCTTTTGAGCCAAGGAAGCTGCCATCTTAGCCTCTGTTTGACCTGCAGCTGTCATGGTGCTGCCCATGTGATCAGTTATGAAACCAGCCTGGCTGTTTGGTCTGACAGGCTGGATGGTCTGACAGTTTGGTTGAGAGCACAAGCAAATGTGACAGTTAGCATTCCCGGCTTGCTGGTAATGTAACTATTTTTCAAACCATTAAATCCATGGGTTTAGTTCCGCTTTAACAAAGAGCCTGTAGGCTATTTAAAAAATAGCCTACAGAACCAAAAATGCATCAGTACATCAATGGTTGTTTTATCTTTTACTAGCTGTACAATTCTTTTTACTGAAATATGGACACCTCCTCAAAGATACAAATAGTGACTTTTTTAGGTCTCTATTTGCATATTAACTTCCTACAATTCTTTTTTTACATGCAGCTGGTCTTGTGTGAGATTCCGTGGCTGCAGCACCAGGTCAGCCAACACCTTGTCACTGCAAATAGGATGGGGTTGATTTATTAAAGGCAAATAGGCTTTTCACTTTGCATAAGAAGTTGCACTTTGTAAGAGAAATTTCCCCAGAATGAGGTTACGTTCTGTTGACTTCCATCATACAATCATGTTCAAGAGATTTGACGACGTCAGATTGTGACAAATTGCGCCGGAAAGAGGGATGTGCTGACATCATCACGCTGTTTATGATCCCAGGACAGGCGTTTTTTATAAGCCAGCGGCTTTTTGTATTGAAGCTTTTTTATGCGCCTATAATATAAGTGCATTACTGTTTTTACAATAATGTCATATTGGGTTTTACACTGTGGCGAGCTTTCTCTTTCTGGGTTACCCCTTTGAGTATACTAATTGAAGAAGGATCCTGTTTCCTTTGGATCTCCTGAAAGGTCTTGATCATCTGCTCTGCTGTGCTTCAGGTTGGAATGTTTTATTTGATGCGAGCTGTCATCTGATTCCCTTCTTGAGGATAAAGGCCCTGGCTGGGTATTAGCCCCAAGCGGCAAAGCACTTGCTAGCTGGTAAGCATTTATTTTATGTGGTGGAGTTACACTTTTTGTCAGGATGTGAGATACCATCATCACAAGGAGGACTTTTAAAAGGACACACACTTCTTCACTTCTCTCTACATGAGTGGCGCGACTTCTATTAAGAACTTTATTACGTTTCTAATTGGGATTTAATCTGTGTTAATTTTTGTTTCACATATTGCTCCTTTCATTTAGGTTGATGTTTAGTGCAGCTCTATTTTATATTGTGGTTCTTGACTGTGTGTATCTCACAGCAGAGTTGCTGCTTTTAGTTAATGTGGATCAT
Organism: Glandirana rugosa; assembly: GCA_018402905.1. Taxonomy (NCBI): domain Eukaryota; kingdom Metazoa; phylum Chordata; class Amphibia; order Anura; family Ranidae; genus Glandirana; species Glandirana rugosa. The sequence goes on along the minus strand of BLSH010429352.1, from coordinate 318,406 downwards.
TTAGGGCAATTTGTTTTTTATTTTATTTGTTATTTGCAAGCAAATATGCTGTTTTTTGTGTTTTTTTCCTTGCACACGATTGGGTATTCTGTGCAAGGTGACATTTTCGCACATTCAAGAAGCTTTCGGGAAAATTACCTTGCAAAGTGTAGAGCCTATTTGCCTTATTAATCAACACCAATGAGTAAGAGAAATACATAATTTGCGATGTACTTACAGTATATATAGTTATGCCAATATTGCTATGTTATTATTACTAACTGAATACAACTTTGTTTTAGTGCCCACTCACACAGGGGCGACTTGCACTCCGACTCGAGTCACCTCAAGTCACCCCAAGTCGCTTGACAAGTAAAATCCCATTGAAGTGAATGGGAGCAGTCTTAATGTACACTACTGAAGTCGCTCCGACTTTAGTAAGGTAAGGTTCCTGTACTACTTGGAGGCGACTTCTGGCAAAGCAACAGGTCTCCTTTAGTTCATCATATGCATATACTGTAATTACCTTTCCTTTGCTCCCTTGTCATTCTGTTTGGCACAGGGAGCTGCAGAAAATACTTAGTATTTCTGTTATGGCAGAGCTGTGACTCACTTCATATAACAGCACTGAGCCGACCAGCGATGTCCTATGAGGAGTCCTCCATGGGGTTTTGCTTTCACACCCAGGGGCTGAATGGCACAGCGGAGAATTCAAAAGAAGATAAGTATTTGCACAGGCAAAGCACAGATTGACCTTATTTTTTTTTTATTTTTTTTTTACAGATTCACTTTAAGGTGGAACTTTATCCTAATTAACCTTTTCAATAATTTGATTTATTATGTTGAATTACAGGTTTGTTCATTTTCATTTCAAAAACAGCTTAGAGTCAAACTATAGTAAGGGAGGATTATAATCCCTGTAAGGTTTATTTTTGCCATCTTTGTCCTAGTGGGTAGATTTACCTTCACTTCCTGTCCAATAGCCAAAACAGAAAGTGAGAGGAAATCTCTGCCAATAAGGGAATCTCTTGGGGACCCCCAGGCCTTCCTCATTGGAAGATTTCCCCTCTATTGCTATTTTGGGGACAACCCAAAATTTGGGATTTTCCTTAACTTTCACTTTCAATGTTAATCTTAAACAGGACAAATAGAGAGGGCGAATCTCTCTAACAGTGACTCAGACAGCAATAAAACTGACAGGGGTTCTAATCCCTCTCCTCTCTAACCAAAGCTAAAAAAAGGTTTTGCCATTAGTTATACTTTAATGTCGTGTGTCTATGAACTGTAAATAAAGGACATAATGAAGACTTTACAAGAGAAAGTTGCCTTCATCAGTCTGCCACAATCATCTAAAGAGAGATCCCACAATAGTCACACTCCTGGGATCCCATTCACATGACTTTCTATGTGTGTGCATGCACAGGATTAGGATTAGGTTTTGGAAAGTTAACTTGGACACTTTCTAATATGGAATCAGACAGCGGGGGATTGCAAAACCGCTGCCCTCTGTGCACATAGGGTGAGCAGTGGACTAATTAAAGATGTACTGCAAGTTTATAGATTTCTTTTTCAGTGTTTAAATAGATACTTTGTGACTTCAGCTCTACTTTAATGGTTGTAAATGAAATAATTGAGGATAAAGATGAAATGTTAGGTAATAAGGAAAATGTAGGCCAATTAAAATTAACTCTACATGGCATAATATAAACTTACCATAAAATAACGGGCTGCCATTGCTGAACTCCCTAGGAAACCTTAGCGGCCTGGCTGTTATTCTAATCCCCTGACCTCAGTACTTAGTACAACATTTCTGATTGGATATTTGCTCCAGATCATTGGCTTGGAAAGCAATAAAACTAGGATGTTAACTAGAATGTTCCAAATTAGCTTAGCAGTGGCAGGCTTTGTAATCCTGCTATCATAGGTTTCCTGTTTTAAAAAAAATGATTTTGTGAAGAGTTTTGGTATCTGTAGACATACGAGGACATTTACTTGATTTGGCTTCTTTAATTTCTTTACAGGGTTTGTAGCCCTTTCCCAATACCTTATGGCCGAGCCTAATAAAATGAGTTCCTGCTTGCATGCAGAGTTCCCCTCCTCCTCTCCATGGATACAAATATAGTTTTATGTTTGATGACCAGGACACTTGGTGCCAGGCCAGATGGTGCATGCATGGTCAGCTGTTACTTAAAGTCTTAAGCCAGCCATAGATGGATCGAAATTCAACCAGTTCAGAAGGAACCAGATGCATTTTGATCCATCTATGGGCAGGCTGGTTTATCGACTTTGTACAATCAGCCTGTTGGAAAATATTTGCTTAATCAGTGACACCAAGTATAGCGGACAGTGTTGATGAGTGTTTTCTGACGGCAGTGAAGCTTCTCTGCCATCAGCATACAATAGCTTGTAGGAGGGATTCCCTCATTCACATTGAATGTGTGTGTCAGGGTGTGGTTCACCTGCTGGTGGCACTGTGGTTGTAGTTCCAGTGTCCATCAGGGGGTGTCTCCCAGCAGCCAGCAGTTTCTAGTAATCAGTCTCCACCTGATGCTGGTTGCTGGGAGGGTACTTAAGTCCCTCTTTTGTGGATACACCTTGTGTCAGTGTTTTGCTTTGATTTGCTGTTTTGTTGCTGCTGCCATTTATCCTACTCCTGCATCCTGTAACATGCACCCCATTGCCTCATATCTGCTCCCCTTGTTCCTGATCCCAGTCCTGGTTCCCCCCTTTCATCTCTGGTATTTAGTAGTTTGTAGTTAGGCTTCTTGTTACTTACTTAGACATTTTGGTTATATGGTTGTGGTTTACTTGTATTTTTTTGTTCGCTGTTTGCTGGTTTGTGCATGTCTTTTATTTTATTATTATTAAATGTACTTTACTATATTGAGTCTGATCTCAGTTTATAAGTGTAGCCGCACAGATCTAACTATCTCTACTGCAGGTTCCTGACGGTGAGGATATGGAGAATCAAGTAATTTTCTTTCATCCAACCACCTGGTTGAACGAAAAAAAATGACTAATGTATGTCCTGCCTTGATGATGGTTTCCATGACCCTACAAAGGCCCAATTCTAAAGGGTCATGGAGATGATTTAAAATGAAACTGTGGGGTAGATGGAAATCCACTGACGTGTTTACCATGATATGCACACATTTTTGTTAATTGTTTTGCATATTTTGCACATTATGGCTAACTTAACTCTGCATTAGCTCTGTTCCAACGATGACAGCTCTGTGTGCTCCTTCGTTGCTCCAGGGTCACAAGTTTCATGTTCATGGAAGCTTCTTCTGCTGCTCATGCTGCTTTTAGGTGACTCCAATAATCTTTACAATTTCTTATAGGGAATGCATTCTTTTTCCCTATTTACAATGTGTGTGTGTTTGCGAAACTTGTCAATCTTCATAGGCACATTTCCCTAGATGCATTGTACTTTTTGGCAAATGTTGAGACAGATGGCACTCTGTGTTTAAAAAAGCTAGTGGAACAGATAGAGAAATAACACTCTCTGTTACAAATAGCACTTTCTAATATATGAACATACTGGGCTTGATTTACTAAGCCTCGCAGCATGCTGTCAGGAAGAGGTGGCAGCAATACAATGCTCACTTGTTCGCAACCATAATGCAGACAAGTATGTGCACTTACATGACCGAGCGACTCCAAATGTTGGCGATGCAGGTGATCAGTTCAGTCAAAGGAAGTAATGAATAGCTCATTTAGCAGATTATTAAACACAAAGCACTAGACAAAAGTGTAAACTTGGGTATGTTAAAAGAAAATGTTGACAACAATGTAGGTGAGGTTAAAAATAACATTTGTGGATGATCTATTTTCTAAACCCATTTCAATTAAAAATGAGTTGGTGAAGATTTACTAAATCTGGCATGCACAGAATATGGCGAAGTTGTACACGTTTTATTGTCAAAGTTTATTTAACCCCTTGCCACCCAGGCCAATTCTGACACGTCTCTCCTACATCTAAAAATCATTTTTTTGCTAGAAAATTATTCAGAACCCCAAAACATTATATATGTTTTTTTTAGCAGAGACCCTAGGGAATAAAATGGTGGCTGTTGCAACGTTTTATCTTGCACTGTAGTTTTTTGGAAAAAAAACTGTTTCATGCATTAAAAAAACAAAAAACAGAACACTAAAGTTAGCCCAATTTATTTTGTAAATTGTGAAAGATGATGTTACGCCAAGTAAATAGATACCTAACATGTCATACTTTAAAATTACTCGTGGAATGGCGCCAAACTTCAGGAGTTAAACATTTTTACAGGTTACTTGTTTAGAGTCTAGCACTAGAATTGTTGCTCTAGCTCTAACGTTCATGGCAATAGAGTATGTGTGGTTTGAAGGCTGTTTACATATGTGAGTGTGACCTATGTATGCATTCTCTTCACAGCCGAGGCAATGGCATGTTTTCAAATGCAGAGGCTGGGCATGGCGTTATAACATTGCGTCTGGCCTCTGAAAGGTCATAGAGACTTCTGGGGACCATTTGGTCCACAGGATTCTCTATGGTCAACTTCCGGCGTATTCCTTCTCCACCTCCCTGAGCGCACAAGCGAGCCAGTTGAAGCACTGGAGGGCGGCAGACGGGGGCTTTGCCCCCTTCCACCGCCTATAAAAACAATGAAACAGCTGAACATCCACTATGATTGTTTTTACGGTGTAGGGAATCACTGGCTGTAAAAGAAGATATTTGAATGATGCCAGTAACTGATATCACCATTCAAAGTTTGCGACATCATATGAAGTTGCGCCAAATGGGAAGAACAAGCTGAAGTTAGAAGCTGTTGGGTATTTTGCACAGCTACACCAGATTCTGTGTGTGCACCCATTTTAGTACATCTCCCCCAAATGTTTACATTTTTTAACTATGAGATAGATGTAAATCTATGATACGTTTTAGTTTAGTAGTATATTTAAGAAACATTCATTGGCACATTCCCAAAAGCAATAAAAGACAAATAGCCAGTGAATGTCACATTCACAGTAAGCTAGTAAGCTATATAAAAATAATTTTGGATAGAATAAGGGAGGATTATAACCCTTGTAAACCCCTGTAATGTTTATTTTTGCTCTCTTTGTCCAGTAAGGGAGATTTCCCTTCACTTCCTGTCCCATAACCAATACAGGAAGAGAGAGGGATTCCATGAAAATTAAGGGAATTTCTTGGGGACCCCCAGGTCACCAGAATGAGTGTCCCAATTGGATCATTTCTCTTCTATTACTTTTCTGGGGACAACCCAGAATTTGGGATTTTCTTTCACTTTCAATGATAATGGTAAACAGGACAAATAGAGAGGACGAATCTTCCCAGTGAGGATACAGACAGCTATAAAAATGGACAGGTGCTCTAATTCTTTCCCCTCTAAACAAAACTAAAAAAAGATTTGATTTAGATCACATCATCTGGAGCTGTCCATAGTGCTGAAAATGTGCTGTTACAGTGCTCTTTTTCACAGTTTCAGTTGTAGGAGGCTTTGTTTTCAGATAAGCACTACGCCTAGCCTGTACTCTTCCTGTCCCTTTTCCTCTTTTATGAAAAAAAAAGTAAAAAAAAAAAGTTACATTTTTAACAATTTTAGCCTCCCAGCATGGCTTTAATTCCAGTGGGAGTAGAGTAGTAACTAAAGCCACGCAACTAGCTGCAGCCTGTGAAAGAAGTATGCTTACCTGTCCAGCAGGTGGTGACTCCACTCTTACAGATCTATGTCTACCACTGGTATCTGACATTTCCAAAAGTGCCAGATGCAGTGTCCCCCATTGCGTTCTATGGCTTCATCCACTGGCAGCTACATCTTTACAGGACACAGTAGTGATATAGGGGCCAGGGGATGGAACCACAGTTCACAGTGGATTGGTAACAATTATTCTTGTTTTACAAGCTGCTACATAGTTACATAGTTAGTCTGGTTGAAAAAAGACACAAGTCCATCTAGTTCAATCAATAAAAGTGGGGGAAAAATCATACAATCTTATAAACACAATCTTATATCTACAGTTGATCCAGAGGAAGGCAAAAAACCCCAAAGCAAAGCATGATCCGATTTGCTACAGCAGGGGAAAAAAATCCTTCCTGATCCCTGAAGAGGCAATCAGATATTCCCTGGATCAACTTTACCTATAAATGTTAGTACCCAGTTATATTATTTATATTAAGGAAAGAATCCAGGCCTTTTTTTAAAGCAATCTACCGTGCTGGCCAGAAACACCTCTGGAGGGAGTCTATTCCACATTTTCACAGCTCTTACTCCATATTTGGAGTTTAAATCTATTTTCCTCTAGACGTAGAGTGCCCCCTTGTCCTCTGTGTCGACCTTACAGTGAATAACTCAACACCAAGTTCACTATATGGGCAACTTATGTATTTGTATGTTGATCATTTTTCCCCTTAATCTCCTCTTCTCAAGAGAGAATAACTTCAGGTTCTTTAATTTGCTGTTACTTTATTTGTTTTTCAGGTAACAACAGGGTCACTTTAACCTCCTCCCGTTTGCTTTATAGGGAAATGTCGGTGAGATGCTCTTTTGTTCTGGGACAATGTAATTTTACGTCACCCAGTCTCACCATGATCGCGGGTCCGCAGGGGACACAGCACGACCCTAATCTCGGTAAAGAGCAGATGATGCTGCAACCCCAAAAGTGCCCAGAAGTTATGCCAGTCTGTGCCTAGCAGTGATGCCAATTTGTGCCCATCAGTGATGCAAGTCAGTGCCCTTCAGTGCCCATCAGTGTTGCCCATTAGTGCCGTCTACCCGTGCCACTTATCATTGTCCATAAGTGCCACCTATCAGTGCCCATGAGTGCCACCTCTCAGTGCCCATCAGTGGCGCCTATCGGTGCTCATCAATGCTGCATACCAGAGCCGCCTATCAGTACCCATCAGTGCAGCCTCATCAGTGCACATTAGTGAAGGAGAAAAATTACTTATTTACAACATTTTCTGACACCAAAATTTTCAGTCTTTTTTCATTTTTTTGACCAAAAATAAAAAACTCCTTGGTGATTAAATACCACCAAAAGAAAGCTCTATTTGTGGGGAAAATTTATTTTAAAATTTATTTGGATACAGTCTTGCAAAAACACGCAATTGTCATTCAATGTGTATAGCACTGTCAGCTAAAATTGGCCTGGGCAGGAAGGAGGTAAAAGTGCCCTGTAGGCAAGTGGTTAAATATCTTTTTCTGCATGTTTTTATTTGTTTTTTATAAATATATGAGGTATTATGTGTATTAGTCGTAAAAATTCAGGTTCCTTACTCAATATAAAAATTCCCTGCCTTTACATTTTTATTTCATTTCAATGGTGCTAGAAGTTTGAGCTGCATTTGCGTTTGTTCAGACTCACACCCATCCAGAACCTTTTACTCATCATGCATGCTCACTTTTCTAGAATCATAACATTTCCAATTAGGAAATGGCTACCTGTGTTCCCATCTGTGACCCAGCCAGAGTAAACCCAAAGCTGGGCTGGGATATGACCATTGGCTGCTACGCTGAACAGAAATAAAATGATGAGCTTGCTGCTAAAATAAAATAAATATTAAGGTGGTACTCAGTCTGAAAGTAATCATGTAGTATATTGCAGCTTACCAATTCTTAGGCCCCTGTTCACATCTGAGCATTCTGTCGCCTTAAGCAAAATGCCCGCGCTCAAAAAAGTGCATGAGCTTCTTTTTTGGCAAATTATTGACATTTTACTGTTTTTATTTGGTGACTTGTCAAATTCAAAATGCCTGTACAAAAAACACTGCAAAGACGCCAGAAAAAACCCCTGAAAAAAGCACTGGAAAAATGCCTGTAAAATAGCAATGCCTAGATGTGAACGGAGCCTTAGATGTGATGGCTGCATTCGTTTTCTTTTTTTGCATTCACTTTCTTTATTGAAACAGAAAGATGCAAATCCTTTTTCCCTTTAGTTCTGTTGTTTCCTTGTACTGACTACAGGCAGCTGCAAAATGTCTTTTGAACAAGAAGACTTTTTGATCTTTAAGGCCTCATTTACACTGCTGCTGGTAAATGGATGTTTAGAGGCATTTGGGAGTTTTTTTCAGCTGCCCCTGAACTTTCCTCTATGTTATCTTATCAGTACATTTACACAGTGTTGTTTAAGGTCGTTTCTAGGCAGTTGAGTTTAGAGGGTTTTTTTTGTAACGCAAAGAAATGGGTTCAGACGCCAGTTCAGAGGCATTTGAAAACGCCAAACAGCTTGTAAACGCGCCTAAACGCGGTAACTCGCGTCTAAGACCATTTAGTTTACAGGTGTTTCCATTTTTAAAAAAAAGGGGGTTTTTTAAATAAAAATGATCGTAGACGCGAACACGGCTAAACGCGGCTAAACAGGCGTTTTAGACGCCGGTTTCTAGCTGTCAAGATAAAACGTTCAGGGAAGATTGAAACAGTGTCCTGTGTAAATGAGCCTAACTATTCAAAACTTTGAACTGGACATTTCAATTGGACCTTATAGCGTGGATGTATTAAATTGGTAGTAAAGTCCACTTTATGATTTTTACCTACAGGTAAGCCTATAATAATTCCTACCTGTAGGTAAAATGAATATCTCCTAAACATGCACCATTTAGGAGATATTCCCACTTGATGCAGCCGGTGTCACCGGTGTATGGGTTCTGAAGGTCTGGCATACCATTCCGGACCTTAAGAGCTCCATGCCAGGGCAGGGGGGCTCCTGCACGCGTGCGCAGGAGTGATGTCATCATGGCTCCAGCCACTCATACAGACAGGGGCCACAAAGCTGGAAGGAAGATAGGGGAAAGATGGAAGCCCTGTCAGTGGTGAGAGCGTGCCGCTGGAGGGCTTCATTCTAAGGTAAGTACTCCATAATGTACTAATATGCATACTAGCACATTATGCAATTACCTTACAGGGGAAAGTTTTTTTTTTGTTTTGTTTTTTTTGTATTGCCGCGGTTTACAACCACTGTAAGGCTTTTTCCTGTTTTAATTGTGTAGTTTATCAACATCGCTGTAGATCAAGTAAGGGTTGACAACCCATTAACGCTTGTAATTTAGGTCACTATGTATGTAACAATTTAGAAAACTTGCTAATGAAAGCAGTGGAATGTGTTTTATCTGACTGTAAATTTCACGCATCTTAGTATTCACGAAGGGGTGAGATTGCATGAAGCCATGGGCAATGTATTTATAAAGGTCACAATGCTTTGTGATGAATTCTAATTTCTTAATAATTTATTGCAGAGGATATAAACAATATTAGCATTTACACATGCGACTGACACTGGCTGGTATATGAAATATGGATGGATAAATATGGACAGCAGAGAGTTTACACACCCTGGCAGAATTTATGATTTATTGGCCATTTTTCATAGAATATGAATGATAACCTCTTCTTCTTCTAACATTTCTTTCGCTCATGGTTAGTGTTTGGCTGAAGCCATTTATTATTAATCAACCATGTTTACTCTTTTTAAATCATAATGGCAACAGAAACTACCCAAATGACCCTGATCAAAAGTTTACATACCCTGGTGATTTTGGCCTGATAACATGCACAAAAGTTGACACAAAGGGGTTTGAATGGCTACTAAAGGTAACCATCCTCACCTGTGCTCTGTTTGCTTGTAATTAGTGTGTGTGTATAAAAGGGCAATGAGTTTCTGGACTCCTGACAGACCCTTGCATCTTTCATCCAGTGCTGCACTGACGTTTCTGGATTCTGAGTCATGGGGAAAGGAAAAGAATTGTCAAAGGGTCTGCGGGAAAAGGTAGTTGAACTGTATAAAACAGGAAAGGGGTGTAAAAAGATATCCAAGGAATTGAGAATGCCAATCAGCAGTGTTCAAACTCTAATCAAGAAGTGGAAAATAAGGGGTTCTGTTGAAACCAAACCACGGTCAGGTAGACCAACTAAAATTTCAGCCACAGCTGCCAGGAAAATTGTTCAGGATGCAAAGAAAAACCCACAAATAACTTCAGGTGAAATACAAGACTCTCTGAAAACATGTGGTGTGGCTGTTTTAAGATGCACAATAAGGAGGCACTTGAAGAAAGATGGGCAGCATGGTCGAGTCAGCAGAAGAAAGCCATTACTACAAAAACAGCACAGAGACAGGCCTCAAACGTCTGGCACAAAGTCATTTGGAGTAATGAGATCAAAATTTGGCCACAACCATAAATGCTACATTTGGAGTGGAGTCAACAAGGCCTATGATGAAAGGTACACCATCCCTACTGTGAAACACGGAGGTGGATCGCTGATGTTTAGGGGTTTTGTGTGAGCTACTAAGCCACAGGAAATTTGGTCAAAAATGGCAAGATGAATGCAGTATGTTATCAAAAAATACTGGAGGAACATTTGCATTAATCAGCCAGGAAGCTGCTCATGGGACGTACTTGGACATTCCAACATGACAATGATCCAAAACACAAGGCCAAGTCAACCTGTCATTGGCTACAGCAGAATAAAATCAAGGTTCTGGAGTGGCCATCTCAGTCTCCTGACCTCAATATCATTGAGCCACTCTGGGGAGATCTCAAACGTGCAGTTCCTTCAAGACAGCCCAAGAATTTACAGGAACTGGAGGCTTTTTGCCAAGAGGAATGGGCAGCTTTACCATCTGAGAAGATAAAGTGCCTCATCCACAAATACCACAAAAGACTTCAAGCAGTCATTGATGTTAAAGGGGGCAATACACAGTATTAAGAACTGGGGTATGTAAACTTTAGATCAGGGTCATTTGGGTGGTTGCTGTTGTCATTATGAATCAAAAAGAGTAAACACAGTTGATAGATAATAAGTGGTTCAGCCAAACACTAACCATGAGTGAAAGAAATGTTTTTGTGTTATCATTCAAATTCTCTGAAAAATGACCAAGAAATCATAAATTCTGCCAGGGTATGTAAACTTATGAGCACAACTGTATACAGTCCCAGGTAAATTTTACACTGCTCCGTTCACCATCAGCAGCAAAGGAAAATTCTGAGTAAACTATAAGTCGTTAAAGTCGTAGTTTTCACAGAGCTATGGGCTCCCTAAGTGACAGCACTGTCACATGGAGTGAGTCACATGCTCCTTCATACCTGGAAGTACCAGGGTTTTCTTTTGGCTCCAGACATAAGGGTAAATGAAAGGTACGTTTATGCTGATGGTTTATGAGGGATTAAAGCAAACAAGGCATTACATTTAAAATTGAGACAACCACATTTTATCACTTTTTATCCAAGACTTTTATAAGAACAGAACAGCTAGGCTGATAGTAAAGATATGTATTCATGGGTATATGAGGGAAAAAAGAGAACCTGTTGATTTACCCTGCGTGGGCAAAGCACAGGTTTGCTTGAAAGCAATAATGTAAGGAGTAAAAAAATGTAGGCTTCCATTGCTGACTTTATCTTCTGAGAATACTAGTTGTATGGTTGTCAAGTTTCTCTAGTGCCTGTATTACTTTGAGAATCAGTGACCCATAACACAATTTTTCTGCATCAACTTGCTGCATACTTGTTTCCAGTGGCGGCTGGTGGTCAATTTTTTTTTTGGGGGGGGGGGGGGCAAACAGACCTGGTCCCCTCACTTGCACTAGAACCTGCACTCCCCCCCCCCCCCACACGGCTCTCGATCTACCACATTGTTGATCCTCTCGCACTAAAGCCACCCCCCTCCCCACGTGATCAGTGGCCTTACCTTATAGGTATGGGGAGGAGGACGAGCTGGCGGTGACCTGCTGAGTCTGGGGCAGGCTGCTGCCGGGTCTCAGGAGCCTGTTCCTGATTGGCCGGGAGGAGCAGCAGGAAGACATTAGTGAATATTAATTCACTAATGTCACACAAGGGGGTGGGCTCAGGGTGAAGTGTTCTGCGCCCCGAGCCCACCCTTGTTGAAGACAGTTAGTGTCTCCGGCTCTAATCACGTGCTTCAAAAAAAAACACATTGAAATTTATGCGCCCGGCACTGCACCGCTGTAACTGACAATTGCGCAGTCATGCAACGTTGTACCCAAACAAAGTTTATGTCCTTTTTCTCTCACAAATAAAGCTTTCTTTTGGTGGCATTTGATCACTTCAGCGTTTTTTATTTTTTGTGCTATAAACAGAAAAAGAGCGTCAATTTTGGAAAAAAAATATTTTTTACTTTATAGTATAATAAATATCCAAAAAAAAAGTAAAAAAAAAAATATTTTTTTTTCATCAGTTTAGGCCAATATGTATTCTCCTACATATTTTTGGTAAAAAAAAATCGTAATAAGTGTATATTGATTGGTTTGCGCAAAAGTTGTAATGTAGTAATGGTGGTGATCAGAGATTTTTAGCGGGACAGCGACATTGCGGCAGACAGATCGGACACTTTTGACACTTTTTTGGGACCAGTGACATTTATACAGCGATCAGTGCTATAAAAATGCATTGATTACTGTATAAATGACACTGGCAGAGAGAGAGATCGCTGTTCCTAATCACTAGGAACCAACAATCATTCTGAACTCCCCTGACAGAACGGGGATCTGTTTGTATGTATACATTGACAGATTCCCATTCTGGCTCTCTGTGGAGCGATCGCGGGTGGCCAGCGGACATCGCTGTGCGCGCGCCCACTGTGTCTATTACATGAAGCGACATACAGGTGTGGTGATTCTCACAATAGAGCCGACCTGCCGCAGTATAACTACGATGGCTGGTCGGCAAGTGGTTAAAGCCAGAGGCTACCAGATATCTAACATTTTCAGCTGGAGGTGTGCAATAGCAGCCTACATATTTCTCTCAGTACAGGTTTTCTTTAGAGCTTTTTCACATCAGAAAATATAGGTTAACATGCTTGGCCATGCATTGACCTGCATTTTGTGTCCATTTGAATTGAATTGAATGGCAAAATACAAGTCAGTGCACAAACAATGCATTCTATGGCATCCTCCATGTTTTTCATATAATACGTTTTCTTTAAAGCTGTAGTAAACTCCTGGAATAAATAAATAAAAAAGTGGGCCCTTGGGTATTTTAAGCCATAATGTGCTATTATGTACTGCATATTAGTACATGGTGACAGACTTACCTTTAAATAAAGCACTCCGGCTGCGCAATGTCACCTATCTCAGTGCTTCCATCTTCATCCAATCTCCCCCGTTCTCTGGCCGTTTGAATGGCAGGGCTGCAATGACGTCACTCCTGGGCATGCACATGGGGATCAAGGGCATGGCACAGCACTCTGGTTTGATGGCACACTCAGTGTACGATCAATTGAGAACGCAGTACGCATGTGCCGGTAATGTCACCAGCTGCTTCAGTTAAACATCCCAAGTTTAAGATACATTCACTGTACCTAGAGGTAAGCTTTATTCTAGGCTTTACAACAGGTACAAGTTAAAAAGTGGATTTTACTACCGCTTTAAAGCATGGTCTGAAAACCCCTTCTCCCACCTCTTCCATCCCCCTTACCCCTTTCGTAACTAATGACTAGATTAGTTAAAAAATGTATTCTAAGTTACTATATACAGTATATTCTTAATTCCATGAATGTAGATCATGTCAGACTAATCTTACTGAATTTCTTAAATATATCACAAATGTATTATGCCAGGGTGGCACTGTGGACATAGATATTCCCAGAGGAGTATGGAACATGGAACATGATTTGAGATTGCTGGGAGTGCTAAAATAATGCACTCAGAGAAAAGAGTCCCCTGATAGAGTACAATGTTGTGGGTACAGTGTTGGCCAGAGCTACAGAAGAAAAATAAACTAATTTCAGATGATTACAAAATAAGAAAACAGTGTGGTCAGGCAGTGGGAACAGTGAATAATCATCTGTATCACTAGAAAGATCACCTGCAGGTCAGAAGGAAAATATATTAACCACTTCCCTACCGTCGTATGCAGAATAACGGCCGGGAAGTGGTTCAGTTATCCTGACTGGGCGTCATATGATGTCCAGTAGGATAATAAGACGGTGTGTGCCCTCGGGGCTGTTTAGCGCGGCGATCAGTAGTGTGGTGTGTCAGTCTGACACACTGCATCTCCAATCATGGTAAAGAGCTTGTGTCAGATCACGATGTAAACAGGAAAAGCCGCATATCGGCTTTTCCTCTACTCGTGTCTGCAGACGCGATTAGATGAGAGCCGATTGGTGGCTCTCCTGATATGGGACGTCTGCGCTGATAGTTTACCAGCGCAGCCCCCCCTAGGATCGCCACCCAGGACCACCAGGGAGCACACCCATTGACATCCAGGGAGACCACAAGGGAGGCTCACCCTGACCACCAGGGAGCCCACCCATTGACCACCAGGTAAGGGGCACAGTGCCCAACAGGGATGGCACTCAGTGCTATCTTGGATGCCACCCAGAACCACCAGGGAATGCCAGGGAAGAACCACCAGGGAATGCCATTTAGCACTGACGCCTATCAGTGCCCCCCCAGTGCCACCTATTAGTGCCCACCAGTGCCACTTATCAGTGCCACCTATTAGTGCCCATGAATGCCACCTATTAGTGCCCAGTGCCACCTATCAGTGCCCATCAGTGCCTACCAGTGCCGCCTATGAGTGCCCATTTGTGCTGCCTATGAATGCCCATAGTGCCGCCTATGAGAGCCCATCAGTGCCGCTTATCAGTGCCACCAATATGTGCCCGTCCGTGCTGCTTATCAGTGCTGCCTATCAGTGCTGCATATATGTGCCTCATCATCAGTGCCCATCAGTGCCGCCTCATTATTGCCCATCAGAGTAGCCTCATCAGTGCCCATCAGTGATGCGTACTTATTTCCAAGTTTTGTGGCAGAAACAAAGAAAAACGTTTTTTTCCCAAATTTTTCGGTCTTTTTTTATTTGTAGTGCAAAAAATAAAAACCCCAGAGGTGATCAAATACCACCAAAAGAAAGCTCTGTTTGTGGGAACAAAATGATAAAAATCTTGTTTGAGTACAGTGTCGCATTACTGCGCAACTGTCATTCAAAATGCGACAGTGCTGAAAGCTGAAAATTGGTCTTGGCGGGAAGGGGGTTAAGTGCCTGGTATTGAAGTGGTTAAACACGGTTTACATATGGGGGCACAACTT
>BLSH010429352.1:285534-303384 GCA_018402905.1 Glandirana rugosa | reverse complement strand
CAAAATGCGACAGTGCTGAAAGCTGAAAATTGGTCTTGGCGGGAAGGGGGGGGGGGGTAAGGGCTTAGTATTGAGGTGGTTCATAAAGAAGTACAGCCAAAGATTGTGGCTCACATGAGTGTAGTTCGTTCTGCACTCCTGTGACCCATTTTCAGCAGAAGCCCGCTGTCGGCTGAAGTCACAGAGCCGGTCAGAGCTCAGCCAAGGTCCTGACCATATGTTCGGGATCCGCCCACATGCCAGGACCAAAACCTGGCTCAGCCTCAGCCCAGCGCTCCAGTGAGCAAGGGGAGGGGGGCAGCGCAGATAGCGGTGACTGACAGTCACCATCTCTCTGCTCACAGAGCTGTGAGAACTGAGCGATCGTGGTGTTTGATTGTTCGGTTCTCAGTGTTAGAGCCAGCAGGGGACAGATGCAGCATCAGACTGATGGTGCATCCATCTAGCTAAGTATGATTTAAAAAGAAAATATTCCCATACTTCTCTTTTAATAAAGCAGAATGACTTCAGTGACTGGGAACAAAATGGCAAAAGGTCTGAGAGATGAAACATTTGAGGACAGACTTCAGGAATGTAATATGTACAGTCTTCAGGAAAGAAGGGACATGAAATACATTAGGGTGTGAATTAGGTTCAGGAGGGCAATATTTTCAATATGAAGCTAAGATCAGGAAAATAGGGACATAACCTTAAACTAGCAGAAGTTAAAGTCAAAACTAACCTAATCGTTTTACCAAAAGAGTAGCTGATGTTATAGACTTCAAGCAGAAATAGTGCGTTAGTCAGTTGTAAGTGGATTTAGAATACTTGGGACAAATACAGATTTATACTCAGATAAAATTGGTAAAAAACAAAATGGGGCAGACTTGATAGACCACTTGGTCTTTCTTCAGCCACCACTGTTGTATGTTTCTAACACCTACCAAAATATGTGTTCACGTCATATTCTGGATGCTATGTATACTTTTTTTCCTTGCAGTGAAGGAGGATTCTTCTTTGGATGTCCTCACCATTGCCTGGATGACCTGGACTCTTTTGGTTGTCCAGTGGTGGGATTCTTTGATAGTACATTGGCTGATAATGTAATGAATAGGCAAAGAGTTTTTTGAAGTGCTGGATCTACTGCCAATGATTACTGGAAGGGGATATAGATAGCAAACTTGTTATGTAAAAGAGCCCATTAACTTTTATTTTTTTATGCTGGATGGGTGTTTGGGAGGTGGGGGAGAGGAGTGTGGGGAAATAAGCTTTGTTTGGAGGTAGACTTAAAGGTTTTTGACTTACAACATAGTAGAACTAAAGGAATTTTTTTTTTTTTTTACATTTTTTTGTGTTTGTGGTTTAGGGTGCTGCTTTAATTCAGTTACAAATGCAAAAATGCATAAACAGCACATTCTGATTTTGTAAAATCTAGTGTGTACAAATATTTGTGTACAGGCAAAATGATATAATGGAGGTATGCAGCTTAATTGTAGAAGACATTTTGAGAAATAACATGTAGGAGGATAAGAACTAAACTGACCATTTTGTTCATCTTCTGTGATACTGTGAAAGTAGCATTCCTTGCCTTTGGCCATTTTTCAGCTGGCTGGATGGCCTGGAGTGTTTAGATTGTATTTTAATCAGCTTCATGAAGATAGGGTGTATTTAAGGAGATGCATCTGAATTTTACAGGTGCCTGGAAATGGAGGTTGTCAGGCTCGAAACATTATCTTTAATGGAATGATTTTTATATCATTTATGGGAATCTGATGTGGGGAAGCACATGCAAATGCACACATCAAACAGTGTAATCAAAATATTAGGTACGCTTACTGCCCAGTGAAAAATTTGCTCCAGCAAGCACTTATATTTGATACAGATGATCAGTTAGATAAATATGCTTTTTTCTCGAGAAAAAAAAAATTGTTACTTCTCATATTAATCAACAAGTAGCAACTAAGAGGGGGTGATTCACTAAAAACAGAGAGTGCAAAGTCTGGTGCAGCTCTGTGTAGAAACCAATCACCGCCCAGTTTTTTGTGTCAAAGCTTAAAAGAGAAGTATGGGATTATAATAAAAAAAAAACAATCATAATTACCTAGATGGATGCGGCACCGATCCCAGCTGCAGTTGCCCCCCCTCCCCCCGGCCACCTCTAAGACCTAACACTGGGTTCACACCTATGCGAATTAAACCGCATACAATTTGCAGGACACTTGAAAACACATTGTTTTCAATGTGTCCGGTTCACATATCATTCGCACTCCGCATTGCACAAAAAACGTGTGTGTTTTTTGTGCAATGTGGTGCGAATTCCCATCCCGTTGAGTTCAATGGGAGCGCATCTAACACGGAAGTTTGCACTCCGCACTGAACGGGCATATTTCCCCTGCTCGTGGCCCCTTCCCCCATCTCTCCCCCCGCAGCTGCTGTGCTGTGGGAACGGACAGGAGCCGCCGAACGGTGGCTCCGCCCCTTCCCGGCATCAGACAGGCTGGAATTCGCACCGGACAGGTGTGAATCCAGCCTTAGCGATCAAACACAGAGATGAGAGATCAGCAGTCTTCAGACTGCAGAGAGCCTGTGACTGTCAAGCACTGGCTTTATGCTATATCCCTCCAGTGCTCACTGGAGCTTCGGGCTGTGGAAGGGGTGGAAACAGCTGGCTCAGGCTCTCAGAAGCTGAGCTAGCTCCCAGTCCAGGCTTATGGGCAGATCATGATGATGGGGTCAGGATCTTTGCAAAGTCTGGACCAGGTTTGAGACATTAACTGTCAGCGGACTTTAGCCTGTTGTCAGCTGAAAACGGGACACAGGAATGCAGAACTAACTGCACTCCTGAGATCCACTGAAGTAGTATAGCCAAATAAGCTTTGGCTTTTGGGTTGCCCAAAATGTCCACTGTATCACATCTAATTATTGATATCACATATGAACACACGAATCGCTATCTTTTGGGACTTTCAGAGTTCGTGCTGTCTACTTTCCTGAACCATATTAGGCCACATGCCCTCAACCCCCCATGTTGATGAGGACAGGGGTTTCTTCGCCACAACCCTAGGTTGTGGGGGTGTGAGGGGAAATTATCAGAATATGGAAGTTTCCTTTTTGACAAGTCCTTTATTAAAAAAAAAATAAACACTTCTAAAAATCCAGCATCAGTCACAATGATTGTTGCCAAATTAAAGAAAGCCCACCAATAGACTGACCCACCCACTCACATTGCACTCTTGTGCTAATGACAGCTGTCTGGGGCTCTCATTAGATTAGATTACATTAGATTTGTTTCAAGGGTGGGGGACATCACTGGCCAAATATGGACAGGGCGATATTTTGTCAGTGTTGTTACTACCACCCTGCCCCTTTGCTCACATGGCTGGAAATTCCTGGAGAAGGTAAGTGAATGGGGCCAATGATGTCACTGCTTGTTAAGGACTTGGCAGTGCCTGCTCCTTTTGGTGTCCTTACCAACCCTCAACAGTGCAAAGCTGAACAGCTAACCTTAAGACCCTTAAAGTGATTGTAAACATATTTTTTGTTTTTTTCATACTTGCCTGCTCTGTGTAATGATTTTGCACAGAGCAGCCCCATTCCTCCTCTTCTGGAATCCCCCGCCAATGCTCCTTGTCCCCCCACCCCCCCGCTGAGTGCCCCTATAGCAAGTCACTTGCTAAATCTGATCCACGCTGTGTGGCTCACTCCGTCCCTGCTCTCTGCTCACTGTGATTGACAGCATCTGGTTCCTGCTGCTGACTCCATGTCAAGGGAGGAGACAGACAGCAAAGAGAGCTGCTGCTCTCAGGCACAGTGCTGGATCGAGAAGGGGCTCAGGCAAGTATAAAGGGGGGGAGCTGCACGCAGAAGGTTTTTACCTTAATGCAGAAAATGCATTAGGCTAAAAAACATTATACTTTTACAACCACTGTATGCTCACACCTAGTCTCCTCCCCCAACTCGTATGCAGTTGGGAACAGAGGGAATGTGATCACATATTAATAAAAGGAATACAAAGCATTTATAATGTTTTTTTATATATATATATCAGTACACAAATGTTTTACCTTTCATTTCCATTGTAAACGGAATGGTTTGTTTTACAAGGTGATGGTTTATATACATTAAGGGTGGATTAAGGGAGCGCGGCCTGGTTGGAGTCCAGGCTGAGGTTGCCACTCTACTCACCATTCCAGGACATCTAGATGTGAGACTTTTAGGGGCCACCCCGCTGTTCTCTGAAGCCTTACAAGTACCAGGACAGGTTCCATCCCCTGTCAGCACTCTAGTAGCGATTGCGGAAGCATTGACTACATACCCCTTACCACCAAGGCAGAGCAGCCCACACACATTTCCTAGGTCACAAGGGTGGATTCACATTGGAGAACACAGCGGCTCCCAGCAGGGGTCCGGTGTGTCTCCATTCACCGTTTCAGGTGGGATTTCAGCCAGAATTTTGGGCTGAAATTGAACCTGAAACGGACCAATATGATGCACAGGACTCCTGTACAGTTCGCACCGGAGCCGCTGCTGAAATGTGAGAAAAGGCTCCATAGAGAGCCAATCGCAATCTCCTGCTATGCAAATTGGATGCGGGGAAACCCCCCCCCCTCCCTACTGCCCTGTTTGTTTGCACTCACATTAGTTTGTAAGGAAGTGTTCCTGGGCACATTCCCCTGCTAACCAGACCAGTGATTCCTGTTTCATCATGCAGGAATACTGTGTTCTGGCATTGTTTGCACTCACTGTAGCAAACCGTACCGGATCACTGTTTGATTAACCCACCTCAGCCACAGGTCCAAACACTCACATTACATAAATAAACCAGCCCAAAAGGCTAAAACGCTCCCAGGACTGATTAAAAGTGCTAGTGTAAGTGTACCCTGAGATATCTGCTCTTTTCACCTGAAGAGGTGAATTGCTTTTATGAAATGCATTAAGATTTGCCTATTTTCCCCATCATTATCCTTGGATGTATGTGAACCTATGTGTTTGTTCACATCAAGACAATAGAGGAATTGTAGGAGCAGGTTCATAGGCTGGAAGGCAGTGAAAATATTATATACTCAGTGACTATGTTTTCTGTTTTTTATTATCATTTTTCATTTTTAAAAAAAAGGTTTTATTTCTTTTACTTGAAGAATGATACTATAAAACAGAATGTGACATACATAACACAAGAATATCTAATACGACCCTTAATATTATTAGAATTGTTTGCAGCATGTAAATCACATTCTACCTTCTACCATTCATTCTTGAAATTTTAGTTTTTATGAAATTGGAATAAAATAAGTGAATTTACATGTGGCACCGTTAAAGTCTAATTGCTGGTTTTGAAATTATGTACAAATATATAGATGTGGTAACTGTTCCAGTCCATCGCATCATTTACTAACTGGCAATAATGCGTCAAAGCTGTGATGTGCACTTATCTGTTGCTCTTTGGAAACATAGTTTAAAAATAACACTACACATGAAATTGCTCTAAAGCAGACCTAGAACTAATAAATGTTCCTTCCTCTTGTATGAAACACAACAACCCGTACCATTAAGACAGATTAAAGGATAAGTAACCTTTTCAATAATAAAAGATAGAATTGGGTAGAAGTAATATGAACTAAAACCAGCATTGTATAAAATTGTATAAAACGCTCATATTATAAAAATTATTATTTGCTAAGCAAATTGTCACAATAAGGTCTCATACACACGGACGTTTTTTGAAGCCACATTTTTTGGCGTTTTTTGCGGCTCTCCATGTTAGTCAATGGCCCCATAAAAACGATGACGTTTCTGAGCTGTAGAGGGTGTCGGCGTTAGTGAGCTGAAAGTAGAACCCACGGCCAGCGCGTTCCAAGGCTGTAACGTTTTGGCGTTTTTGATGCCGAGGCCGCAAAGCACTCACTAACGCCCACGAACGATGTGCCGACGTTAAGCGGCATTTTTGACGCCAGCGTTTCTAGGTTGAAGAATAGCAGAGGATTTTTTTTTTTAAAAATGCCTATTGACGTTGACGCTCACTAACGCTCATTAATGCTGATGCATAACGCCGAAAAAAAAGCAGATTTTTCCCTGACATTTTGCTTATTTTTTAACATACGCCCGTGTGTATGAAGCCTAAAAGTATGCTGTGGTTTGGGTTCCCTCTATGTAATGTTGGCTTTGCCAGTATAGGTGTACTTTAAACACCTTCCCGTTGTGTCTAGTGGACATGGTGGATGACAGATAGCGCTGGAGCGAGGCCCGATCCTGGGAGGACTTCATATGGCGTCCTCGCAGAACAACAGTGCTCCCATCCAGCCGTCATTTTACAATAGGCTGGACAGGAGCACTGTTCTTCTGGGAGGACATCATATGATGTCCTTTGACACACTGTGACCAGAAGTTTTCCTAATCACTGCCATACCACTTATATGATGTTGCTGTACTGCACTGGTGCACAGTATGTAAAAAATGTTAAAAAATAATTATTTTTTAAAATGTCTTCATTTTCCAAAAAAGTGACAAAAAAATGACAACTGAAAAAACTCACCATGCCTCTTACTAAATACCTTGGACTGCCTACTTTCCAAAAAGGGGGATATTTGCACTGTCCTGGTATTTTCGTGTCTCAAGAAATGAGATAAGGCCGTTAGTACATCAGGATTGATTGATTTTCAGATGTATATCATAGTTTGTGGACTCTATAACTTTCCTGCAGACTAAATACTATAAAATGATTTGGGTTATTTCCACCAAAGAAGTGCAGCAAAGATTATTTCTTTGAAAAATTTTATAACAGAAACAAGTTTTTTTCATAATTTTTGGTCTCTTTTTGCTTGTTTTGCAAAAATTTAAAAAACAGCGGTGATTAAATTCCACCAAAAGAAAGCTCTCTTTGTGTGAAAAAAAATATAAAGTTCATAGGGGTACAGTGTTGTATGACTGAGTAATTGTCATTCAAAGTGCGATAGCGCTGAAAGCTGAAAATTGGCCTGGGCAGGAAGGGGGTAAAAGTGTCTGGTATTGAAGTGGTTAAGATTCAATTAGGTTGCTAATGGAAGACACAAAAAAAAATAAAATAAAATAAAAAGCACATTGCTATTAAAATGTAACTTTAGATATTCTGTTTGTCCTGGATTGAGTGGTTAGAACATCTGTTGGTATTTTAATGGTCAGCAGAAAAGGAAAGGGGATGGGGGGGATTCTTTCCTATACAGAACCAGACAGCAATAAAAACTGATTGAAATTGCCACCTGATTCCTATTCCCATTGCTCAGATGAAAAAAAAATCTGCCCTAGTCCTCACTTCTTCGTCTCTGCGTTTTATGCTGCTGTTTTCTTTTTCATAAACTGAAAACAGCTCTTGCAAAGCATATTGCATATTTAAAAATGCTTATTGAGGAAAGTATAATGTGTTTCAAGAATTCAAAGGAGCAAATTAAAAGAGGTGACATTGCTAAGCAACAAAAGCATTTAGGTGCATGCGTTTTCTCTGTTATTTTCTGTGCTTGAAAAACAGCCAAAGCGAGAAACACTCAGCTAAATGGTGCTCATATCTACATCTGGCAATCAGTGTAAAATCATCATAATTAAAATTTTGGGTGATCATTGTCAAACCTCATCTGTTGTTTTCATTGCTGATGATATAAATGTTGTACTAGGAATCTTTGAAAATGCTTAGCTGTGCTTCATTAAACCTGCATGATTGCCTTGTTCCTGTGCAAACTGGTGGGCAAATGAAAAAGTTATGAACACTAGATAAGAGAAATAAGTCAGCTTGTTAAGCCAAATGATTGAGCTAGAACTCCATGGGCATTTGTTTTGCTGAAGACTTAAATTGAGTGCAATTATTTGCCTTCTTTGGAACACATTTGCTTTTAGGCTGGGTTCACACGAGTCCGATTCTCGGACCGACATTAGTAGCACAAGTCGTATTACGTCACAAAAATAATGACTCCCTATAAGAGCCATCTTAACTGGTCCGACTTGTGTTTTTCAAAGTCGGAACGACTTTGAAAAAGGTTCCTGTACTACTTTTGTCCGAATTTGATCCTACTTTAGCCCATTGAAAGGCATTGAAGTCGGATCATTGTCTTCACTGATCCGACTTTGTAATGCGACTTCTGCTCTGGGGATCTTGAAGGGGAACTCCACGCCAAATTAAAAAAAAAAAAACGGCATGGGGTCCCCCTCCAGAAGCATACCAGGCCCTTTGGTCTGGTATGGATTTCCCCCTCCAGAAGCATACCAGGCCCTTTGGTCTGGCATGGATTTTAAGGGGAACCCCGCGCCAAATTGAAAAATATGGCATAATGTTCCCCCAAAAATCCATACCAGACCCTTATCTGAGCACGCAGCCCGGCAGGCTGGGAAAAGGGGTGGGGACGAGCAAGCGCCCGTCCCCATCCTGGACCATACCAGGCCGCATGCCCTCAACATGGGGAGTATGGGTGCTTTGGGGCAGGGGGGCTCTGCGCTCCCCCCCCACCCCAAAGCACCTTGTCCCCATGTTGATGAGGACAAGGGCCTCTTCCCGACAACCCTTGCCGTTGGTTGTCAGGGTCTGTGGGCGGGGACTTATCAGAATCTGGAAGCCCCCTTTAACAAGGGGGACCCCACCCTATGTGAATGAGTATGGGGTACATTGTAGCCCTACCCATAGCACCCATACTCCCCATGTTGAGGGCATGCTGCCTGGTATGGTCCAGGAGGGGGGGCAGGCGGGCGCTCGCTCGCCCCACCCCTTTTGCTTGCCTGCCGGGCTGTATGCTTGGATAAGGGTCTGGTATGGATTTTGGGGGGAACCCCACGCCATTTTTTTAAATTTGGCGTGGGGTTCCCCTTATAATCCATATCAGACCAAAGTGCCTGGTATGCTCCTGTAGGGGGACCCCATGCTGCTTTCTTTTTAAATTTGGCGTGGAGTTCCTCTTCAAGATCCCCAGAGCACAAGGTGCCTGGTATTGCCGGGATCAAAGTCGGATCCCTGTTCACAGAAAATCTGTCCGACTTTGACCCTATGTAGGACCGTAAATCACACAGCAAAGTAGGATCAAAGTCAGACCGTTTAAATGTCGGATAGTGTGAACCCAGCCTTATGTGATAAAGTTCATGGACAGTTTTTAGTTGTGCGATCATGCAAAGGATACCAGATGGTAACACGGTGATCGAAATTAGTTGGGTAGTAGTAGTGATGCATTTTTCCATATATTTGTAGCGACAATGAAAATAACCCAGGTCTCCATTATCTGCTCAGAGGCTGCCAGGCCAAATATCAGTTCCAGAGCACACAGACAAAATCCAGGCTGTCTAGTGCAGTGCTTCTCAACCTCAGCCCTCCTGTACCCCCAACGGGCCATGTTTTGGGAACTTCTCTTAGATAAAAATAGCCCTTATCAATACCATTTCTTTGATAATGATTTAAAGAAGCTGTGAAAAGTAAAAAAAAATCTGAAAATAAGGCCTGTTGGGGGTACTTGAGGACTGAGTTTGAGAACCACTGGTCTGGTGGTCTCTTGTTGTAACTGCTGACTTTTAATAAACACAAAAGTCATTTTAGCTACTCTTTAATGGTAGTAAAAATTACCTTTCTATTTCACTGTGCAGTGCTGTCATTTTCATAAAAATTAAATGCAATGTGGCAACTTAGAGGCGTTTTGTACGTTGGAAAGACTCTAAACATGTCATTTCCTGCTTGTGTGAAGAACTCTGCACCAAGAAAAAAGTCAGATTTTAGGTATTCTCTTCAGCAAAAAATGTCATTTTTGGTGAGATACCCTTATGGGTTAATTACTTCTAAAGGGACACTACAGCTTTCCTCATAAGAACACCAGTTGATTATAATGAAACAACCCTCCCCTTTAGCCTCCAATGCCTTAAAGGAGTTGTAAAGTCAGAAGGTTTTTTTATCTTAATGCATTCTATGCATTAAGATAAAAAGTATTCTGTGTGCATAAGCCCCCCTCAGCCCCCCTAATACTTACCTGAGATCTCTCTCTGTCCATCGATTTCCACGACTGTCTCAGACGTCCGAGATTCTCCTTCCTGAGTGGCTGAGACACAGCAGCGGCGCCATTGGCTCCCGCTGCTGTCAATCAAAGTCAGCTAGCCAATCAGGGGAGAGAGGGGACAGGGCCGGGTCGGGGTTCCGTGTCTGAATGCACAGAGGGAGCTTTGGCTCGGCTTGGGTGTCCCCAAAGCAAGTTGCTTGTTGTTGGGGCACTGAACAGGAGGGAAAGACCAGGATCACAGAAGAGGGACCCGAGAAGAGGAAGATCCGGGCTGCTCTGTGCAAATCCACTGCTCAGAGCAGGTAAGTATAACATGTTTGTTAATTTTATATAAAAAAAAAGAGACTTCACAATCACTTTAATGTGTCTTAGCTGGGAACTCAACATGTATTTGCAAATGTAAAACCTTATTTTACCAAATGCTCCACGTGTTGATCTACTTATCGCAAGTAACTGTTTATGAATGTTTTAAGAACATTTCCTTATGTTAAAAGGAAACATGATGCTTTAATAACATTTGAGGCTCTCTAAAAGTAAAACTTTGCTCTACAAACATTATCTGTAGGAAACATCTGTTTTATAGCAGAGTAGCCTGCAGCGTGCAGATCTCAAAAAATTAAATTATGCTCAAAAAATCAGTATAATACATATTATCTGTTGCAAACATCAGTATCAGAACAAACCAGCATGTGATTCTCTCATCCGAATCCGAAATGGGCAAGGCAAGTCCGTTTCCTGCCGAACCCCAATCATCTGAAGCCAGCCTGACATAGACATCACCCCTTTGTCTCCCAAATGGGGATGACAGGCAAAGACCTGCAGTGGCTGTAAATAACACAGAGGAACCATGCAGACCAGCCACTCGAAAACTGATGTTTCCTGCAGATAAGGTGAGACTTTAGTATACAGATCTTCAAAAGGAAATGTAACGCTTTTGGAGTCTAAGAATTTATTGTAACAACACTTACCCTTTGAAAAGCTAAAATGACTTAAAAATCTGCTTTATAAATGAAATATATGCTAAAACTTTTTACCATTATGATTAATTTACTTCAACAAACAGAAGAACCCCTAGGCTACACTTACTAACGATAGGTCATCAGCTCTGTGCAACATTTTCTGAGCAGAACAACACATTGTCAAAGATAACAATTGTATTTTCCCCTATTGTGATATTGTGATCACATGCCTTCGCTGCAGAGCCCTGATAAGTCTGAGAGTAAACTGGTTTCAGTCTATGCCAATTCTCATACACAAATGTGCATGTTGGCTATGTACACAAATATATGTTTCACCACCGTGTCAGTCACTATTGCATGCAGTGTTAATTTCGTTGACTAAAATATTTTCCTTGACTAAATTAATACTATTTTAATCTACTAAAATATGACTAAAACTAAAACAATTGAGTTGACTAAAATACGACTAAAACTAAAATGGCGTTTTAGTCAAAAGGATAAAATACGACTAAAACTAAAACAATTGAGATGACTAAAATACAAATAAAACGAAAATGGCATTTTAGTCACAAAGCTATAACTAGAACTAAATTGAAATTTGACATTAAAATTAACACTGCACCACCACATAAGAATATGTAGAGGGCTAAGCTGCTAAAAGACAAAAAAATAAGAAAAAGGCTTTTTTAAAATTGTCTTCTTAGTATTTAATGTTGGTAATACAGTATTTTGCAAAATTGAGTACACCCCTCACATTTTTGTAAATATTTTACAATTGTGTAAAAATGTGTATTTAACACACCTGCTCCCCATTCACATCTGAGACCTTGTAACACTAACGAGTCACGTGACACCAGGGAAGGGAAAATGGCTAATTGGACCCAATTTGGACATTTTCACGTAGGGGGTGTACTCACTTTTGTTGCCAGTGGTTTAGACATTAATGGCTGTGTGTTGAGTTATTTTGAGGGGGACAGCAAATTTACACTGTTATACAAGCTGTACACTCACTACTTTACATTACAGCAAAGTGTCATTTCTTCATTGTTGTCACATGAAAAGATAGAATAAAATATTTACAAAAATGTGAGGGGTGCACTCACTTTTGTGAGATACTGTATATTCAGGTAATATGTGCAATGGCTTTACAGCCAATGGAGTTTACAGTTTTTTTGAGTTTTTATATTTTTAAGTTATAAGCAATATTTTTGTTTTTATTTATTTTTTATCGCAACAGCTAAATCTGTACCTTAATACCATAAATAATAACATGTTATTAGATTTTTTTCTCCAAGAGCATATAATGAGTTTAACAATTCTAAAGAAATTCTTAATGCATTAAAATGTACCTAAATCCATTCAATTTTAGATGACTAAAATGTACTGGAGATTTAAGTTGACTAAAATACAACTAAAACTAAAACAATTCAGATGATTAAAATACAACTAAAAATAAAATGGCATTTTAGTCAAAAGACTATAATTAAAATTGAATCGAAATTTGATGTCAAAATTAACACTGATTGTATGAAAGCAGAACCCTGGGCAAATATCTAAATATAAATAGTTCATAAATAGTTCATAAATAGATGACCTTAATTACCCATTAAATAATTTATAATTCACCAAATGGGTGAATATGCATGTGTTCTGGGATTGCTCGGCTATTTTGCAATATTGGGGGGCAGTTGTCAATATTTTACCCCTTCCCCTAAGATTGGTTTGTTGGACCTAGTGGGGGACATCGTTTTCACCACAGCTGAAGGGACCCTTTTAGGTCTGCTTCTATTCTATGCCTGGAAGGCAATTGCCTTGAACTAAAAAGTCCTGAAAGGAATTGGTATGATGTACATCTGCTTGTTTCAGTATGAGCCCCACACTCACTTAAGCTGTAATTGATAGACAATTTAGTTGATGTTTTTGGCGTTTGGTGTCTTTATTTACTTTTTCTTGCACAGGTTGATGCACCCCCACGCGGACCACATTGCCTGAATACGTGTTTTGTGATATTATTGAAGATTCAAAGAGATTTTTTTTTTTCAAATAATAATTTATACTTCTATTTAGATAGTCTTGTAATCCAGGCACACCTACCAGATAGCCCAACTAGGTTGATGACCTACCCAAGACTCCCATTGCAATCTAGTTCAAAAGAATACAGCCCAGTCTACGATAAGGAAAATTAAGAAAGTGGCAAACTTTACCCTTCTCTAAGCATGCTTACAGGTTTCACTGACGGTAATGTTTAAAGCAATAGAGCCCTGATTGGCTAAAGCCAATGGCTGAGCGCACTGACAGGAGTGTTTTGGCGGTGGGGCCGCCCCCCTGTCAGAACACAATAGCACAGTAGGGGAGATTGCTGTACTAACATCAGATTGCTAGTACAGGGCTCAGACTTGAGCTGTTAGTTTTACTTTGTTCAACCCAAAAAAGTAGTAGTGCGTATGAGGCTTTAGACTACTGTCCTTCCTTGCAGTTATTTTCTACTCCACTCTCTATCTCCGTGGCCCTTTCTCCCTCCTGTTCTTTGCTTGGTTGCAGTTTTAAAGAAGAATTCTGGTTATGTATTAACCTTTTTTTTAAATGACGTTTAGGTACATGAGTAGCATTTTCCAGTGCCTTCAGGCAAACAAGATAAGTAGTTCATAGGGTTGCCACCTCATCCCTTTAAACCCAAGCACATATTAATTACACAGGTTCTGTGGCTAATTACAGTGGTAATTAAACTCACTTAGGTGTACGTTTATAAAGCAGTGTAAAAAATCCACTGCACAGTTCTCCGGTATTCACAGAGGAGATTGTTCTCCCCTGTGTGCCTGCTTAAGGTGTGTAGATCACTTCACTGTTAGTGAAGTGAAGTGATCTACAAACGCTGTAAACTGTGGAGAACGTCCTGATCTCGTGAGACATTACGAGATTATGGCACCGAAATTCACAGAAACTCAGAGATGTCCATTTATTAAGCAGTGATAAATGATCACTGCTCAGTAACGGACATCTCCGAGGAGCCCGCCCAAACAGTAAATAAAATTACTAACCCCCCTACACTATATATGTATATATAAACACACACACACCTTATATATACATATATATACACATACATTATATGTACATGTATATACACACATACATCATATACATGCATGTGCATATATACACATATACAGGGCAGGGGGACATGGCTGATGTGTTGGGGGGTCTGAACGAGGCAGGAGGAAGTCTCTAATCTTCCTCCTTCACGGGGATTCCCTCTTCACCCCCCCAATTCTCCACCTCTGAGCTGGTGAAGCGGGGAGGGTGAATTCTGACCGAGATCACCTGTGAAGTGCGGAGATCACCGCTTTATAAACTGGCCGTTTCTGTGTCAGTGAATGACAGTTGGAGATGTGCAGAGATAATCGGTGAAGAACAGCTTCTCTCCCGATTATCTCTGCTTTATAAACTGAAAATGAGCTGTGATCAGCGGTGATCCTTGGGATCACGGCTGATCACAGTTTTATAAAAGGACACCTTAGTGCCTTATCTGCATTAAATTAGCATCAGAACCTGTGTAATTCATATGTGTTCAGGTTTAAAGGGATGAGGTGGCAACCCTAGTAGTTCATCATCCTGTCGCAGATGCTGTCCTATCACAGACCATTAAGGGGGCGGTCACAGATTTTGTTCTTTATGAAGGCAAAAGAATAGAGTTGATGTGTATTGTATATTTTTGTTCCATAGGTTTTAAACAGCATAAAGTATCAGGGCACATTAGACCTGTATTGAAGGGCTTTTGTTCACTTCAAACTGGTTGTGCATACAGATACAAGTCATATCAAAAGGAGGATAACTGCAGAACAAATGCACCTGTCAGTGAATTCTAAATGATCTCAGAACCATCACAATTTAGTGCCACACTGATGGCATTGGCATAAGCTCAAGGCCTGATAATGCAGATCAGTGACGGCTGGTAATTTTTCGTTTGGGGGGGGGGCTGTTAACAACTACCCTCCTATGGCACCTCAAAACCCCCCCTCCACCGGGACTTACACCATCAGCAGCGGGGATCGGCGGGCACATCGAAGATCGGCGGGCACACAGTGGCGGGGACCAGCGGGCACACATCGGCAGTGATCAGCGGGTACACAGCGGCAGGGATCCCAGGCACATCGGGCAGGGGATAAGGCTGCGGTGGGCATCTGGCAGCGTCTCCTGTGTCTTCTTCTCTTCTGAGATCACGGCGGCTTCTGCCATGCATCTCCGCCCCTCCTCCTAGGCATCCAATAGGATATCCAGTCCTTTCAGTCAATCGGGTGATGGGTATCAGACCCGTGTCCCGATTGGCCGGGAGGCGGATCAATACTGCAACAGCAATTATTCATTCGCTGCGGTGTTAGGGGGGGTTGCACAGAGCAGCCCAAATCCCTCTGTTCTCGGGTCCCTCACCCCTACCTCCTGCCGAGTGCCCCCACAGCAAGCAGCTTGCTATGGGGGCACCTGAGCTGAGCTGCAGCTCATTGTGTCCATTCAGACACGGAGCCCCGGCTGGGCCCTGCCACCTCTCTCTCCTCATTTGCTCAATGACTTTGATTGGCAGCAGCGAGAGCCAATGGCAATGAGGGGGCCTGCTGCATACAGAAGGTTTTTTCTGTATCTTAATGCAAAGAATGCATTAAGATAAAAAAAAAAACCTTCTGCCTTTAGAACCATTTTAATCACTTCAGCTCTGGAAGGTTTAACCCCCTTCCTGACCAGGCCATTTTTGCAATACGGCACTGCGTTGCTTTAACTGACAATTGCGCGGTGTTGCTGTACCCAAGTAAAATGAATGTCCTTTTTTTCCCATAAATAGAGCTGTCTTTTGGTGGTATTTGATCACCTCTGCAGTTTTTATTTTTTGAGCTATAAACAAAAAAGACCGACAATTTTGAAAAAAAACAATATTGTGTACTTACTGCTATAAAACACATCCAATAAAAAATGTAAAAAAAAACACATTTCTTCATCAGTTTAGGCCAAAATGTATTCTGTTACATGTTTTTGGTAAAAAAAAATCCCAATAAGCGTACATTGATTGGTTTGCACAAAAGTTATCGCGTCTACAAACCGTGGGATAGATTTATGTACTTTTTAATTTTTTTATTGCGTTTACTAATAATAGCGGCGACCAGCAATTTTTAGCGGGACTGCGACGTTGCGGCGTACAAATCTGACATGAAGTGACACTTTTTGGGTACCAGTGACACCAATACAGTGATCAGTGCTAAAAAATGCACTGTCACTGGCAGGGAAGGGGTTAACACTGGGGGTGATCAAAGGGTTAGGTGTGCTCCTAGGGAGTGCTTGCTCACTGTGGGGGGAATGCTGACCCTGGAGGAAAACAGAGATCCGTGTTTCTGCTTAGCAGAAACACAAGATCTCCATTTTCCTCTCTGGCAGAACAGCAATCTGCCTTGTTTATATAGGTAGACCACCGTTCTGCCTCTCCTCAGAACGATCGGCAAGTGCCGGCGGCCATCATGGCCGCTGGACCCACTGTTTCTAATCACAGTGGGAGTGGGGCTCCGGCGGCACACACCCCCTAGAGAAGAAACAATTAATGATGTACAGGTACGTGTATTTGCGCTAAAGGCCTGCCCTGCCACATTACATGTACGCTGGGTGGTCCTTAAGCGGTTAAAGGGCCCATTCACACCACTCAGTTGGCCTGCATTCTTTACACAGCCCTGATGCAAGATCAAGAACAAATGCCCTCATTCCAATTGTCCCCATTCAAACCAATTTGCTGCATTAGCGTGCACTAATCAAGAATGGAACATGGTGCAATTAAACACAGCGCAATGTTTTGATGCATATTAAAGGCAACAATGTATTTTTGCTCCTGCTATGGAAAAAAAATGTACTTCAACCCAATGCAGCTTGATAGAAAAAAAAGCATGTCAGCACATGTCAACTCAAGTGCATTTAGGACTTGTCAACGTTCACTGAACACAATCCAAGCAGTGTTAATGAAACCTAAAGCATTTCCAATGTAGTTTAGCATGGTCTAGTGCTGGAAGGAGTTGGGTGATTACTGAGCAGGAACAACTCTCCAATGTGCAGATTAAAATAATGCTGCTCTGTTACTGAACAGTAAGCAAAAATCTATGGCTGTAAGGTAGATTAGTACAACATATGCCCACTACAGCAATCAGGTAAGCATTACTGTACCAGAGAATATGCTGTAGTTGAACAGTTTGCAAAAAATAGTTATTACCTAACTTCTCAGCTTCCTATTCACGTCTTACAGTGGAGTAAAGAATTCAGAGAAGCAGGTCCTGCAGCAATCCACTTTTATTTTCTCTATGACCTCTTTAGGGATGCAGTTTACCATAGCTTTGGAAATATTGCCTTAGGATAAAAGGGAGACATAATTTCCAAGACAACTTAACTCTATGGATAGAAATGCTCAAGAAGTGCAGAAGAGTTGGGCTCTTCATAGAACCAAATATTCTCATTTTTGCTCTGAAATATTCAAACTCGGAACCTGCTTTTCGTGGCTTTGTCCATCTCCATCGTGGTTTTCATGCTGATTGTATTTATTATATATCATTTATAATCTGTCCTAGAGCAGCTATTTTACAAAGATAAAAGCTTCTACTGTGCATTCTACTAGCTGTGTGAAGTTGGCACCCCATGTTTGTAAAACCTGAATAAAAATATACCATTCGTTAGCGCCGCGTTTGCGCTGATTTGCGCCGCAAAAATGAGCGTTTGCGCCGGTCCTGTCTAATATTTACTATATATTATTTATGTTAGTCGTACTTTTGGTGCTACCTCTACCTGTTTCGGTGCTTTTCGTCCAAGGCTCAAACTTATAAAGTCTCGTTTTTACTCTTATAAACCAAGATACTTCTCGGGTTGAGAAGACGTGAAGAACTCGTAAAGATAGGTATCTC
>BLSH010429352.1:268813-285524 GCA_018402905.1 Glandirana rugosa | reverse complement strand
TGTATATGGATTTTTGAGGACTTCTTATGTAACATTTTTTCCACTTCCATTTTTAGGTTAATCATTGAGGTCGGCGAGTCCATCCCCCAGGTTTATGTGAAGTGACCCGGTACCTTTTAGATGAGAAAATGTCCTCTAACTCTGACACCCGCAGCTTTTTGTGTCTTAAAAAGCTCTTTTATAGTCTTGACCTTTACAAAATGGGTCTCAGATGTCTGGAAATCCATAATTATAGCTTAGCTTTGAGGAAAGAAATTGATAATATTTGAAGAGGGCATCTAAAAGGTTTCTAACCTCATCTCTCATGAGTTTGATAGAAACGAAGGTGCACTTATATGGGTTTAACGTATTTATCTGTTGTAAAGAGAGAGTTTTTATTCCTATAATGCAATTTTAAACAAGTCTTTCTCCTATTAGCTTTAGAAAACCTGTAACAGTTCATTTTGCTGCGAATCCAGGGTTCAATTTCTTAAAGTGCGAAGTAAGGTAAAGAAACATCAAATCATGTAAGGAATCTGGTTTCTTTTTATAAACTCTCCTATAGCATAATTGGATATTTAACAAGAACACAGGCTCAGCCGCCGGGAGTGTGTGTAAATCTTACAAACCAACTGTCAGCTGTCCAATTAAAGTGATCCAGAAGATCGCTTTCACACACCTCTGTAACTGTTAGTCCCCCCTGCCACGTTTCCCAGGCTTTGTAATCCCATTGCCAGACACAGACCACAGACCAGTATGGCTGGTGCCCAGGGCCAGCCCTACCATGGGTTCCAGTGGGTCCATTGGACCCAGGCAGCACTTTGAGAGGGGCAGCAAATTGAACCACGGCCTCCTCTCCTTTTCTTCTATTTACCCAGCAAATTGACAACCAAGATTTTTTTCCCAGCGGTTTTGTGTGTCATGATGACAACTGCCCCCCCCCCCCCCGGGCCGCTCTGCCTGCCCCTATACTACCCTAGCCTGTCTATATACTGCCCTAGCCTGCCCCTATACTGCCCTAGCCCACCCCTTGGAATTGAACATAATGTTATGTCATTAGGGTTGCCACCTCATCCCTCTAAAACCGAACATATATTAATTACACAGATTCTGTGGCTGATTAAGGTGGTAATTAAACTCACTTGGTGCCTCATCTGCATTAAATTAGCCTCAGAACAACCTGTGTAATTCATATGTGTTCAGGTTTAAAGGGATGAGGTGGCAACCCTATGTCATATAATTTTGCATATAGGCAAGGTGCTGTTGCATGTAAATCTGACTTCCTGATAAATTTAATTTTAGTTTTAATTATCATGACATAAAACAATGGATGTGGAGGCCTTTTGGTGGGCATGATTTTTTTTTTTTTGGGGGGGGGGGGGCAACATTTCATTCTTGGACCCAGAAGCACAATGTCTTGGGCCAGCCCTGCTGGTGCCTTTCGATATAAGGGAGATAGATCAGCAAGCATCAGCTCACTGATCTCCCCTTCCTGCTAATCTGCTAATGACCCAGAAGCAACATGCAAAACATCACTTCCAGGTCCTGGTGTCACTTTCTTCAGCAAACGGCCTTCGTGGCGGCTTGTCCATAGAGGGCGCACTGGCACCACCCTTCCCAACCAATGCGTCTGGCCCCCTGATACACACATCAGGGCGCCGGACTATGGATTCCAATGGGGGGGGGGTGTTATTTTGAAGCACATGATTAGAGCTAGAGGCTCTAATAGGCTTCAAAAAAGAGTGGGCTCAGGGGTGGTGTCAGTGCCACGCTGCCGTCCGCCCAGAGGGGGGGGGGGTCAGTGCTGTGCCACTGGCCGTCCGGAGGAGGGGTGGTTGTTTGCCACCCCCCAAAAGAAAAACCCACCAGCTGCCACTGCCAGCCAGTATGGCCGGGGAAGAAACGAATGTGCGATCTGCACTGCATTAGTTTCATTGGAGGGCAGTTGATACATCAAGGGTCTTTTAGACCCTGATGTCTCATTAAAGAGAACATGTCACCAAAAAATGAATCACAAAGGGAAATAATATTATGTTGACATAAAACGTTGAAACTATCACTATTTTATTCTGTAGGGTGTCTGCTTTCAGAAAATATATAATGTTTTGGGGGTTTTAGCTTCAGGCTAAAATGATTTTTTAACCACGGACCGCCCACCGTCGTTATATATGTCGGTACTTTGAAGTCAAACGTCACTTCCGCCCAATGGTCTTAAAGGGGAAATCTTTTTTAATTGAAAAAAATACACTTTTTTTTAAATTGCATTTAAGTGTAAATGTGAGATCTGATGTCTTTTTGACCCCCAGATCTCACATTAAAGAGGTCCTGTCATGCTTTTTTTCTATTACAAGGGATGTTTACATTACTTGTAATAGGAATAAAAGTGATCCAAAAAAAAAAACATTTTTAAAGGGACAGAGTAAAAATAAAGAGTAAAATAAATAAGAAAAAAAAAAACATTTAAAGCATTCCGTCCCTCTGAGCTCGCGCGCAGAAGGGAACGCATACGTGAGTCACGCCCGCATATTTAAACGGCGTTCAAACCCCACATGTGAGGTATCGTTGTGATTGTTAGAGTGAGAGCAATAATTCTAGCACAAGACCTCCTCTGTAACACAAAACTGGTAACCTGTAGATATTTTTAAACGTCGCCGATGGAGATTTTTTAGTGTCAAAGTTTGTCGCCATTCCACGAGCGGGCACAATTTTGAAGCATGACGTGTTGGGTATCAATTTACTTGGCATAGCATTATCTTTCAAATAATAAAAAAATTGGGTTAACTTTACTGTGTTCTTATTTTTTAATTCAAAAAAGTGTATATTTTCCCAAAAAATTGCATTTGTAAGACAGCTGAGCAAATAAGGTGTGACATAAAGTATTGCAACTGAGTCTGAAAAAAATATATAATGTTTGGGGATTCTAAGTAATGTTTTAGCAAAAAAAGTGATTTTACCTTGTAAACACCAAGTGTAAAAAATCGGCCTGGTCCTTAAGTGGTTAAAAATGTGTGCAAAAAAATGCAAAAACGGCTCCTGCAGTGAAAAGGTTAACCGCTTGCCGACCCCCCACAGTACACTTACTGCTGCAGGTCTGTTAATACAAGCACAATGAATCACATACATGTGCATTGTGGATTTCTTCTGGGTCCGCCCATGCATGTGCATGTGGACCCGGAAGACTATGCTGCCATTTGCTGTGCTGGCCAATGATTTATGTCTGGCACCCGCTGATCAGCTCAGAGAATGACAGAAGAGAGCCCTGTGTTGGTAAAGCCCGCACAAGTGCCCCCATGGGAACTGGTTTTCTATTGGGGGCTCCAGCAAGAGAGGTGGAGCCAAGAGCGCCGGCATGGAACCCGAAAAGAGAGGATCGGGGCCGCTCTGTGCAAATATGTTTGTCATTCTTTAAAAAAAATTGCCTTTTCAACCACTTTAACATGTACATAATTTATTAAAAAAAGAAGAGATGTGGCCCGCTATGAAAGCAGGAGGAGCCCCCAATGTGTAAACATGTAGAGATATGTAAGTAAATTGACCTGAAGGTCCATAAATAAATAAAGATGGTGAACAATCTCAATATAAGCAAGGTAAGTAAGGAAACTGACAAAAGAAAAAACTATATAAAGCATAGAAAACAATAAACGAAAATAGTTTGTGATTAAAACTAGTTATTAGTCTCATACACATAATTAGTAGTAGTTGCGGCCCCATACACATAGAACCCAACCTGTTTAGTATTTGTACATCCACACCTTGACCAAAACAACCAAGGTAAAAAGGGTGGTAAAGAGTGCCATACTAAGTAATGTTTTACCAGTGGGTTCCTACACTAACCTTAGAGTGAATGCTCCTATCTCTTAAACCATGGAAGCCAACGCCTCTCTTTATGGGAGACCAGAGGACACATCCCATGGATCAAGTGGACACTGATTGGGGGTAATTAAGGAGGATGGGGTTCACCAGCCCAAAAGGTCTGGTCAGGACCTCAGCATACAAAAAATACATATTTGGGGGGAACACCCTACCAAACGCATGGTGCTGCTTGTAAAGACCAATAGACAAAAAAAATGCATATTACAGTGCACACATGATACATACTTCTGCCA
Source organism: Glandirana rugosa (assembly GCA_018402905.1). Classification (NCBI taxonomy): domain Eukaryota; kingdom Metazoa; phylum Chordata; class Amphibia; order Anura; family Ranidae; genus Glandirana; species Glandirana rugosa. The sequence continues at coordinate 281,439 of BLSH010429352.1, read as the reverse complement.
GGCTGTTTAAAAGCATCTAAACATATATATAGCAAAAAAATGCAAAAATACGGGGGTTTGGTCACACTGAATGGCCATGAAGTGCTTAAGCCCACTGACTGCTGCAAAGTACCTGTTTTATCAGTGGTTTCCTATACTAACCTTGAAGTGAATGCTCCTATCTCTTTAACCATGGAAGCCAACGCCTCTCTTTATGGGAGACCAGAGGACACATCCCATGGATCAGGTGGACACTGATTGGGGGTAATTAAGGAGGCTGGGGTTCACCAGTCCAAAAGGTCTGGTCAGGACCTCAGCATACAAAAAATACATATTTGGGGGAACACCCTACCAAACGCATGGTGCTGCTTGTAAAGACCAATAGACAAAAAAAATGCATATTACAGCGCACACATGATACATTCTCCTGCCAGCCTGTTTAAAAGCATCTAAACGTATATAGCAAAAAATGAAGTGCTTAAGCCCACTGACTGCTGCAAAGTACCTGTTTTATCAGTGGGTTCCTACACTAACCTTAGAGTGAATGCTTCTATCTCTTAAACCATGGAAGCCAACGCCTCTCTTTATGGGAGACCAGAGGACACATCCCATGGATCAGGTGGACACTGATTGGGGGTACTTTGCAGCAGTCAGTGGGCTTAAGCACTTCATGGCCATTCAGTGTGACCAAACCCCGTATTTTTGCATTTTTTTTGCTATATACGTTTAGATGCTTTTAAACAGCCTGGCAGGAGTATGTATCATGGGTGCGCTGTAATATGCATTTTTTTTTTTTGTTCCTCTAACCAAGACAATATACTCCTCTCTTTTAGTACTTTCTATAGTAATTTATACAGGAGCAAAGTTGACTACCCCTTGTCGATGCTTGGGGAATTCCTAGACCCACTGAAATTGCTGTCTCTGTCTGTAGAGGACAGGAGGGCACTGAATGCTCCTTTGACAATAGAGGAGATTGAGCAGGCGGTGGCGGACTCCCCAAACGGAAAGGCACCAGGGCTCGATGGGCAAATATATAGGCAGTTTGGTGGGGCACTGTTGCCGCGACTGCTCAGGATCCTCAATGAGGCATTTGAGACCTTTCAACTCCCGGACACCATGAACAGTGCTTGCATCATAGTTCTCCCCAAGCCGGGAAAGGATTTACTAGAACCGGAATCTTACCATCCCATCTCACTTTTGAACTCAGACATTAAGATCCTGGCTCGGGTATTGGCCACTAGATTGAGTAAGGTGATGCGGAAGTTGGTACACTTGGACCAGTCTGGCTTCATTCCCACTAGGTCCACTGCAGTCAATCTCTGCAGATTGTTTTTTAACATGCAACTGCCGGCCGACAACCCCGGAAGGCGAGCCATCCTGTCCCTTGATGCTGCAAAAGCCTTCAACAGCGCTGAGTGGACATACTTTGGGAGGTTCTGGAAGCCTTTGGACTCGGCAGGAGGCTTGTGCGGTGGATTAAGCTGCTGTACTCAGACCCAAGGGCATGTACGCAGGTAAATGGGTTGGTCTCACTGTTCTTCCCACTGTTTAAGGGCACTCAGCAGGGGTGCCCTCTGTCCCAATTGCTTATCGCTCTGGCGGTTGAGCCCCTTGCCAAGGCTATTAGGCAGTCTGAAGCTATTGCTGGATTTAATGTGGGAGGCAGATGCGAGAAAATTTCATTGTATGCGGACGACACACTGCTGTTCCTTGGGGATACAGATGGCTTCTTGATTGCACTTATGTCCCTCATTCAAAAGTTTGGCTCGTTCTTCGGGTTAGTGATTAATTGGGGCAAATCAGTCCTCTTCCCTCTGGACGACCCTCAGCCTCTCATACCACGAGAGGCTCAACAAATAAAAACTGTAACTTACTTCAAATACCTGGGCATTCGGATACACCCTAAGGTGGAAGACTATTTGCGTCATAACCTATCCCCTATCTTACACAAATTCAAACTAAAAAGCAATATCTGGACTAAACTACCTTTATCGGGGGTGGGTCGTGCAAATCTTATTAAAATTATACTTTATGTTTTGAACAACTCACCCGTCTATATCTCTCTGGGATGGTTTAAACAGATAGAAGTGCTGTTCCGCATACTAATCTGGAAAGGCAAACAACCGAGGATCAGGCTAAGTACTCTTCAGCTTCCTAAGGACGAGGGCGGGTTGGCGGTTCCACAGCCAAGGAAATATTTCATGGCTTCCCAGCTTCAACATTTTGCAGGCTGGGGAGAGATGAATTGGGAGGACAGGCCTTACTGCTGAGCCATGACTCTTGATATAACCTACTGTTACAGTTGGAGTCAGGGTGCAGTTGGAGCCGGGACATCCTGGCCCCACTAGGGTGCTTATGGATAAGGTGTGGCGAGAAATGAAAAAAATAATGGGCTACACTGGGGCTTCAGACTATACCCCACTCTGGGGAAATAGATATTATGGAGAATTACATGGTCTGGAGGGCTTTGGGAGGTGGCATTCCCTGGGAATATGGAGGTTATCGCAAATGTATAACCAAAAAGTGTTGAGATCTTCTGGGATCTCCAAGAGGAACTTCAGCTCCCCAAACATGATTTTTTCAAATACTTACAGATACGTCACGCACTGCAAGCTCAGAGTAAAATTACTAACTTAGAGGTAAATGCCATGCCGCTCATCAGCTCCTTAGCCTCGACTGATGTAAAAAAGGGACTTTGTATGGGCAGCTAATGTCCAGAAGACAGGGCATTTTGGCAGGCCCAAGCAGGAGTGGGTGGATGAAGGACCTGGGAGATATCTCGGGGCAGAAGTGGCAGATGATCTTAGAGAGGGTACCTTCAGTGTTAGTCCAAGCTACACAAAGGTTGACCCAATTATTCATCTTCCACAGAGTATACAGGACACCTGAAAAGTTATTCAAATGAGGCAGACGGGACACCCAGGATTGTCCGCGTTGCCGGAACACCCCAACAGACTTGCTCCACATGCTAAGGAAATGCCCTAAATTATTCAGGTATTGGAGCAAGGTGGTTAACGTCATTAATAGGACATTTTCCGTAAATATTGCCATGGAGCCTAAAATCACTCTGCTGGGCTGTTTGGATGAGGAGACATTCCTACCAAATGTGTTAACACCGGTCAACAGGTTATTATTTGTAGCATGTAAAATGATAGCATTGAAATGGGTGTCACCGAACCCCCCCATCCTTTGAAGAATGGCATCTCCATGTCAATGACACCCTATTGAAGGAGCAACAGGTTTATAAAAATAGATGTACACCCAACAAATTCTACAAACTATGGGAGCCATGGCTGGCAGTGCCCGGATTGGCGCCGTTTTCCATGGTTTCCTTTAGAGTACTTCAGGGTATTTAGTGCCCGGGGCGGATGGAAGTCCAGTACTGTGGCCCACTGCATGGACTCAGCCAAGCAAGAGAGCAAGAGTTAGATAACTGTTGCATTAAACACAAAGTTTATATTATGGTCTGAACATAAGGCTATCAGCCTACTAGATGAGATGGCACATGCGGGATACAATGTAGAATGTGTAAAAATATGTGCACTCTTGTTAGATGCGCTCAGCACCACTAATTTTCGGTCTTTTCTGTATGTTGTTCTATTTCCTTTTTGTTTGCCCTATCTTTTTTCTTTTGTGTGTAAAAAAAAAAGAAAAACTTTCAATAAAAACTATTGTTAAAAAAAAACTGATACACACTACTGGAAGAGATACCTACAGATCCGTGTTTTAAGCATTATGATAAAAATATGACACAAGTATGTAGTGTTGCAATGATATCCATAAGTAGAAGATGCTTGTTGAAACAACAATCTTATGTATTATGAAGTATAAAGTATATTAAAAAAAGTGTGAACAATAATCACAGTATAAATTACACTAATAAATCAATAAAAGGTGAACAAGAACATAAGTCAAGATCAATAAAACTGAAGGTTCCTTCAATAACAAAGGAATTGGGAACATAGAAATAAAGATTAAACAACAGTTACTGTAACAGAAAAAATATGGGTGTGCAATCCAGATTTTTTTTTAATTTGCAGACATTTTAGTTGTAAAAATATGAAAATACATTAACCATTCTGATTTGTTGCCTTGAAATGTTAAAACATGTAAACCCTATAAATTCTCAATTTTCTCACATAGCTTTTTTTAGCTTTTTTTATTTTGTCTGATGTATCTTAACATTGTACGCAAAGACATTTTTATCTTTAAAATATCATCAGAAGCTATGTCAAGTTTTTTATTTGTTTATTTATTTTTTTTATCATTGAATGCCCAATAGGGATATTTGGCCTCACTGGTCAGAAATGAAGGGTAATAGCATTATTTTCAATTGTCACCAGGACAGAAGGTGAGAGGAAAACTCCCAAGGCACCTGTCCTGGTGACAACTGTCACATTAGTAAAAGGTTAACTCTAATTGATTGTCAGGGAGAAAACGACAAATATGGAAGTGTTAAAGTATATGTGAACCTTCACCTTGTAAAACAACCCATTCAGTTTAAAATAGAAATGCAAGGCAAAACGTGTGTATATACAGTATATGTGTATATATATATATATATATATATATATTTTTTTTTTTTTTCTTTTTTTTTTCATAAGTAATCACATAACCTATGTTCTCAGCTGTATAAGAGGTGGGGGGAGGTCATCAGGAGGTAAAAAAAAGAGTAACACACTGATCTTCCCAGTGAAGAGCTGTTCAGGGGGTCATGCCAGCACAATTCTGGGCTGTTGGGGGACAGGCGAAAACTGACCAAGCTGGGAAAGATTTGCTTTAATGCCTTGGATGGTCACTGTAAAATAGAAAAGCAGGGAGGCGTGGCTGGCTGCAGTGAAAATGGCAGCTTAATCCTCCTGCTCTGCATGCTGTCTGATCGCCAGAGCAGACCACAGCCACACGGAGCACCAGGGAATGGCAGTTTCACCGCCAATAGAGTCTGGCACTATCTGTCTACATTCCCCGCAAAAGAAAAGACAGAGCTCAACCGAGAAGAATGACGGATTTCTCACAGATGCGCCACTCTCACAGCCAAGATGGTGCCAGAGGAGTACAGCGCGGCTCACACAGCCGCTACTACACAGGAGCCGATCGGCTGCAGCATTTCTCTCCCAACCTGGGCCGCTCACAACAGCAAAAGAGATCTGGCTCTCAAACCTCCTCCAGCTCATCCAGCCCTGCAAAACCCAGGCAAAAGCTCAACCCACCCTCAGGCCCTGCTCCTGAGGTGAGTGAAACTTATATTTGCTTGGAAGACACTAGGGAACTGCAGGACTCCATTATGGAGTTCCCCACCAACAACCAGCCAGTAATGGATACCATCCTCAAAGATATGCTGGTCTCCTTGAGAAGCACCATCCATTCTGACATAATGTCTCTAGCACAGCAATTTAAAGCAGACATTACAGAGGTAAGAGTATCCCATGTGGAGGAGAAGATGGGGGAATTCGCCACCACTTTTAACAAACTCATATACACCCAAAATATGCATGAGGATGATATCTCCTGGATGAAATCCAAAATTGCTGACCTGGAAGACCGTTCCAGGCGCAATAACGTTAAAATACGGGGCATAGCGGAATCGATCAAACAGTCCGATCTGAAAGTGTACTTTACTGATATCATGAAAGCAGCCTTACCAGATGCTTCTCTAGAGGATTTAACAATAGACCATATCTACCAAAACCAAAGCATATCCCTGCACATCTCCCCAGGGACACTATTGCTCGCATCCACTTTTTCCACACAAAAGAAAACCTACTAGCAGCCTTTAGGAAAGTGGATCACTTACCAGAACACCTTCAGGCATTCTCCATTTTTGTGGATCTATCCGCCTATACCATGCAACAACGGATACAGTTGGCTACAATTACTAAACCCCTCCATAACCCCTGTATCCCCTACCGATGGAGCTCCCCTGTGAAACTCTCATCACCAAAAATGAGCGTACCTATGCAGTTACATCCATAGCTGATGGAATCTGCCTATTTTGTGAGTGGGGTATACTAGACCATACAGATCCAGATCCAAATAGGAACCATTTTCCCACTATAAATGAAGATGATCAGCTCAATCCCCCCAATGACTGTCCCTCCGTGTAAACATCTTACGATATGATGACATAGCTCCGGCGAGCACTTACAGCATCATCACCATCTCAGAAGCAGTAGCTCCCCAAGTTTTGCGGTTCTGATTCACTCAGATTCCTAATTGGAATTGTTCCTTTTTTTCCCCACCATTTCCTTTATTGGAATATTGTCCTTAGTTGTTTCTTATCCTTGGACTATACCAAAGTTGCTTTTTCTTACAAAACTTACAACGCCATTTCCTCCCCATTTTTTCTTAGTGGAGTTTTAAATTCCAGTACCATCCAGGACCTCAGTCTTGCCTGCCCCTTCAGTCTTCACTCAAGATGTCCGGTACATTTGCTTTATCTTTCAAAGTCTCCACTGGTGGTCAAGTCACTTAGGAAAATAATGGCGTTGAAAATCTCTTCTCTGAATGTGAAAGGATTGAACAACCCAACCAAGAGGCAAATTGCATGGAAAGAGGCCCTTAGACTAGATTGCGATATGTTTTGCCTGCAGGAAACTCACTTTGCTGCGAATAAGATGCCCTCATTTCATCACAGACAGTTTCCACATGTATTTGTCTCGAATGCCCTGACAAAAAAAGAGGGTTGCTCATCGCGGTTAAAGACACGATAGCTTTCAAACTCATGGCCAGTGAAGTTGATAATCAAGGATGGTACGTGGTGCTAATATGTTAAATTAACAACGTTAAATACTACATCATCAATGTATACCTTCCCAATGTTAAGCCGCTATCTTCACTACGCAAAATTTGGAAGAAGATCCAGCCTTTATGCCAAGGTCACATTATCCTTTGTGGCGATTACAATGCGGTTCCAAACCAACAAATGGACCAATAAACTATTGGAAGAAAAAGGAATCCGCAGTGTCTCAGATTTATTCAGTAAGGACAAACCCAATCCCTTCACCACACTAACTTCCCAGTAAACTCTCCCTGAAGGAGAATTCCTCACACATGCCCGATTGATATACTTTTTGCAGCAGTCACCTATCTCAGAACTTAAACTGGCGCCTAAGATTTGGAAGTTCTGGTTCTCACCGAACTCCCCACAAAAGGACATCTCTTTGTTCTATAATTGTCTGCATGACAAGATGACATTTTCAATATCCAAGCCCCTACTTAAATGGTCCAAAGATCTAAAGCAGCACATCTCTGCCCAACAATGGCACAAGGCTATTATAGCCAATCTTTCCACCTCTAAAAGCTCAACATATTGGGAGATGGCACAAAAGATCCATCTCCGATGGTACTATACCCCTATATATTAGCCAAGAGTAAACTACAATACTCCAACTTCTGCTGGAGAGGATGTGGTCAGGTAAGAACCCTATTGCACATACTCTGGCTCTGCCCTTAAATTCGCAGCTTTTGGAATTCTATTTTCTGTCTAATAGCAAAATTGACAGGTCTGGTAATTAGAACCGATGTTAAGCAAGCCATACTTAGTGTTTCTGTCAAACAAATCCCACCAGACTTCCATCCTATTATATTGAATGTATTCTTCGCAGCACACCTGATAATAATGCGAAAATGGAAATCTAATGTGGCACCAAATGCGAGTGAGGTAATTAACCACTTATCTGAAACTTATGCTCTGGAACAGATTATAGCCCATAAACATGGATGCCTCTCAAAATTTCATAAACAATGGTCCCCCTGGTGTGACATCACGAACAACCATAACAGCTTCCAGAGATCCATTACAACCTGATCACTCCCCTCTGGGAATCTCCGCTCTGCACGTGGCAAACCTGCCCTGTGATGATAACTGGGCTTAAAAACTCCCTTCCCATACCACTGGATCACTCCATGGCTAACTTTTCCTTCTCCATTTTGTTCTTCCCTTTCTCCTTTCTCCCCTCTTATAAACACAGACAAACTTGTTAAATGTTTGATTTCTTTAGTGAAGTTTAACGTTGTTGACATCACAGGCATCTTCCTGTCCAGACACTAATCATTGTGATATTATTTCTAGTATCATTTCTTTATATTTGTTTTCTCATGTTATATCATCCTGAAAACCAGTAGGAATCATCTGAAACAAAAACATCAAGGGTTGTCTCCATCCTTGGCACAGTGCTGCTCCCGTAGGGGTGTCTGGGATGGTAGACAATATCCTTTACTCTTATCTTATGCCAATTGTCAGGTAATTCTTATAATGTTATTGTCACCGCCTTACAATTTCATTTTGGTACTTCATTGATATTTTCAAGTTTGTTGATGCTTTTAAACCTCACAACATTCAACAGATACTGTTGGTTTGCTTACTTTTATTCTAGTTGAAAAACCTTAATAAAGAACATTTGAAATAAAATATAAAAGCTGGGGGAATGGCAGGATCACCAGGTATTTCACACAATGGATAAAAGACAAAGAAAATAGGTAGACGTACATGGTACAACAGACACAAATTAGCAATATGAAATAACATACACTTTAAAAGAGGTGTTATGAAAGAAACCATAAGTATTCTTAGAACTAAACTTTCCATTAAATATAAAGTGCTAATATACTGCAGCGCAAAGTCCAACCAATGAAATATAAAGTGCTACTATACTGCAGCACAAAGTCCAACTATGTGCTGAAGGAAATAAGTATTCACACTCATAAGCTGTGAGTATCAGTTGGAGTGCAGCCCGTCACCAGTGTCACCACCACACTTGGCACCCTTACTGGAACAGGACGACCCTCTATTATGGAAGGTCAGAGTAAGCCTGGTTTAAACTCCAGATATGGTAGTCCCTCCGGCTCGCACAGACGCCCTCAGCAAGTCAACCTCTCCTTCTGCTGCTTTCCAATACGGCACACCCCTGACGATGTCACGTTTATGATTAAACGCGTTGGGTGGAGCCAAGGGACGAGATAGTTGGACTTTGCGCTGCAGTATAGTAGCACTTTATATTTCATTGGTTGGACTTTGCGCTGCAGTATATTAGCACTTTATATTTATTGGTTATACCGGACCTGTCAGCTGCATAACGTTGTCCAGCATATACCAAGGACTCTAGCGCAGGATTGTGTTTTTTGTTAAACTTTCCATTGCCCCAAATTTTGAGTGACTGGTGAATGGCAAAACCAATGTTCTCGCAAATATTGGCTTTTCATCTCAATTGCTGGCCATACCTTCTTGCCTTCTGCACCTAACTCATTGGTTCTTAAACTTGATAGTTTAGGTCAGTAACCAATAGCTAGTTGTTGGAGGTGGAAGTAGGCAAGCTGAAAGAAATAACATGTACCCCCTTTAAAGAAATGAAAGAATAGACCTTGTGCACTGCTGTGCTTTTTATATAAAGAATAATAGACTTTTAAAACAAGCTTTCAGCAGATATAATGTAAAAAAAAACCCATAAACATGCTCAGTGAAATAAAACCCTACTGTTAACTGGCTAATTTGGCCAAACAAGAAATGCTTTTTTTCCAATATCAATATTCTGGTATCTGTTTACTTTTCTAATATGTTCTCTTGTGGACTGGATGAAGAGACTGTGTTTTAAATTATGCAGTGTACATGGTAAAATGTTTTCAGGGAAAACAATGAAGTGTGCCAAGTGCCAGGACTTTCAGATGCTTGAATTCTTGGGAGTTGTTTAGACAAAAATATTTATGCACAAGTGTGTGGTGTAATATAATGTAATTAATGTTCACTGTAGCTTGATTCGCGTAAGATCTTTTTCAATGTAAATTAATGACAGCACACATAATGTGTTACTAGGGGTTAAACATCATTTTGACTGGTTTATACAATACAGAGATGCCCTCAACAATGAAGATTGTAAGTTATTATCCCCCTTTTGACTAGCTATTCTGGCTTAATGAACCGTACAAATTGATGTTTCATTTGGAAAGTTGATTAAACACAGTAGCAACAAAATTGTTCTTCATTTGCATTGTTACTTGTGTATGTAAATGCATGAAAACATACATTGGCACATTGTAATGAGAACGGATGGTGTGGCTGCCCTATTCTGGAATACTGTTTAATTTTATGAAGTCTAATAAATTTGTGGCCTGACCTCATTTTCAAACTGCAACCATGGTCTTGTTGCTGTGCCACACTGTAATTTTCCAGATAAGCTGCATGAATGAATCCAGGGCTTTGGTTAAATGACCTATGGATAAAATAAATTGAGAGGGCTGATATACCCATGCTGTATATTACTGTGGTACTTACAGAAACATATACAAATGTATAATATATGGCAAGTTCCATTTACTGTATATATAATTATGTTCTCTAGAGTAGGGATGGGTGAACGGTTCAGCCCGAGCATACGTTCGGGCCGAACTTCGGTTGTTCGCCTGATCCCCGAATTTAGAACATTATGGGGTGTTCGACACGACTTCAGCACCACCAAATGCCCCATAATGTATAGTGTGCAGACAGTGCGCACAGCTCCTGCTCTGTGGGAGAGCTGCCACCATCTGCGCTCGGTTTGTTGTGACAGTTTATTTATAGTGAAGGGCAGGGCCACCCGATGTAATACAGGTGACCCCGCCCCCTTCTGACATCATGTAATGTCAGAGGGGGGTCACTCAATTACATCACCAGGTGGCCCGCCGTTCACTATGAATAAACTGTCAGAACAAACCCAGCTCAGTCGGCGGGAGCCCTCCCATGGAGGAGGATCTGTTTGTTGTGTTTTTTTTGGGGGTCAGTCACGCTCCATGATTCAAGTGCATTACAACGGGTGACACTTATTTTTTTTTTTCTTTTTTAATAAAGGAATTGCCTCCTGTGGTTTCTTCTTTTTTGACACTTTTTGGTGAATTAGTAGGGGTACGATACTATTTCACATGTGATGGCAGGATCTGGGGGCCCTCTTATTAAAGGGGGCTTTCAGATTCCGATAAGCCCCCCCCACCCACAGACCCCCACAACCACAGCCCATGGTTGTGGGAAGAGACTCTTGTCTCCATCAACATGGGGACAAGGTGCTTTGGGGTGGGGGGTGCAGAGCCCCCCATCCCGAAGCACCCATACTCCCCATGTTGAGGCCATGTAGCCTGTAGCTCGCTCGCCCCCCCCCCCCATCCTGCCCAGCCAGGTTGCATGCTCGGATAAGGGTCTGGTTTGGATTTTAGGGGGGACCCTTCATCAAATTATTTTTTAATTTTGGCGTGGAGTTCCCCTTAAAATCCATACCAGACCCCAAGGGCCTGGTTTGCACTGGAGGGGGACGCTATGCAAATTTTTTCACTGATTTTTCTGTACATTACTGGGAACCGGCAATACATTATAGATGCGATAATAAATGACAATTTCCCTCTGCTCAGCATAAGGAGTTGAAGTGCAATAAGGCTATCTTTTTGGCTTTTTTATACTGCAGGAAAAGATATCTGCCACTCTCTGCTATGAGTTAAGTTGAAATGTGTATGCATTGTAAGTACAAATTATTCACAAATCTATTTGTGAGCTGATGTTTGAAGGATTTTATGGTAGTTTGTGTTGTAGAAAGTTGACATTTTTCCATTTTGAAAACTCTAATAAATGCTATTTAACCACTTCAGCCCCGGAAGGATTTCACACTTTAGGACCGGAGCCCTTTTTGTGATTCGGCACTGCGTCGCTTTAACTGACAATTGCGCGGTCGTGCGGCGTTGTACCCAAATGAAATTTGCGTCCTTTTTTCCCACAAATAGAGCTTTCTTTTGGTGGTATTTGATCACCGCTGCGTCATTTCTGATCGCCGCTATAAACAAAAGAAGAGCGAAAATTTTGCAAAACAACCCAAATTTCTTACTTTTTGCTAAAATACAAATCCAAAAAAAATATATAAAAAAACATTTTTTTTCACCGTTTTTGGCCGATTTATATTCTTCCTCATATTTGTGATAAAAAAAATCACAATCGGCGTTTATTGATTGGTTTGCGCAAAAGTGGTCGTGTTTATGGATGATGAGAATTCATTTTTGGGGTTTTTATTTTTTTTTTATTTTTTGCTAGCAATGGCGGCGATCTGCAATTTTTAGCGGTACTGCGATATTTCAGTGGACATGTCGGACCATTTTGACACTTTTTTGGGACCATTGGCATTTATACAGCGATCAGTGCTATAAAAATGCACTGATTACTGTGTAAATGCCATTGGCAGTGAAGGGGTTAACCTGCAAGGGGCGCTCTAAGGGTTAACTGTGTTCCCTGGGCATGTTCTTACTGTGTGGGGACTGCCCTAGCTGGGGAAGGGAAGTGGTCACAGCCTCCATGTAGAGGAAGGCTGTGATCACAGCCCTTCCCCCCTCACAGAACGGAGGTCCGTGTTTACTTACACAGACCTCCTTTCTTTCACTCCGGGGGGGCATCGCGGGTGGCCGGCGGAGATCGACTCTGCCGCACCCGCTCCCTAGGCTTGATCCCTAGGCTTGATCTCGCAGCCGCCATCATATGACGGCGTTTTGCGCAATAGAGCCACCTTGTCGCCGTCAGATGCAGATCGGCGGTCGGCAAGTGGTTAAAAAAAAAATGTCAATTTTTCCTTCACAAATGTCATTTTGCTCTGGCACTGTTCTAAATATCACAGAGGTGCGCCCTTTTACAGGCAGACTAAGGGAAG
>BLSH010429352.1:252361-268803 GCA_018402905.1 Glandirana rugosa | reverse complement strand
AGTAGTGAGTGTACATCTTGTATAACAGTGTAAATTTGCCGTCCCCTCAGAATAAATCAACACATGGCCATTGATGTCTAAACTGCTGGCAACAAAAGTGAGTACACCCCTGAGTGAAAATGTCTAAATTGGGCACAATTAGCCATTTCCCCTCCCCGGTGTCATGTGACTCGTTAGTATTGCAAGGTCTCAGGTGTGAATGGGGAACAGGTGTGTTAAATTTAGTGTTATCGCTCTCACTCTCTCATACTGGTCACTTGAAGTTCAGCATGGCACCTTATGACCAGGAACTCTCTGAGGATCTGAAAAAAAGAATTGTTGCTCTACATAAAGATGGCCTAGGCTAAAAGAAGATTGCCAAGACCCTGAAACTGAGCTGCAGCATGGTGGCCAAGACCATACAGCAGTTTAACAGGACAGGTTCCACTCAGAACAGGCCTCGCCATGGTCAGCGTCATATCCAGAGGTTGTCTTTGGGAAATAGACATATGAGCTCTGCCAGAATTGCTGCAGCGGTTGAAGGGGTGGGGGGTCAGCTTGTCAGTGCTATGCTACACACTGCATCAAATTTGTCTGCATGGCTGTCATCTCAGAAGGAAGCCTCTTCTAAAGATGATGCAGAAGAAAGCCTGCAACAGTTTGATGAAGACAAACAGACTAAGGACATGGATTACTGGAACCATGTCCTGTGGTCTGATGAGACCAAGATAAACTTATTAGGTTTAGATGGTGTCAAGCGTGTGTGGCGGCAGCCAGATGAGGAGTAAATAGACAGGTGTGTCTTGCCTACAGTCAAGCATGGTAGTGGGAGTGTCATGTTCTGGGGCTGCATGAGTGCTGTTGGGAATTGGGGAGCTACAGTTCATTGAAGGACCATGCATGCCAACATGTACTGTGACATACTGAAGCAGAGCATGATCCCCTCTGTTCAGAGACTGGGCTGCAGGGCAGTATTCCAACATGATAACGACCCCAAACACACCTCCAAGACGTCCACTGCCTTGCTAAAGAAGCTGAGGGTAAAGGTGATGGACTGGCCGAGTATGTCTCCAGACCTAAACCCTATTGAGCATCTGTTGGGCATCCTCAAATGGAAGGTGGAGGAGGGTAAGGTCTCTAACATCCACCAGCTCTGTGATGTCGTCATGGAAGAGGACTCCAGTGGTAACCTGTGAAGCTGCGGTGAGCTCCATGACCAAGAGGGTTAAGGCAATGCTGGAAAATAATGGTGGCCACACAAAATATTGACACATTGGTCCTTATTTGGATATTTTCACTTAGGGATTTACTCACTTTTGTTGCAAGCGGTTTAGACATTAATGGCTGTGTGTTGAGTTATTTTGAGGGGACAGCATATTTACACTGTTATAAGGCTGTACTCTCACTACTTTACATTGTAGCAAAGTATCATTTCTTCAGTGTTGTCACATGAAAACATATAATAAAATATTTACAAAAATGTGAGGGGTGTACTCACTTTTGTGAGATACTGTAAATAAATATCCCCCTAAGTAGATCCATTGTCAATCATAATGCCCGCCACTCCCACTGATTTGAAAGGAAAAAAAAAAGCTCTGCACCCAGCAAAGGCTCCTGCCGTCTGCCAGCTCCACCACCTGACAGTTCTTAAATAACGAAGGTGACATCATTGGGTGACCCCGCCCCCTTGTGATATCATCAACATGGCATGGCCCAGTTGACAATATCACAAGGGGGCAGGGTCAACCGGTGACATCATCATGTGGCCCCACCCCTTAGCTATTTAGGAGCTGTCAGACAAAGGGCCAGAGCCTTCGTCGGGACCAGATGTTTTTCTTTTTCCGGGTCTGCGGTGGCAGTGGGCGTCATGAATGATAATGGATCTACACCTGGGGATATTTTACATGTTCTGCATTTCATGCAAATGGATCAGGGGATGAATGGGAATTGGTGAGGGTTACATCATTGCCTAAATATGGCCATATTTGAGCAATGATGTCACCACTATTCCCATCACTTCCCTTATATAGCTGATGGCTAGTGGCACTTTCGGGATCTGTTGTATGTGCTGTGTCATTGGGTTTTGTGCTGGGCAGTAATTGATGATGGATTTTTATTTTTTTTAATAAAAGTCAAACATTTGGGTGTCTTGATCTCTAGGTGACATTTTTTTTTTAAAGAGTAGGGGTACTATGTATCCCTTACTTGTTCATATAGGGGGCCTTTAGATAGATCGATTTTTATGAAAGGAGGCTTCAAGATTCCAATAAGATCCCCCACTCATAGACCACCACAACCACAAACCAGGGTTCAAAACCATATCAGACTCAAAGGGTCTGGGATATGTTTGGGGGGAGGGGTCAAACAGAACACAGGACAGTTCCGCTTATACCTACTCCTGAATAGAGATGTGAAAATCTGCTATCTATGAACAGCAAGGCTACAGTCTTTTCAGACAACTTGAAAGTAAATGGTCATAAAATGTCTTTCTTTCAGCTATCTGCAATTGGTTAACCCTGCTCAAGGGTGACCCATTACTGGATGATACAGTAAATTAAAGGGATTGTAAAGCTTCATATTTTTTTAAAATAACAAACATGTCATACTTACCTCCTCTGTGCAAGGGTTTTGCACAGAGTGGCCCCGGTCCTCCACTTCTGGGGTCCCTCCGCAGAGCTCCTGGCTCCTCCTGCATTGAGAGCCCCCATGGAGAAGCGCTTTTCCTGGGGGCACTAGTGTGGTCACGCTCCCGAGTCCTGCTACTGAATCCATTGACACAGACAGTAGGACTCGGCCCCACCCCCTGGCTCCAGCATCATTGGATTTGATTGACAGCAGCGGGAGCCAATGGCTCCACTGCTATTAATCTATCCAATGAAGACCCTAGACAGCGGCTGGAGCTGCTGTGCTTGTTCCTGTCGATGGGAAGACCGGGTTCAGGTAAGTAAAAGGGGGGCTCGGGGGGGGGGGGGGCTGCTGCACCACAGAAGTTTTCTTAAAAACACTGAGGGTTTTACAATCCCTTAAAGCAAATTAAATATTAGCTAGTAACTAATATATGAACAGCAAATAAACAAAAAAATATATAGATTTAGAATTTTCAAAATCCACAACAGTTATACTCATAAATGTGATCTTAACAACAAAATGGCATAGGGACAAAAGTTAAAAGTTCTGTTTTACCACCTCTCTTCAGTGTTTCCAGTGTTTCAAAGCATCAATGTTACAACTCCAAGTAAGCTGCCAAAGTAGTACAAGGTTGTAAATACCTAGGTATTATTATAAAGGACACTTGGAAAAGTACATGTTACAGCTCCATATGCATTGTATTACACTTCCATTGATTTTGAACAGCACTCTAATACATATAAAAAACCTACCACAACGCACATGCAATTTTAGCAAACTGCAAAGCACAGATGTGAACTGCTCATTGTGGTGTGCTTTATTATCACTCGAACATTAACACACCACACCAATGTGAATCCAAACTCTTTGCCAGCTTAATGATGGACAGATTTCCTTTCATTCATCTCTTTGAAGCCACTGTCACTGGGAAAGCAACCGAGGAGAAGCCTTCCCTGCAGAGACAGAGATGACAAATAAAATTTCCAAAGGTTCTAACCCTTCCCCACTCATCCAAGTAGCTTAATTACCAGAAACTGAAAATCAGTTTTATAATACAAGTAAAGTATAAGTATACAGTAGATCCATCATTATTATCAAATAAAAACTCAACTTCTAATGTACATTTTCTTATATTTGGCTACTATTAGTGACTGTGCCTTAGTTCAGCTTTTAGACCTCTTGAACATGTATTTGCATAAATTATCGCATATGGTAAACTAAGTCCAATTCACAAAAATAAATAACAATTATGCTGTGTTTACCCAAAAAAAAAACAAACATGTACTGGTAAATACCACATGAAAAAAGCTCCAATTCACAAATGGTACAGAGCGGTAAAAAACATGCAATATTTACAACCAGGATTTGGCTGGTGGTATCACGTGTGGAATTTGTCAAAAAACAGCCTGGGAGTCCCCCAGGCTGTTTTTTGACAAATAGCCGGAAGATGGCCGCCACATCCTTAACAACGAGGACTTCCCTGCTCACAGCTGATTGTAAAAAAAAAAAGCTGACCCTTCGGGTATGGTATGGATTTTAGGGGAACACCACTACCAAAATGTAAACCAAACCTTACTACCAAAAAATCTGTAGCAGACTCTTATCCGAGCATGCAGCCTGGCAGGTCAGGAAAGGGGAGAGACGAGTGAGCGCCCCCCTTCTGAACAATACCAGGCCACATGCCCTCAACATGGGGGGTGGATGCTTTGGGGCAAAGGGGGCATTGCCCCCACCCCAAAGCCCCCCATGTTGATGGGGACAAGGGCCTCTTCTCGGCAACCCTGGGTGGAGGTTGTGGGGGTGTGCGGGCAGGGGGCTTATCGGAACCTGGAAGCCCCCTTTAACCAGGGGACCCCCAGATAGGTCCCCCTATGTGAATGAGTATGGAATACATTGTACCCCTACCCATTCACCAAAAAAAGAAATGTAGTGTTAAAAAACACAAGAGATGGTTTTTAACAAGTCCTTATTTAAAAATCATGTCTTCTTCCTCCGGTTTCTTCCCCTCTTCTCTCTACAGTGGTTTCTTCTTCCTCCGGTGTTCCTTCTCCCTCTGGTGTTTCTTCTCCCTCTTCTGAGGTCTTCTTCATCCACCGCCGCTGCTGCCCCTTAAAAATAAAAAAACACAGTCTTCCTCTGACGCTGGCTGCCTTTGTTGTGTCGGTTCCCGCTGTCTGCCATTTATTATTATAGTCATGGCCATGGGGCATGGCCATCCGGTGACATCACCTGGAGACCCCACCCTGTGTATCGCCACATGATGTCAAAAGGGGTGGGGTCTCTAAGTGACATTCCCAGATGGCCATGCCCCATAGCTATATAAGAAATGGCAGACAGTGGGAGACGACACAATGGAGGCAGCCAGCATCTGAGGAAGACTATGCTTTTTATTTTTAGCAGGCAGCGGCGGCAGCGGATGAAGTAGACATTACCAGAGGGAGAAGAGAGAGAAGAAACACCAGGGGGAGAAGAAACCACCAGAGGAAGAAGACACAATTTTTAATAAAGGACCGTGTTTTATGTTTTCTAATACTACACCAGCATCAGCATAGTGTACACTACACCAACATCAGCATGGGGACAAGGTGCTTTGGGTGGGGGGGGGACAGCTTTTTGTATGGAGGGTACACTCAGATTGGACTAGCCATGCAGTGGCGCATGTGTATGGATGGATCAAATCGTGAGTTTTCAGAGCCAATAGGTACCGCTGAAGCATATATAGCACAAGAAGGCAACAGCTAGGATTATCTCTGCCAGCAAGTAGCCAATAGTTGGATGTCCCAAAATGTCCAAGTATCAGTGGTATCAGGCACACATATGTATCCATGGACAGGAATAGGTGACACTTGGAGAGTGTGTGAGTATTTTACAGTTCCCAGAGTCACAGAGGGAGCACAGACATCAATAAACAGACTGATCTCACCCAGCGTAATCAAGTCCCCGCCTCCCTTCCGTACAGACTCTGATAGATCCAGACTTCAAGTCATGGGTATCGCAGTCTAAGGCAGACACCGCTTCCCTGCAGCCTCAGCACAGCCGCATATGGAACACTGCTATGGCCAATCCAAACGTCCAGTCTGGCGGGGAGCACAGAGAGGCAGTGGAGGCGTCTAGACATGCAAAGGAATGATGTCTATGCGCTTCGCTGGGTAATCCAGCTTCTTCAGGATTCAGAGCCCTCCCTGCTCAAAGCACCACCATCCCATGTTGAGGGCATGTGGCCTGGTATGGTTCAGGAAGGGGGTGCTCGCTCGTTCCCCCTTTCCTGACCTGTCGGGCTGCATTCTCAGATAAGGGTCTGCTATGTATTTTGGGGGGACTCCATGCCATTTTTTTTACATTTTGATGTGGGGTTCTCCTTAAAATCCATACCAGTCCCCAAGGGCATAAGTATCTAAGTTCTAGGACTGCTTAATTGTGAATAGGGGAGATTATCAGGTCAGACATAATCATCTTGACTGAACAAAAATAAAAATCACTTTAAATTAAAATAAGGTAGCCTGTTCTGACGCACATGAAAATCACTCAATTGTGGATTACAGAACTGATATTGGAAAGTTAAAACTCAACTGTTTTCTAGATTGTACAGTCACTTAAAAATCAACAAACAAATGAACACTGGGAAAAGTAATTGAAATAGACAGTGATGGATTAAAGAATGTATAAGGTGTTTGCCAAAGATAGAGAAATGATCAATAGGTCAAGTACGAAACAGACAGCTGTCTGTTATTGAATACTGTGCTAAAGTGTAATCAACCCCCAGAAATTTAAATTTGCAGTTAATGGTAAATGATAATAGCAAGGCTGTTATGAAGAAATATTCTAGAACCAGGGAAGTGTTTTGTGGAAACAAACGCAATAATGCCTACGTTTGAAAGATGATCAAAAATAAAAATGGACATTTCTGCAACATACAAGCTATATATATTCATTAAAGATGAACTCTAGGTAGAAATAAATGACTCAGATTAAATCCATTCTGTATTAATAAAACCTACAAATGTATTTTTGTTTCAAGCAGTGTAAGATCCCATACACACTATTAGATTTTCTGCAGATTTTTGTCTTCAGATTTACCAAAACCATATAATATGAGGTCAAACCTTAAGAGTTTCAATTTGTATGCAATCAGGCAGGCCCTTACACTACATGGTTTTGATAAATCTGAAGGAAATCTGACAACAAAAGTTGGATAGTGTGTATGGGGTCTAAGACCCCATACACACTATCCAAATGTTGTTATCAGATTTCCTTCAGATTTACCAAAATCGTGTAGTGCAATGGCCTGTCTGATTACATACAAATTGAAACTCCTAAGGTTTGACCTCATATTATATGGTTTGGGAAATCTGAAGGAAAAAATCTACAGAAAATTGGATAGTGTGTATCCAGCTTTAATATCTAAACGTCATTTAGTATCAGCCTCTTAGACCACATACACACTATTCGATTTTCTGCAATTGTTTTCCTTCAGATTTACCAAAACCATATAACATGAGGTCAAACCTTAAGATTTTCAATTTGTATGCAATCAGGAAGGCCCTTGCACTACATGGTTTTGGTAAATCTGAAGACAAAAATCTGCAGAAAATCTAATAGTGTGTATGGGGTCTTAAAGTCCCTGTACAGCACAGATCAGATTGAGGGAGAGACAGCATAAGAGGCCAGTCAGTTGGGCTGCAGTGCAAGAAACATGCTGGTAGGGGGAAGAGCAGAGTATAATGAAGACCAACTATCATTTAGCTGCTTCCCCTTTTACTGTCCATTTTCAGAATGGGGGTGGGCAGGAGACCTGCAAGAATTCCTCGAGCAAAGACAACTCAGGCTTACCTTGTAAAAATAACAGTATGGAGGAAATATAAAAGCAATTCCATCAGACTGAACAGTACAATGTATTATACTGTATCAGTGATACACATGATTTGGATTTGGATCAAAGTCCCAGACATTGTGTCAGGATTATTCAACAACCAATTACAAGACAGTAATATATGAAAATGCTCTAAAACACTGTTGCATTATGAGAAAGGTCACTGACAGCGTCAAAGATAAACAAGCTAAAAGCCCCATTACCATGTGGGACTCGGGCTGTGTACATTTTAGAACTGGATGAAAATACAAATTTAAAAAATGATAATTTGAAATGATATTTTAGCAGGTAAAACAGCTTCATTATGTGTATTTCATCTGTGTAATTAATGTTTGCCTGAGGCTTTAAGATAAGGTACTGTACATACAGTACAATACAGTACAGTGTGGTACACCCATGGATTCAGTGTTTTAGTGACACATTTCCAATAGCCAGTCATTATATGCCAGCCATTATATGCATTACAAAATAAGCAATCTACTGTCATTTATGTCACAACTGATTACATCAGTTAAGGCTAAAATTCCTAAAGACACTCTGGGGTTGATTTACTAAAACTGGAAAGTGCAAAATCTGGTGCAACTGTGCATGGCAGCCAGTCAGCTTCTAACTTCAGCTTGCCCAATTAGCTACATGCCAAACTGCACTGTAGCCAAATGACGGCTACAGTGCGGTTGTCCAGTTCTAGGAGGGCTTCTATTGATGTCCTCCCAGAACCAAGTCCCCTGTGTGCCCACTGTGCATGTGATCTTTAGACACAGCTGATCACAGATCGTGGTAAAAGGGCCAATCACAGTGGCTCCTTACCACGTGATCAGCTGTGTCCAATCACAGCTGATCACAATGTCAACACACTTGCTGGTTATTGGAATTCCTTTCCTCACTCTGTCACAGCGTGAGAAGAAGAGAGCCAGTAACCAGCAAGCGTGAAAGGAGACATCTACACGATTAAACAGGGCACTGATCATCAGTTTCCTGATGATCAGTGCAGCCCAACAGTGACCATCAGTATCGCCTATCAGTGACCATCAGTGTTGCCAATCAGTGCCCATCAAAGCCGCCTATCAGTGCCTCCTCATCAATCCCGCCTATCGTTGTCCATCAGTGCTGCCTATCAGTGCCCATCAGTGATGCCTTTCAGTGGCTATTAGTGCCCCCTATCAGTACCTATAAGTGTTGCTTATCAGTGCCCATAAGTGCTGCCTATCAGTGCCCATCAGTGCAGCCCATATGATTACAGTGTTGCATGACCATGCAATTGACATTCAAAGTGCGACAACATTGAAAGCTGAAAATGAGCTTGGGCAGGAAGGGGGAGAGAGTGTCCAGTAGGCAAGTGGTTAAGCTTTGACAAATAAAAATATGGAAGCTGATTGGTTTCTATGCAGAGCTGCACCAGATTTTGCACTCTCCAGTTTTAGCAATTTAAACTCACTAGTAGAGTTGAGCGAAGTCCGTACCGAACTTTGGGGTGTCCGTGACCCGGACCCAGACCCGAACCTGGACATTTGAAAAAAAGTTTGGGTTCAGGTATTTGATCACGCATGTTGAATAGCTGCAGGGCAGCCAATCAACAAGCGTTTCACTGGTTTGCCCTTAGAAGCCATCACAGCCATGCCTACTAATGGTATAGCTGTGATTGGCCAGTGCATCATGTGACCCAGCCTCTGTATAAGCTGAAGTCACGTAGTGCTGCATGTCACATGCTCTCAGGCTAGTCTAGGGAGAGGATGCTGCAGGCGCTGTGAGGGACAGATTGCAGATATTAATAACATCTCATCCTGCAATACAGAACAATCTGATTCTGGACTAGGTAGCGATTACTACTACTGCTTTGAGGGACAGATTGCAGATCTCATCCTGCATTACAGAACGATCTGATTCTGGACTAGGTAGAGTCTACTGCTTTGAGGGACAGATTGCAGATCTCATCCTGCATTACAGAACAATCTGATTCTGGACTAGGTAGAGTCTACTGCTTTGAGGGACAGATTATTGTTCTAAAATCATCTCCTAGTTCTATAGGGTCAGGTTCCTGCTGTTGCTGTAAGGGACAGATTATTGTTCTAAAATCATCGCCTACTCCTATAGGGTCATGTTCCTGCTGTTGCTGTAAGGGACAGATTATTGTTGTAAAATCATCGCCTACTCCTATAGGGTCAGGTTCCTGCTGTTGCTGTAAGGGACAGATTATTGTTCTAAAATCATCACCTACTCCTATAGGGTCAGGTTCCTGCTGTAAGGGACAGATTATTGTTCTAAAATCATCACCTACACTGCCACGGTCACGGCCTAGTCAACCTCTAGGCTCCTACTGCACATCCACCCCCTTCCCATTTTTTTTTTTTTATTTGATTTTAAGTTATTTTTCCTATCCCCATTTTTTTGTAGGGCACTTGTCCTACTCTTACCTCCATTTTACTTTCTTTTGCAGCCCTCTAGCACTTGCCAGGACTTTTTTACAGCCATTTTTGTGCCGAAAAGTTTGGGTCCCCATTGATTGGGGTTTGGGGTCTGGGGTAAAGTTCGGGTCAAGTTCGGTACCGAACCCAAACTTTTTCGCGAAGTTCGGCCGCATCCGCGGAACCCAAACATCTAGGTGTCCGCTCAACTCTACTCACTAGTTCTCATTTTGCAGGTTAAATCCTTCTTTCAATACAAACATTCAGTTCTCACATTGTCTTATTATTTGGTGCTTCTATTTTCTGTATTGAAAGAAGGTTTAAACTGTAAAGAAAAACTAATGACAAAGTCTTAAAGGTTTACTAGCCCCTACTTAGTGTATACAGTATTTCAGCAACAGACATGAAAGGGACTACTTAACTAAAAGTACTAGGTTTTTCATTATTTCACAGGCAATTTACTTCATAAACCAAATAATATTTCACATTTTCAAAGTTTTGAAATGAATGTAAACAAACCTAAGGTCATTGTAAAAACTCCAGTGCAATCACTGCAAAATGGATATTTACATATATTAGCTATTGTCCATTCCGAGTCCCATGGTATATATACCATATACTGCTTCAGTTACTTCCTTCTTGGTCACTGTTCCAGGTAATACTAGCGTGTAGGGTACATTCCTGCCATACATATTTGCAAAGTAGGTATACATACATTACCTGCACTTGCAAATGTCTCAGGGCCCCTCTGGCCCTTGGGTAACTGGTCTGCTGTGGCTGTAGTCATTGTTCTGATGGAACTCCTTTGCTTTCCATCCTGCTCGCACTTTCCGAATCTCACTCCAACCCATCGGGGCTGTGCAGCAGACATCAAAGCGTTTCACAATGAGGTAGCGTAGCTACCCTGGCTAACCCTTTTTATGGTGAATCCACCTCTGTTAAACCCGCCGCTGACACATTTCTTAAAGCAACAGATAACATTTGCTTGCTGTGCAGTGTGTGTGCTGTTTACTTCACTGGTTTAATAAAATTGATTGTCATTGCAGAGGCCGTCCCAATTATAATTAGGAATGGGCTGAACAACCCCCTGTTTGGTTTGCAGCAGAACTCCCGAAGAGGGGAAATGTTCTAACCCGAACAGCGAACCCATTGAAGTCTATGGGAGCGAACATGAAAAATCAAAAGTGCCCATTTTGAAGGCATATATGCAAGTAATTGGCCATGAAAGGGGTATGGGGGTCTGTGTACTGCCCTGGGGGACATGTATCAATAAAAAAATAATAAAAATAAAGATGGTTTGTTTCAGGAGCAGTGGTTTTAATGATGCTTAAAGTGCAACAATGAAAATAAATGAAAAATTCCTTTAAATATCGTGCCTGGGGGGAGCATTTGTAGCATACAGTTGTGTTCATACGTTTACATACAGTATACAGAATATGCTACAACAAAACTGACATTTCTAAAGAAAAAAAATCCCATTTAAAATGACTCGTGGTTACAATTGACAGCAAACAAACAGACTGGGGTCCCCCCCCAGTTCATATTAGACCCTTTAAGTCTGGTATTGGTTTTAAGGGGAACCCCACACCAATTTTTTTTTAAAAATGGTGTGAGGTCCCCCCAAAATCCATACCAGACCCCTATCTGAGCCTGCAGCCTGACAGGTCAGGATAGGGGGGATAGGGGGGATAGCGAGCGCCCCCCCTCCTGAACCATACCAGGCTACATGCCCTCGTCCCCAAGTTTATGGAGACAAAGGCCTCTTCCTGACAATGCTGGGCCATGGTTGTCGGGGTCTGTGGGTGGGGGGCTTATTGGAATCTGCAAGCCCCCTTTTATAAGGGGACCCCAGATCCCACCCCCCATGTGATTGGGTATCGGGTACATCGTACAGTCTGGTGTGAACGGAGGGAGACATCGTCTTATAGATGTTGGAGAGGGGTTTAGTGAGGGTATCGTCTCTAAGTGTGTCTTCTAAGGACAAGGTATAAAAGGCTACTGGCTGGTGCTTGAACTGGATTTGAAAGGCATGTCTCAGCTGTAGGTATCTAAAACAATATACGTTTGGGAGGTCAAATTGTGGTTTTAAAGTATTAAAGGACTTCAATTCTCCAGCTGAACATATCTGCTCTAGATATTTGTTGCCTTTCACTGCCCAGATTTGCGGGTCAGGTATAGTAGCAAACTCTGGTAGTGATGGATTGAGCCATAGGGGAGTATGTGGTGAGTTGTGATCGGGAGGGTTAGGTCTAAGAGCCTGGGCTAACAACCAAGCCTTCAGCACAGCTCACATGGCTCCGGTTAAGGTTTGGGAAGCAGCAGCTCCCCTATATAGGAGGTTCTTGAGGGCCTCAAAAGAGCCAACATAAGCGGCCTCCAGTGCCACCGCCGTGTTGGTGCCATCCTGTAGGATCCAGTTATGGTCATGAGCGAGCATGGCTGCCAGAAAATATTTATGGAGGTCTGGACAAGCCAGTCCTCCCTGTAACCATGGGCATTGTAAAACTGTAAGCCTAAATCTTGGTTGCTGTGTGCCCCAAATAAAGGCTATCAGACTGGAGTTGATTATTTTAAAACATTTCTTGGGGATCCACACCAGCGCCTGTCGGAGTACATAAAGAAAGCCGGGTAACAACTTAATTTTAAACAGGTTTATGCGTCAAGGACAAGGAGATTTCCCCATGCTTTCAGTTTGGCTTTCATGTTATCGAGTAGTGACATCTAGTGGCACTAAATTTAGAGCACATTAGTCCGAAGTGTCCGGGGATATCTCTATGCCTAAATATCCAATCCTGGATGCCCATACCAAGGGTAGGGGGGGGTCAGTAGCGGCCTGTGCTTCTCTGTCGATAGGTAAAATTTGTGATTTTCCCTAATTAATTTGCAGTCCTGAGTAAAAGGCAAACTCAGACTGAATCT
Organism: Glandirana rugosa; assembly: GCA_018402905.1. Classification (NCBI taxonomy): domain Eukaryota; kingdom Metazoa; phylum Chordata; class Amphibia; order Anura; family Ranidae; genus Glandirana; species Glandirana rugosa. Next base: position 256,005 of record BLSH010429352.1, on the reverse strand, counting down.
TTAACGCCTCATTAAGGGATGGCCCCGGGTCGTTCAGGAATAATATAAGATCATCTGCACTCAACGCATTCTTTTCTACCAGGGTGCCCACCCTGATGCCCCTCACAGCCGAGCTCCTTTTTATGGCCGCGGGCATCCCTGTCTCGTGCCCCTGCCAATCGGGAATGGCTCTGAAAACTCGCCTCCCAGTTTGACCCTAGCCGAAGGGCAGGAGTAAAGGATGTGTACCCATTTCAGGAATTCGGGTCCAAACCCCATTGTCTCCAGCACTGAAAGCATATAGGGCCAGGCTACTGAATCAAATGCCTTTTCAATGTCGAGTGCTGCTAAAATTCTAGAAGTGGAGTCAGTTGGGGGCAGTTGTAAATGGGTGAAAACCCGGCGGATATTGATGTCCGTGGACTTCCCCGGCATGAAGCCAGTTTGGTCCATGCTAAGTAGATCCAGGACAATTTTCATCAATCTAGTGGCCAAAATCTTTGTTAGAATCTTCAAGTCATAATTTAGCAAAGAGATGGGTGTGTAGGAGGAACACTTGGAGGGGTCCTTGCCTGGCTTAGGGATTAGGACTATGTGGGCCTGATACATAGAGGGGGTATCGTTATCTGCTCTAGTGACTCCGCATACATGCCACGCAGTTTGGGCACCAGGGCAGCAGCGTATGTCCTATATCACTCTCCCGGGATGCCGTCTGGACTCAGAGTTTTGTTACCGGGAAAGGAGTGTATAGCAGCCTTCATTTCCTCTAGGGTAATGGGATTGTCAAGAAGCGCTGCTCCTTCTGGGGAAAGAGTGGGGAGATCTAGAGTGTTGAGGAAGTTCTGGATCGTGGCTTTGGGTGGTCCACGGTACTGCTGAATACAACTGACTAAAATAATTTGTGAATTCATGTAGGATAGTATTGGAGTCAGATGCTACGGTGCCATCTTCACAGCCTATACCGACACCAGGACACCATCTTTCCATTCTTGTCTCCCGACTCAAACATTAACCACGTGCAAAGATAAGGAGTTGAGAGCTTCAGATTAGACATGTAGCCCTTCAATTGGAGTTAGCATATAATATACCAACTCAGGCCAGTTGAAACATAGATGAGGTAACTGGAAAAGAAGAAAGAGAAGAATAAAATATAAAAGAGCGGGGAGTAAAGAAGAGGAAGAGAAGAGGTGCACCTAGAGTCAAGTCTGGTTAGTCGAATCCAAAGTCCGAGGCAGTCCCGGAGTGAAGGAGATGCCCACATATGTTGCCCAGGGCTCCCAGATAGCCTTGAACCTCCCAGTCATGTCTGAGAGAATGTTAGCCATCTTTTCTTGTGACATGATCCATGAGATTTTCCTTGAAGCTGCAGCTAGGGAAATCTTAGTTTTTTTCCAAGATTTCGCTATGGTCATTTTAGCACCAAGCAGTATGAATTGCACTAATTTCCTATTGGATTTCGCTAAATTCGGTATAGGGGCATTAAGAAGGGCTATCTCTGGGGACCTGGGGACCCGATTATTAGTCAACTTATCAATAGGTTGAAGATTTTTCGCCAAAACTGGCGTATCCTTGGGCACTCCCACCAGATGTGCGGCATTGAGCCTAAAAGGGAGCAGCCTCTAAAACACCTGGGATCTGCAGAGTGGTAGATGGAAGCTAGCTTAGTCGGGGTGAGATACCACCTAGTGATCACCTTGATACTGGCCTCCATGAGGGTGATGTTCAAGATACCTCGAAAGGAGATGAACATGACACCATGTCAAGTCTCCAGATCCCAGGAAAACTGAAAATCCCTCTCCCAGCGGTTCATATATGATGCTTTCATCCCTGATTGGGTGAGAGACGAGTAAACTACTGAGATGCCCCCTTCTGCTCCAAGGCCTGGCCACACCAGATTTCATATGCTGTAAATTTAGGTGGGAGAGACTTATCTTTCCATATTAGCTGTAGAAAGTGATGAATTTGTGAAAATCTGAACCTCTCCGAATCTGGGAGGTCCAATTTACTCATGCATTGATTAAGAGTCATTGGCCCCAAAGGGGTGAAAAAGTGCCCTATACAGTATAGCCCCTTGTCCAACCACCACTTAAATGCTGTGATGTTCATCCCCGGGGGAAAGTCAGGGTTATGGAAAATGTGCGCTAGGGGTTTCAGTGGTGAGATAAGCTCGGGGAGATTCCGCAAGGAGTCCCAGAAGGTGAATGAGTAGGACAAGGTGGGAGATAGTATTGGTGGTCTTTTTTTAGGTGGGGTCCAAAGAAGGTAGTCTATTGTGTGTTTTGGAATAGCCTGTCGCTCTATCTGGATCCAGTCCGGTCTTTCGGATCTCGTATAAACCCTGGAGAGCTGAGCCAGTCTTGCTGCTTGATAGTACTTAAGTAACAATAGAAGTCCCAGACCCCCCTTTTTCCTATGACGGTAAAGTATGTTTTGGGGAAATCTATATCCTGAATTCCCCCAGACATATCTTAAGATCTTACCCTGGAATGTCTTAAGGTGGTCCCTGCTGATGGGAATCGGCAACGCTCAAAAGAGATACAGAAGCCGCGGCAAGAGGGTCATTTTAACTGCGTTAATTCTACCCAACCAAGAGAGTCCACTGTTAGACCAGGATTTCAGGTCATCCTCAAGTTTTTCGAAAAATGAGAGGATAATTATTAGACTATAAATCCTCTATCTTGGCCGATAAGTTGCTACCTAAGCATTTAATGGAAGACTAGCTCCAGTGGAAGGGGAATGAATGTTGTAGAGATGAGACTGTTTCCGGTGGAAGGGAAATGTTCATTGCCTGCGATTTGGAATAATTCACTTTAAGCCCTGAGGTTTCCGCAAAGAGATCTAAAGTGTGGCTTAAATTGGGGACCCCTATGATATCTGGGTTTTGGCGGATCGTGATTGCTAAGGTTTCAATGGCTATAGCAAAAATAAGTGGGGATAGGGGGCAACCCTGTCTTGTCCCCTTTGCTATGGCTATTGGTTTTGAGTAGAAACCCTGGAGCCTAAGTCGGGCCTAAGGGAAAGAATATAGGGCTTTAATAGTGCCCATAAAACGTTGGCCGAATCCCCATTTTTCTAAAAGTGTGAAAAGATATGCCCAAGATACCGAGTCGAATGCCTTTTGCAGGTGTAAAGATAAGCCCATGCCTCTTTGCTTCGGGCCTCCCTCCCAATTAGAATGAAACATGGAGATTAAGTCAATAGCTCTACGTATCTAGTCTGGCCCCTACCTACCCGGTATAAAGCCCACCCGGTCTTTGTTTATATAGACATTAATGAATGAAGCTAACCTGTTGGCCAGAATTTTAGTCAGGATTTTAATTTCGTTATTGATAAGTGAGATCGGTCTGTAATTGCCCACTTCCTCAGGGTTTTTATCCGATTTTGGTATTACTGTGATGTAGGCTGAATTAAGTTGTGGGTCCAGAGGGGAGTCCTGTGTAACAGAATAAAAGAATTTTGACAGGAAGTGAGAGAGTGTCTCAGCAAAGGTCTTATAATAAGGAACAAAGACCATCCAGGCCTGGAGCAGACCTATTCTTCAGGCCCCAATGACTCCTAAGTAGAGTTGAGCGAACCCGGACTGTAAAGTTCGGGTCCGTACCGAACTTTGGGGTGTCCGGGACCCGGACCCGGACCCGGACTTTTCAAAAAAAGTCCGGGTTTCC
>BLSH010429352.1:226178-237321 GCA_018402905.1 Glandirana rugosa | reverse complement strand
AAAATGATTAGAGCACTTTACTCCACTCCACAAGCTTTGATCAAACTGCGAGGATTCTATTCTGATTCCTTTCCAATTAGAACGGGAACAAGACAAGGGTGCCCACTGTCACCGCTTCTATTTGCTATTGCAATAGAAACCCTCGCCATATCAATTAGAGATAATCACCTTATCAAGGGAGTTATGTGTGGCCAACAGGAACACAAATGTGGTCTTTTCGCCGATGACATTTTAGTCTTCATAACTACCCCAGAATCATCTCTCCCCAACTTATGCCGACTCCTTGAGGACTTCTCAGAGATCTCAGGCCTAAAAGTAAATTACACTAAATCTCAGGCACTAAATGTCTCTTTGTCTCCTGAGACCATAAATAAACTTAAGACTAAATTCAAGTTCAGATGGAGTGACACATATATTAAATACCTGGGAATTAACTTCACCCCCAAATTTGAAACTTTATATACTAACAATTTCCCTCCGATGTATCGGAAGCTGAAAGACGACCTTAAGACATGGGCCAAACATGATCTTTCTTGGCTAGGGAGGGTGAACGCAGTGAAAATGACTTTATTACCGAGACTGCTTTATCTCTTTCGCTCTCTTCCGATCCCTGTCAGGTCAGATCATCTTTCCTCCTTTCAGAGTAAAGTCCTTAAGTTCATTTGGTCTAACTCAGGCTATAGGATTTCTCAACAATCCTTATTTCATCACAGGAGTAAGGGGGGGCTAGGACTACCACATTTAGTGAAGTACTTCCAAGCAGCCAGGATAGCACAATTGTCTTCTGTTTACTTTAGGCACGAGAGACAGGACTGGATGCGGATGGAGCAACAATCCACCCCACAGTTTACTCTGGACTTTCTTTTATGGTGCTCCCCTAAAGACAGGCCACCAATTTTATCACCTACACTCTCCAATGAAATCGCATTTTGGGACAAAGTTAAACACTTGCCCTCCCTAGTATCGGCACTCAAACCCCTGGCCCATATTTTTAACAACCCGGACTTCCCGCCAGGACTGAACATTAAAACCTTTCAATGGTGGCTAAATAAGGGGCTATTTCGTATAGGACATTATTTCACGGCAGCAGGCCCAATAACTCTAAAATTCTGCATGAACAAACTTGAACTCCCAAATTCGGAAATTTTCAGATACTACCAAATTTCCAACTTTTTACACAAAATATGGAGAGATAAATCATCCCCTCCAGATTTTACAGCATATGAACGATGGTGTGGTCAGTCATCACAACAAAAGGGAGGTATCTCAATCATTTATGAGGCAATCACTCGTCCCAATACAAAATCAGCTTTCATGACTAAATGGGAATCTGAGCTTAACTTTGAATGGGACCTAGACAGATGGCAAATCGCTTCCTCCAGATCATTTAAGGGAATCCTTAACCACTTGCCGACCGCCGATCGGCATCTGACGGCGGCAAAGTGGCTCGTTCCCGCAAATCAGCGTCATACGACGGCGGCTGCGGGAACGAGTTTAGTGAGCCAGGGAGCGGGTGCGGCGGCTTCGATTGCCGCCGGCTACCCGCGATGGCCCCCCCGGAGCGAGTGAGCGGAGGTCCGTGTATGTAAACACGGACCTCCGCTCTGTGTGAGGGGGAAGGGCTGTGATCACAGCCTTCCTTTACGTGAAGGCTGTGACCACTTCCCTTCCCCAGATAGGCAGTCCCCCATACAGTTAGAACACGCCCAGGGAACATAGTTAACCCTTAGCACGCCCCCTGCAGGTTAACCCCTTCACTGCCAATGGCATTTACACAGTAATCAGTGCATTTTTATAGCACTGATCGCTGTATAAATGCCAATGGTCCCAAAAAAGTGTCAAAATGGTCCGACATGTCCGCTGAAATATCGCAGTACCGCAAAAAATCGCAGTAAAAAATAAAAAAAAATTAAAAACCCCAAAAATGAATTCTCATCATCCGTAAACGCGACCACTTTTGCGCAAACCAATCAATAAACGCCGATTGCGATTTTTTTATCGCAAATATGAGGAAGAATATAAATTGGCCAAAAACTGTGAAAAAAAATGTTTTTTTATATTTTTATTTTTTGATTTGTATTTTAGGAAAAAGTAAGAAATTTGGGGTTTTTTGCAAAATTGTCGCTCTTCTTTTGTTTATAGCGGCGATCAGAAATGACGCAGCGGTGATCAAATACCACCAAAAGAAAGCTCTATTTGTGGGAAAAAAAGGACGCAAATTTCGTTTGGGTACAACGTCGCACAACTGCGCAATTGTCAGTTAAAGCGACGCAGCGCCGAATAGCAAAAAGGGCTCCGGTCCTAAAGCTGGAAATCCTTCCGGGGCTGAAGTGGTTAATACGACTATTTCAGAAGCTAGTGTAAAAGTGATGATGAGGTGGTACCTCACACCATCTAGACTAGCAACATTCTACCCCTCTGCTGACCCGTTGTGCTTCAGGGGCTGCGTACTTAGGGGTACCATGGCCCACATCTGGTGGGAATGCCCGAGGGTTAGACCCTTCTGGTCTAAAGTGTTTCGCATTATTTACAGAGTTACAAGCTGCAAACTTGAAAGATCCCCCACTATAGCTCTCTTAAATGACAACATCCCCCACGCCACAAAACCTAACAGGAGGTTAATTCATTTCATCCTCCTAGGGGCCAAGATTACTTTAGCCAAAGCCTGGAAACAAGATAAGGTCTCTCTGAAATCCGCCATACGGAAAGTCTCATGGTTGATGACTCAAGAAAGGCTTGCAGCCATTCTTTCCAATAATTTGCATAAATTCGAATTGATCTGGGATCCTTGGGCCAAATTTATAGGAGTCTCTCTAACCCCAGGTCTTCCTGCTTACCAAAACCCTTAGGAGTGCTCTGGGGGTTGGCGTTCTGGCGTCAAATTTTTCTCTCTGAAGGTTACACTTCTCTATTCTCTTCTCTTGCTTTCCTTCTTTTCAGCTCTCTCTAATTCCTCTCTCCTTTACTCTATTACGTCCTGATCCACTGATATAGGAATCAAGAGGGGAGTGAATTCTCTGGCACAGCTTGATCCCTTCTGGGGTGCGGAGAATCCTTTCCCCCAAGATCATTACAATTGTTTAACCACAGGATGCATTCATTCTTGCTTAGTCAACTTTGTATTTTTATGCAATTTATATAGGTCTCTTGACCTCCTAAATACTTTGTTCGATATCACCTTGTTGTGCCTATCATAAGTTTGTTACTTTTTTGAAACATTCAATAAAAATTATTGAAATACGAGATCTCCCCAGAGTGGCTCAATGATATCGAGGTCAGGAGACTGAGATGGCCACTCCAGAACCTTCACTTTATTCAGCTGTAGCCAATGACAGGTCGACTTGGCCTTTGTTTTTTGGATCATTGTCATGTTGAAATGTCAAAGTACGTCCCATGCTCAGCTTCCTGGCTGATGAATGCAAATGTCCAGTATTTTTAATAACATACTGCATTCATCTTGCCATCAATTTTGACCAATTTTGGACCAATGTCCTGTGCCTTTGTAGCTCACACATCCCTAAAACATCAGCGATCCACCTCCATGTTTCACAGACCTTGTTGACTCCTCTCCAAATGTAGGGTTTATGGTTGTGGCCAAAAAGCTCAATTTTGGTCTCATCACTCCAAATGACTTTGTGCCAAAAGGTTTGAGGCTTGTCTCTGTGCTGTTTGGCGTATTGTAAGCGAGATACTTTGTGGCATTTGCGTAGTAATGGCTTTCTTCTGGCGACTCGACCATGCAGCCCATCTTTCTTCAAGTGCCTCCTTATTGTGTATTTTGAAACAGCCACACCACATGTTTTCAAAGAGTGCTGAAGTTATTTGTGTGTTTTTCTTTGCATCCCGAACAATTTTCCTGGCAGTTGTGGTTGAAAAGTTAGTTGGTCTACATGACCGTGGTTTGGTTTAAACAGAACCCCTCCACTTCTTGATTGGAGTTTTAACACTGCTTATTGGCATTCTCAATTCCTTGGATATCTTTTTATATCCATTTCCTGTGTTATACAGTTCAACTACCTTTTCCCGCAGGTCCTTTGACAATTCTTTTGCTTTCCCCATGACTCAGAATCCAGAAACGTCAGTGCAGCACTAGATGAAAGAAGCAAGGGTCTGTCAGGAGTCCAGAAACTCATTGACCTTTTTACACACGCACACTAATTACAAGCAAACAGATCACAGATTAGGATGGTTACCTTTAATAGCCATTAAAACTCCTTTGTGCCAAATTGTGTGTATGTTATCAGGCCAAAATCACCAGGGTGTGTAAACTTTTGATCAGGGTCATTTGGGTCGTTTCTGTTGTCATTATGATCTAAAAAGAGTAAACACAATTGATTGATAATAAATGGCTTCAGCCAAACACTAACCGTGAGTGAAAGAAAAGTTTTTGTGTTCTCATTCATATTCTCTGGAAAATGGCCAAGAAATCAAAAATTCTGCCAGGGTATGTAAATTTATGAGCACAACTGTATCTATTCTAATAGGATTGGATGGGGAATTACTGTGATCACAGGTAATTTTTTGGAAAACCCCAGTCTGACTTTGCACTTCCCTTGTTTATACTATGTGGTCCCTAAGTTCAGACTGCTTTTGCAGGTGTGTAGCATTTGTTGGTCTTAATGGAAGACATATACTGGGATATGATATAACCCTGATCCCATTCATATGCATTGGGCTTCATCTGTGATCTGCTCCTAATATGGACTTAATTATCGTTTACTGTGACATCTACATGCAGTCCATTTAACTCCTGCTATTTGTATATAAGTTTAAGAATTATTCTCATCACTAAGTATCATCACTAGGGAACATCTGAACATTATGGGGCATTTGCGGGAACTTTACACGCTATCTGTATACAGTCAGGCAGTGCAAGAATATATATATATACCTCCCTAGTGTATATGTGTATATATATATATATATATATATATATATACACTGTGTGTGTGTATATATACATATATATATATATATATATATATATATATATATATATAGATATAGATATATATGCAATGCCTTTAGTGTAGTAGACTATATACAGCTAATTCAGTGTATATAGTATATAGCGTCCGTTTAGGCAGTGCAAGAATACAAGAAAAAAAAAAAATATATATATATATAGTATCTCACAAAAGTGAGTACACCCCTCACATTTTTGTAAATATTTTATTATATCTTTTCATGTGACAACGCTGAAGACATGACACTTTGCTACATGTAAAGTAGTGAGTGTACAGCTTGTAAAACATTGTAAATTTGCTGTCCCCTCAAAATAACTCAACAGGCAGCCATTAATGTCTAAACCACTGGCAACTAAAGTGAGTACACCCCTAAGTCAAAATGTCCAAATTAAGCCCAAAGTGTCAATATTTTGTGTGGCCACCAGTATTTTCCAGCACTGCCTTAACCCCCTTGGGCATGGAGTTCACCAGAGCTTCACAGGTTGACACTGGAGTCCTCTTCCACTCCTCCATGATGACATCATGGAACTGGTGGATCTTAGAGACCTTGTGCTCCTCCACCTTCCATTTGAGGATGCCCCACAGATGCTCAATAGGGTTTAGGTCTGGAGACATGCTTGGCCAGTCCATCACCTTTATGCTCAGCTTCTTTAGCAAGACAGTGGTCGTCTTGGAAGTGTGTTTGGGGACATTATCATGTTGGAATACTGCCCCGAGGCCCAGTCTCTGAAGGGAGGGGATCATGCTCTGCTTCAGTATGTCACAGTACATGTTGGCATTCATGGTTCCCTCAATGAACTGTAGTTCCCCAGTGCTGGCAGCACTCATACAGCCCCAGACCATGACACTCCCACCACCATGCTTGACTATAAGCAAGACACACTTGTCTTTGTATTCCTCACCTGGTTGTCACATCACCCGCTTGACACAATCTGAACCAAATGCGTTTATCTTGGTCTCATCAGACCACAGGACATGGTTCCAGTAATCCATGTCTCTAGTCTGCTTGTCTACAGCAAACTGTTTTAGGGCTTTCTTGTGTATTATCTTTAGAAGAGGCTTCCTTCTGGGATGACAGCCATGCAGACCAATTTGATGCAGTGTGAGGCGTTTGGTCTAAGCACTGACAGGCTGACCCCCCCACCACTTCAACCTCTACAGCAATGTTGGCCGTACTCATACATCAATTTCCCAAAGACAACTTCTGGATATGACACTGAGCACATGCATTCAACTTCTTTGGTCGACCATGGTGAGGCCTATTCTGAGTGGAACTTGTTCTGTTAAACTGCTGTATGGTCTTCAGGGTCTTGGCAATCTTTTCATAGCCTAGGCCATCTTTATGTAGAGCAACAATTCTTTTTTTTCAGATCCTCGGAGAGCTCTTTGCCATGGGATGCCATGTTGAACTTCCAGGGACCAGTATGAGAGAGTTAGAGCGATAACACCAAATTTAACACACATGCTCCCTATTCACACCTGAGACCTTGTAGCACTAATGAGTCAGATGACACCGGGGAGGGAATATGGCTAATTGGGCCCAATTTGGACATGTTCACTTAGGGGTGTACTCACTTTTGTTGCCAGCGGTTTAGATATTAACCACTTCCTTACCAGACCAATTTTCAGCTTTCAGTGCTCTCACACTTTAAATGACAATTACTCAGTCATGCTACACTGTATCCAAACAACTTTTTTATCATTTTTTTCTCACAAATAGAGCTTTCTTTTGGTGGTATATAATCACTGCTGGGTTTTTTATTTTTTTCACGAAAAAGTTTGCAAAAAAGTAATTTTTCTTCATAAATTTGGGCCATAATTTATACTGCTACATATCTTTGGTAAAAATAACCCAAATAATGGATATTATTTATTCTCTGTGAAAGTTATAGAGTCTACAAGCTATGGTGCAACTCATTGAAAATTGATCACACCTGATGTACTGACCACCTATCTCATTTCTTGAGACCATAACAAGCCAGGAAATACCCCCTAAATGACCCCTTTTTGGAAAGTAGACATTTCAAGGTATTTAGTAAGGGGCATGGTGAGATTTTTGAAGTTGTCATTTTTTCCCACAATTCTTTGCAAAATGAAGAATTTTTTTTTTTTTACACAAAATTGTTAAACAACATGTTATTTCTCACACACAGCATATGCATACTTGCAATGACACCCCAAAATACATTCTGCTACTCCTCCTGAGTATGGTGATACCCCATGTGTGAGGCTTTTAAACAGCCTGGCCACATACAAAGGCCTAACATTGAAGTAGCACCTTCAGGCGTTCTACGAGCATAAATTACAGATCTCATTTCTCAGCCACCTTTTACACTTTTGAAGGCCCTGGAACACCAGGACAATGGAATTGCCCATAAAATGACCCCATTTTGGAAAGCAAACACCCTAACTTATAATCTACGAGGCATAATGAGTCTTTTGAACGGTTCATTTTTTTTACAGAAGTTGTTGGAAAATGTGGGAAAAAAAATGAAAATGCATTTTTTTAACACAAAGTTGACCATTTATACGATATTTCCAACACATAGCATGTACATAGCAAAAATGACACCCCAAAATACATTCTGCTACTCCTCCTGAGTATGGCGATACCACATGTGTGAGGCTTTTACACAGCCTGGCCACATACACAAGCCCAACATTGAAGTAGCACCTTTAGACTTTCTACGAGCATAAATTACACATCTCATTTCTCAACCACCTATTACATTTTTTAAGGCCCTGAAGCAACAGGACAATGGAATTTTCCACAAAATGACTCCATTTTGGAAAGCAAACACCCCAATGTATAATTTATGAGGCATAATGAGTCTTTTGAACATGTTATTTTTTTTCCAGAAGTTTTTAGAAAATGTGGAAAAAAAATGAAAAAACATTTTTTTTTTTACACAAAGCTGTCCATTTATAAGATATTTCCAACACATAGCATGTACATAGCAAAAATGACACCACGTAACACATTCTGCTACTCCTCCTGAGTATGATGAAACCACATGTGTGAAACTTTTACACAGCCTGGCCACATACAGAGGCCCAACATTGAAGCAGCACCTTTAGGCGTTCTACGAGCATAAATTACACATCTCATTTCTCAACTACCTATTACACTTTTGAAGGCCCTGGAGCACCAGGACAAAGGAATTGCCCACAAAATGACCCCATTTTGGAAAGCAAACACCCCAAGGTATATTCTATGAGGCATTATGAGTCTTTTTTATGGTTAAGTCTTTGAAAAACACGGAAAGAAGATAAAAACTCTATTATTTTTTACACAAAGTGGTCAATTTATAAGATATTTCTAACACATAGCATGTACATAGCAAAAATTACACCCCAAAATACATTCTGCTGTTCATCCCGAGTATGGCGATACCACATGTGTGAGACTTTTACACAGCCTGGCCGCATAGAGAGGTCCAACATGCAGGGAGCACCATCATGCCTTTTAGGAGCATAAATTGCACATAAAATATCCTAATGACCTATTACACTTTGAAGGTCCTGGAGCAACAGGACAGTGGAAAAGCACCCCATTTTGAAAAGCAAACACCCCAATGTATATTCCATGAGGCATTATGAGTCTTTTGTATGGTTCATTTTTCTCCACAAGTCTTTGGAAAACGTGGAAAGAAAATTAAAACATATTTTTTTTTTACACAACGTTGTCAATTTATATGATATTTCTAACACATAGCATGTACATAGCAAAAATGACCCCCCAAAATATATTCTACTACTCGTCCTGAGTATGGCAATACCACATGTGTGAGACTGTTACACAGCCCGGCCACATAGAGAGGTCCAAAATTTAAGTAGTACCTTCAGGCGTTCTAGGAGCATAAATTACACATCTAATTTCATTCCTACCTATCACACTTTTGAAGGTCCTGGAGCACAAGGACAGTGGAATTACCCACCAAATTACCCCATTTTGGAAAGAAAACACCCCAATGTATATTTTACGAGGCATGGGCTGCAGATAGGTACTCGGGTACTCTGATGGATTAGTAAAAGGTACTCGGGTACTCTGATGGGCTGGTAAAAGGTACTCAGGTACTCTGATGGGCTGGTAAAAAGTTCTTGGGTACTCTGATGGGCTGGTGACAGGTACTCGGGTACTGTGATGGGCTGGTGAAAGGCACTCGGGTACTCAGATGGGCTGGTGACAGGTATTTGGGTACTCAGATGGGTTGATGACAGGTGCTCGGATACTCTTATGGGCTGGTGACAGGTACTAGGGTACTCAGATGGGTTGATGATGGGTACTGTGATGGACAGGTGACAGGTACTCGGGTACTCTGATGGGCTGGTGACAGGTACTCGGGTACTCTGATGGGCAGGTGACAGGTACTCGGGTACTCTGATGGGCTGGTGAGAGGTACTCGGGTACTCTGATGGTCTGGTGACAGGCACTCGGGTACTCTGATGGGCAGGTGGCAGGTACCCGGGTACTCTGATGGGCAGGTGACAGGTACTCGGGTACTCTGATGGGCAGGTGACAGGTACTCGGGTACTCATATGGGCAGGTGACAGGTACTCGGGTACTCATATGGGCAGGTGACAGGTACTCGGGTACTTTGATGGGCAGGTGACAGGTACTCTGATGGGCAGGTGACAGGTACTCGGGTTCTCTGATGGGCAGGTGACAGTTACTCGGGTACTGTGATGGACTGGTGACAGGTACTCAGATGGGCAGGAGACAGGTACTCGGGTACTCTGATGGGCAGGTGACAGGTACTCGGGTACTTTCTTGGGCAGGTGACAGGTACTCGGGTACTCTGATGGACAGGTGACAGGTACTAGGGTACTTTGATGGGCTGGTGACAGGTACTTGGGTACTTAGATGGACTGGTGACAGGTATTTGGGTACTCAGATGGGTTGATGACAGGTGCTTGGATACTCTTATGGGCTGGTGACATGTACTAGGGTACTCAGATGGGTTGATGACGGGTACTGTGATGGACTGGTGACAGGTACTCGGGTACTCTGATGGTCTGGTGACAGGTACTCGGGTACTCTGATGGTCTGGTGACAGGTACTCGGGTACTCTGATGGTCTGATGACAGGTACTCGGGCACTCTGATGGGCAGGTGACAGGTACTCGGGTACTCTGATGGGCAGGTGAAAGGTACTCGGGTACTGTGATGGTCTGGTGACAGGTGCTCGGGTACTCTGATGGTCTGGTGACAGGTACTCGGGTACTCTGATAGGATGGTGACAGGTATTAGGGTACTCAAATGGGCAGGTGACAGGTACTCGGGTGCTCTGATGGACAGGTGACAGGTACTCGGGTGCTCTGATGGACAGGTGACAGGTACTCGGATGGGCAGGTGACAGGTACTTGGGTACTCCGATGGGCAGGTGACAGGTACTCGGGTACTCTGATGGACAGGTGACAGGTACTCTGATGGGCTGTGGCAGGTACTTTGATGGGGTGGTGACAGGTACTCTTTATTGGAAGGGGGGCAATCAGTGTGCTTGGTGCTGACAGTAAGCGGTAACGAGCTGTTACCGCTATCTCCTCCTCACACATGATCGGTGTGTGAAGAGGAGAACCCGGTAACAGCTCGTTACCGCGGATTCTCGTCATTCTGTGACTGGCTGTGATTGGACACAGCCAGTCACGTGGTAAAGAGCCAATATCATTGGCTCTTTACCGTGATCGGGGTTGGGCTTTGTCCGAGGGACAAGCCCGCACCCCGATCGCCGCGCTGCGTGCCCCCGGGGGCGCGCACGAGAGGCGTGCACGCCGCTGTGTGTGTGTGTGTTGTCGGAAGTGACTGGCTGTGGTAGGACACAGCCGGTCACATGGTAAAGAGCCAATTTTATTGGCTCTTTACCCCGATCACGGAAGGCCGGAGTCCCGAGGGACGCGGCCAGTCCCCGATCGCCGCGATGCAAGTCATATGACGTCCACTTTGCATGGGGAGTGCTCCTTGCCGAATTATCTGCTGATCTCTAAAATGGGGGATTCGTTCGTCCGACGCAAGATCTCGATAAATTGGTGAAGGAATGGCCGCATATCATTAATATGTAGCCGTTCCTCGTGAGGGGTACGTTTCACCTGCAGTATACTGAACGTAGCGCCGCTAGCCCCTGACCGGCGCAGGGAGCCCTGAGGCCGGAAGGCACTAGCCCCATTTCTCGGTTATTT
>BLSH010429352.1:211891-226168 GCA_018402905.1 Glandirana rugosa | reverse complement strand
GGGCAGGTGACAGGTACTCGGGTACTCTGATGGGCAGGTGACAGGTACTCGGGTACTCTGATGGACAGGTGACAGGTACTAGGGTACTTTGATGGGCTGGTGACAGGTACTTGGGTACTTAGATGGACTGGTGACAGGTATTTGGGTACTCAGATGGGTTGATGACAGGTGCTTGGATACTCTTATGGGCTGGTGACATGTACTAGGGTACTCAGATGGGTTGATGACGGGTACTGTGATGGACTGGTGACAGGTACTCGGGTACTCTGATGGTCTGGTGACAGGTACTCGGGTACTCTGATGGTCTGGTGACAGGTACTCGGGTACTCTGATGGGCAGGTGACAGGTACTCGGGTGCTCTGATGGGCAGGTGACAGGTAATCGGTACTTTGATGGGCAGGTGACAGGTTCCTCGGGTACTCATGGGCAGGTGACAGGTACTCGGGTACTTTGATGGGCAGGTGATAGGTACTCTGATGGGCAGGTGACAGGTACTCGGGTTCTCTGATGGGCAGGTGACAGGTACTCAGGTACTCTGATGGGTTGGTGAAAGGTACTCAGGTACTGTGATGGACTGGTGACAGGTACTCAGGTACTCTGATGGACAGGTGACAGGTACTCGGGTACTTTGATAGGCAGGTGACAGGTACTCAGATGGGCAGGAGACAGGTACTCAGGTACTCTGATGGGCAGGTGACATGTACTCGGGTACTCTGATGGACAGGTAACAGGTACTCGGGTACTCTGATGGGCAGGTGATAGGTACTCGGGTACTTTGATGGGCAGGTGACAGGTACTTGGGTACTTTGATGGGCAGGTGACAGGTACACGGGTACTCTGATGGGCAGGTGACAGGTACTCAGGTACTCTGATGGGCAGGTGACAGGTACTCAGGTACTCTGATGGGCAGGTAACAGGTACTCGGATACTTTGATGGGCAGGTGACAGGTACTCGGGTACTCTGATGGACAGGTGACAGGTACTCGGGTACTCTGATGGGCAGGTGACAGGCACTCGGGTACTCTGATGGGCAGATGAAAGGTACTCGGGTACTCTGATGGGCAGGGGACAGGTACTCTGATGGGCTGTGACAGGTACTCTGATGGGGTGTGGTGACAGGTACTCTTTATTGGAAGGTGGGGCAATCAGTGTGCTTGGTGCTGACAGTAAGTGGTAACGAGCTGTTACCGCTATCTCCTCCTCACACACGATCAGTGTGCGAAGAGGAGAACCCGGTAACAGCTCCTTACCGCAGATTCTCATCATTCTGTGACCGGCAGTGATCGGACACAGCCGGTCACGTGGTAAAGAGCCAATATCATTGGCTCTTTACCGTGATCGGGGTTGGGCTTTGTCCGAGGGACAAGCCCGCACCCCGATCGCCGCGCTACGTGCCCCCGGGGGCGCACGCGAGCGGCGTGCACGCCGCTCTGTTTGTGTTGTCGGAAGTGACCGGCTGTGATAGGACACAGCCGGTCACGTGGTAAAGAGACAATTTTATTGGCTCTTTACCCCGATCACGGAAGGCCGGAGTCCCGAGGGACACGGCCGGTCCCCGATCGCCACGATGCGGGCCCCATATGACGTCCACTTAGCATGGGGAGTGCTCCTTGCCGAAGTATAATTACTATACGCCGATAAGGAAGTGGTTAATGGCTGCGTGTTGAAACAGTATATAGGTGAACACTCTCATCAGAGGATGTACCATGTGAAATCTCTAATTTCTGCTATCTGTCCTCAGAGCAACAGCACAGCAGTAGTAAAGTACTACATGTTTAATGTAGTATAGTTCAGTGCATTAGTGCACATTTAACAAAGTATATTTCATTGCGTTACTACATGTTTAATGCAATATATTTAAGTGCATAACTGCACATTTAATGCTGTATAGTTCAGCTCGTTACTGCACATTTAACGCTTTGTATTTCAGTGCATTACTGCATGTTTAACGAAGTATATTTCATTGTGTTACTACACATTTAAAGCAGTATAGTTCAGTGCATTAGTATTATAATTTTTCAGTGTGTTACGTCACATTTAATGCTGAATATTTCTCAGTGCATTACTGCAGTTTAATGCTGTATATTTCAGTGTGTTACTGCACATTTAACACTGTATATTTCAGTGCATTACTGCACATTTAATGCAGTATAGTTCAGTGCGTTACTGCAAGTTTAACGCAGTTTATTTCAGTGAAATATTGCACGTTTAAAGCAATATAGTTCAGTGTGCTAGTGCATGTTTACAAAGTTTACTTCAGTGCGTTACTGCACGTTTAGCGCAGTATAGTTCAGTGCGTTAGTGCTAGAGTTGAGCGAACCCGAACTATAAAGTTCAGGCTCGTACCGGACTTTAGGGTATCCATGTCCCGAACCTGGACATTTGAGAAAAAGTCCGGGTTCGGGTATTTTTTCGCGCCTGTTGAATAGCTGCAGGGCAGCCAATCAACAAGCTTTTCACTTGTTTGCCCTTAGAAGCCATCACAGCCATGCCTACTAATGGCATGGCTGTGATTGGCCACTGCATCATGTGACCCAGCCTCTATATAAGCTGGAGTCATGTAGTGCTGCATATCACATCATCTCATACTAGTGTAGGGAGAGGATGCTGTTGCTGCTGTGAGGGACAGATTAGCTTTAGAAAATCATCTAATACTAGTGTAGGGAGAGGATGCTGCTGCTGGTGTGAGGGACAGATTAGCTTTAGAAAATCTGTTAAAAACAGCGATTTATTGGTGGGTGGGTGCTAGAGGAGATTTTTGTTTGCTAGAGTACATTTTGTTTGCTAAGCAAAGTGCCTCATATAAAACCTAAACAATTTTTCTGTTTGTTAGGTGGGCGTTTGCAGCCATTTTTGCAAGTGCAGTGCACTTGCAACTGCTTGTGTGTCAGGGACACTACTTTAATCGTGTTCTGTTAGTTCAATTGGGAACATTTTGGCATATTTAAATACTGCTTTTACATTGCAGTTAGACAAATTTAATTTTTTTTCGTGCAAAATATTACATTTGCGGCCAGTGATGCATTTCTTGCACAAAATTAAAAAGTGCGTCTACATTGCTGGTTTAAAAAAAAATTCTAAATACTACATTTGCGGCCAGCAGTGCATTTCTTGCACAAAAATAAAAAGTGCGTCTACATTGCTGGTTTAAAAAAAAAAAATATTCTAAATACTACATTTGCGGCCAGCGGTGCATTTCTTGCACAAAAATAAAAAGTGTGTCTACATTGCTGGTTAAAAAAAAAAATATTCTAAATACTACACTTGCGGCCAGCGGTGCATTTCTTGCACAAAAATAAAAAGTGTGTCTACATTGCTGGTTTGAAAAAAAATATTCTAAATACTACATTTGTGGCCAGTGATGCATTTCTTGCACAAAAATAAAAAGTGCGTCTCCATTGCTGGTTTAAAAAAAAAAATTCTAGCCCCTCCGGGCTTTGACATTGCTCGCTTTCAACCCTGAGCTTCCCTCTTTCAGCCTCACCTACCCTCTGCAGTCCCCCATGTGGGACACTTGAGCTTCCGCGACCAGTCCTCCCTAACCCTACCACCTTCCCCCTGTCTCTCCTTTCTCTTCCTCCTATCTCTTATTCCCCTCCTCACCCGGGGTCTATCCCATCCCCCTCCCCTCTTTCCTCGCCCTCTGGTTACGCTCCACCTCCTAATACATATTCTCTACTCCCCCTTCTTTCCTTCCTTTCCTATCGGAACAATAACACTGACTCTTCTGCACCAGGACACCAACACCTCCTGGACAGGCATTTACCTGATATGATCTCAACCCCCGGCCTCAAAGGCTGGGTACCTTAGCTAACGGGAACCCACCCATCTTAACTGTCCACACCACCTTATCCTTCTCCCCATTTTTAACTTTATCTGTGTGGTTGGTGACAACCTAGTATCTCTCACTTTAACCAGCCTGTCTGGGTATTTCATGTTTGACTTGGATCTGTTCCTGGAACTGTGAAACATCCTGTGTAATGTTGTTGTTTCTTTCTTTAATAAAAACTTTTTGAACGAGAAAAAAAAAAAATTCTAAATACTACATTTGCGGCCAGCAGTGCATTTCTTGCACAAAAATAAAAAGTGCGTCTACATTGCTGGTTTAAAAAAAAAAATTCTAAATACTACATTTGCGGCCAGCGGTGCATTTCTTGCACAAAAATAAAAAGTGTGTCTACATTGCTGGTTTAAAAAAATAAATAAATAGTGCTACATAGTACATTTGCGCCTTGCTGTGCATTTCTTGCACAAAATTAAAAAGTGTGTCGACATTGCTGGTTTAAAAAACAAAAAAAAATTGTGCTACATAGTACATTTGCACCTTGCTGTGCATTTCTTGCACAAAATTAAAAAGTGCGTCTACATTGCTGGTTTAAAAAAAAATATTCAAAATAATAATAAATAAATAATAATAAAATACATTTGCGGCCAGCAGTGCATTTCTTGCACAAAAATAAAAAGTGCGTTGACATTGCCAATTTAAAAAATAATATAAATTTGTGCTAAATAGTACATTTGCGCCCAGAATGAGGAGAGTGTCAAATAAGGGACGTGGTTGTGGTGCTGCTGGTGTTGGTGGTGTTGGTGAAGCTCCTGTTGCAAGGAGAGGACGTGGTCGATCTGTGCCAGCTACACGCACAACTGAAACACCTTCCTCAGGTGTGAGTAGCCAACAGAACCTTCAACGTTATATGGTAGGCCTGAATGCCGCTCAATGAATGGTGAGGACAGATCAATTACAGGCGATATTAGATTGGGTGGCAGGCAATGCCTCCAGTTCCTTCACATTGTCTCCCACCCGGTCCCTTGCTGAAAGCTCAGAGTTGGCACCTGAACCCCATGGCCATCTGTCTTTCACCTCAGCCCCTTGTAAATCAGCCAAGCAGTCTGAGCCCCAAGTCATGCAGCAGTCTCTTATGCTGGTAGACTCGCTGCTGAGGGCATTCCCAAATGACACCGGGGGCTCAGTGGAAGCACAAGGCGAAGGCAGAGGAGGAGGAAGAGGTCGCAAACACAGCTGTGGTACCGCCAGCACCTCAGAAGGCAGGGTTAGCATGGCTGAAATGCGGAAAAGCTTTGTCAGCAGCACGCCACAACAGCCAGCACCACCAGCTGATCGGCAACGTCTTATCAGGAGGCAACATTTCAGCAACATGATGGAACAGTATGTGTGCACACGCCTACAAGTACTGACTGATGGGTCTGCCCCATTCAACTTCTGTGTCTCCAAATTGGGCACATGGCCTGAGCTTGCCCTTTATGCCTTGGAGGTGCTGGCCTGCCCTGCAGCCAGTGTATTGTCTGAACGTGTGTTTAGCACGGCAAGGGGCGTTATCACAGACAAGCGCAGCCACCTGTCCACAGCCAACGTGGACAAGCTAACGTTTATTAAAATTAACCAGGCATGGATCCCACAAGACTTGTCCTTACCTTGTGCAGAATAAACATTTATACCGGCCTCACACAGCCATTGGTATACTTAAGAGAACTTATTCTTTTTTTTTTATAGAACATAAGTCTTTATTGGAATTTGTAACAGGAGAAACATGAAAAATAAACCATGGTACATTTTATATGGAAAAAGTGAACTCGTGCTAGAACATCTCTGTATTTGTCTGCAGATAGTGATCTTTTTTTTTTTTTTAATATGTCTCAATATTTTGGGGGCTACCCCAATTAGAAAAAAAAACAAACAAACAAAAAAGAGTGTTGGCTACCTCCTCCTCTTCCACCGCCACTTCCACCTACACCGCCACGGTCACCGCCTCCTCAACCTTCTACTCCACATCCACCTCCTCCTCCATTTTTTATTTTTTTATGTGATTTTAAGTTATTTACCTATCCACATTTGTTTGCAGGGCACTTGTCCTACTCTTACCCCCATTTTGCTTCCTTTTGCAGCCCTCTAGCTCTTTCC
The DNA here is from genome assembly GCA_018402905.1 of Glandirana rugosa. Taxonomy (NCBI): domain Eukaryota; kingdom Metazoa; phylum Chordata; class Amphibia; order Anura; family Ranidae; genus Glandirana; species Glandirana rugosa. The sequence goes on along the minus strand of BLSH010429352.1, from coordinate 220,248 downwards.
AGGACTTTTTAGAGCCATTTTAGTGCCAAAAAGTTTGGGTCACCATTGACTTCAATGGGGTTCGGGGTCAAGTTCGGGGCCGTACTCAAACTTTTTCGCGAAGTTCGGCCAAACCCGCCGAACTCGAATATCCAGGGGTCTGCTACACTCTAGTTAGTGCACGTTTAACAAAGTATGTTTCAGTGCATTAGTGCATGTTTAATGCACTATATTTCAGTGTGTTACTGCACGTTCAACGATGCATATTTCAGTACGTTACTGCATGTTTAACTCTGTATATTTCAGTGCATTAGTGTACGTCTAACAAAGTATATTTCAGTTTGTTGCTGCACGTGTAATGCTGTATATTTCAGTGAGTTACTGCACATTTAACAAAGTACATTTCAGTGCATTACTGCACGTTAAACACTGTACAAATTAGTGCATTACTGCAGGTTTAACGCTGTATATTTCAGTGCATTACTACACATTTAATAAAGTATATTTCAGTGCGTTACTGCAAGTTTAATGCAGTATAGTTCAATGGGATAGTGCACATTTATTAAAGTTTATCTCAGTGCATTATTGCACATTTAACACAGTATAGTTCAGTGCGTTAGTACACGTTCAGCGATACATAGCTCAGTGTATTACTGCATGTTTAGCACTGTATATTTCAGTGTATAAGTGTACGTTTAACAAAGTATATTTCGGTGTGTTACTGCATGTTTAACACTGTACATTTCAGTGTGTTACTGCACGTTTAACAAAGTATAGTTCAGTTCGTTAGTGCATGTTTAACAAAGTATATTTCAGTGCATTAATGCATGTTAAAAGCTGTACAATTAAGTGTGTTACTGCACTTTTAACTCTGTATATTTCAGTGTGTTACTGCATGTTTAACAAAGTATATTTCAGTGCATTACTGTGCAATTAACTCTGTATATTTCAGTGCATTGCTGTACATTTAACGCTGTATATTTCAGTGCGTTACTGCACATTTAATGCAATATAGTTCAGCACATTAGTGCACGTTTAACAAAGTATATTTCATTGTGTTAATACATGTTTAATGCAGTATTTTAAGTGCTTTACTGCACATTCAATGCTGTATATTTCAGTCTATTGATGGACATTTTTTTTTAACCATAGATTTTTATTGAAAGAGAGTCAGCAGTATACAATCATATCAAATATGCAAGTGTCAGTTTATACATAATATAGTAACAGAGATCCCATTACCATTCAAATAACAAGGGAAAAAAGGGGTAGTAAAGGTATAAAAGGAAGGAAAAGAAAGAGTTAGGAGTAGGGGTAGAGGAGCCAGGATGCAGCTGTTTTAGTTAACATTCTAGCTGAGGGCTGGGAGCTTAGTGGGGTAAGGGTTGTGAAAGTAACGATGCAGCCCTCGGCTGGGTGCAGGGACCGAGTTGATGAAGCTAGAAGTCCCTCTCTCACTGGAAAAAGTCTGCCACCCCACTTGGGAGCTAACTGTGGCCGGACACCGATTAGGATCATTGGGTCCATGTGTCACCATCTAGACTCATAGGAAAGAACTGAGGGTCTGCACCCAACTAGCATCCTGGCTTTTTGATAAAAGCGTATAGCAGCTCAATAGGCAAACAAAGTTATAACATCTTAAAAGACAAACAAAATTATAACCAAGTACCCTTAGGTCACAGTGCAAGATTGGCATGTAAGTATAAGTGTACAAATTCCCACCAAGATGGATATTTACTCTAATGTAAAGATTTCCGGTTAATTTGTGTTGCTTATGTTGACAGTGAGAGCCCTTATTGTCATTCTAGTGTTGGAGGGTCCAGTTTCTACTCAATAGGGGGGGGGGGGCTATAATTTTGGGCCTAATCTGTGAGAATAGATCTTCTCGAGGTAGTCCAGATCTTCCATTTGACAAGGAAATTCTGGGATCTATTCTCTTTATATGCAAGTAGTTGTTCCATTTTACATTGATTGTTTACTCTATTGATAACATCTCCCACTGTAGGAGGGAAGGTGGAGCGCCATTTAGCAGCTATTGAGATTCTGGCTGCGAATATTACATGGAGAACCACTGTTCTAGTGTTTGGAGAAAGATTATCCACTCCTATTGACAACTAGGGCCATTTCAGGAGTGATGTTAATTGTTCTACCTGCGAGCTCTGCTATTAGATCTAAGACTCCCCTCCAAAATGTTTGGAGGGAAGTACATCCCAAGAATACATGTAGGAGAGAACCTTTGTTTTGGCACTTCCTCCAGCATAGAGGAGAAAGTTTAGGGTCCATGAGGGTGTCAGATAGTATCTGTGTGGGATTTTTTGTGCATTATCCCAATGGGTCACACACGCCGATGCCTTAATATTATTTTTGATCACCGCCATCCATTGGGGCAATGTAAATTCTATCTTTAATTCTTGTTCCCATTTGCACATTGCTGGGATTTTTTTATCTGTTGGGTAATAGTTGCAGTACTTATAGAGTAGAGTAATCCCCTTCTTAGTTGAGGACAGATTACTCATGAGGTAGTTCCATAGTTTGGAGGGGATCTGAATGTTGGTTTTGGAATTATAAGCATGGAAAGACCTTATTTGGTTAAGGTGGTGAACATCTAATGGGGAAGGGCTGGGAAAGTCCTCAGCGTAGAAGTTTATACCCCTCTTAGCCCAGCGGTGGGAAGAGAAGTTCGGTATGAGGTGCTCGTAAGCAACCAGTGGTACTCTGTTTGGTGTGTTGCTCTTTGTGGTGAGTCAGGTTCGTTAGTGAGGACCATGCTGCTGTGGTTGCTCGGATGGTGTGCGAATCAGGGGTCAGTGCTTTATGGGACATGGAGGCCACCATCAGGATTGCGGGGAGGTCGTGACTAGGTATTAATTCTCTTTCTATGTTGGACCAGTGGTTATCCTCCTGGGCTGAGAACCAATATCTGGTCTGCTCAAGTATTGCTGCGTGGTGATATGCCAGTGCATTGGGAAGTCCCATGCCACCTTGGGTTCTGTGTCTAAATATGGTAGTTAGGGGGACTCTAGGTTTTGCATTACCCCATATGAACTTGCGCAGGGCTTTATTTAAGTCAGAAAAGAATTTCTGGGGTATTGGTATTGAGAGGGTTCTGAAGTGATATAGTAATTTAGGGAAGGTCTGCATCTGATAAGCGGCTATTCTGCCTAACCATGATACTTGGATCTTCCCAATCTCTGTGAGCTCTTTTTGCACCTTATTCAGGAGGGGAGGGAAATTTTGGGTGTATAGATTTGAAGTAGGCGTTGTCAGTTGTATTACTAGATACGTGATAGATGAGTTATCACAACAGCATGGGAAAATAGTTTTCCGTTTGGGAACTAAAGAGGTGGGAATGTTAATTGGGAGAGCAAAGCACTTTGTTGTATTTACTTTATAGAATGAGATACAGCCAAATTTATCTAGTAAGGATTTAGTGGCAGGCAAAGATTCCCCCGGTCAGTCAGTGTGAGTATGATGTCGTCTGCAAAGAGTCCCAGTATGTGTTCTGTTGGGCCAATTTTAATGCCCCGTATGTGTGTATTCGCTCTAATGGACTCAGCCAGTGGTTCGATCCCCAGAGAAAAGATGATAGGTGATAAGGGGCACCCTTGGCGAGTACCATTTGATAGAGGGAATGCATCCGATAATAGCCCCGCAGAGAGCACCTGGGCTGTGGGGTCCACGTACAGGGACATGATAGCCCTGTGCAGGGGTCCTGTTATACCATATTTGGAAAGGGCCCTCAACAGGTATCCCCAGTGGACCCTGTACAAGGCCTTTTCTGCATCCAGCGCCTGGAAAACTCAAGGTTTTTTTGAGTTTTCTACTTGTTTAAGCAAGTTGATCATTCGTCGGGTCTCGTCATGGGCTTGTCTACCCTTGACAAATCCCACCTGGTCCAGTCCTGTGAGTGAGGGAGTGATAGTCATCAGTCTATTGGCTAGCACTTTCGCAAAAATCTTTAAGTCCGAATTCAAAAGCGAAATGGGTCTAAAATTCTGTGGGTTGGTTATATCTTTGCGTGGTTTTGGAATGGTGATAATCACCGCTTGGAGCATTTCCTTTGGGAAAGCCCCTACTTCGATTGCTGCGTTAAAAGTTTTTGTAAGGTGTGGGATGAGTTGGGGGGCAAAGGCCCTATAGTATTCCGCAGAGAACCCATCAATACCTGGGGACTTGTGTGGGGGAGGAGTTTAATAACCTCTGAGACCTCTCGTTCTGTTAGCGGGAGAGTAAGTTGGTGTCTAGTTGCGTCATTTATGCTAGGGATGTTAATATTATGTAGGAAGCTATCAATCTCCGAGAGGGAAGGTTGATGGGTTTCATTATTGTCCTGGAGGTTATATAGGGCCTTATAGTAATCTTTGAAGACATTAGCGATATCTTTGAGGTTTTTAAAGGTGTTCCCTGTGAGGTGATGTTTTATCATTGGCAGGTTCATTCGCTGTTTTTGTTTTAATTGTGCTGCTAATAGCTTACTTGATCTATTGCTTTGTGAGTACCACGAAAGTTTAAGCCTCTTAAAAAAGGTATCATATTCCGATTTAAGTCCTATCCTTAAATTTTCTCCGCATAAGTTCAGTTGTTTTAGGGTGGTTTCATCTGCTGGGCTTGTGTATTTGTGCCTGCTCTCTAACTGTGATATGGTATGTTGCAGTTGAGTTATGTGCTGTAGTTTTTTCTTCTTTTCTCTTGCTGTGATCTGGATGAGATGTCCTCTAATGACCGCCTTGTGAGCACACCAGATGGTCATGGGGGACAATTGGCTACCGTTGTTATAGTGGAAATATTCACAAATTTTGGCTGCAATTTGGGGTTTGTGGGATGGGTGGGATAGTATGTGCGTATTGTTCCTCCATATACCTAAGTTGGGCGGCCTAATATCTTCCGAAATGACGATTGTTACAGGTGCATGATCTGACCAGGATATGCTATGTATCTCTGCTTTGGTTACGTGCTGCAAGAGATATTTGTCTATTAAGAAAAAGTCAAAAGTCAAGTCTTGAATACGTATTGTGAACTGATGAGGAAAAGGAGTAATCCCTCTCCGTGGAGTGGAGGCATCTCCAGGGGTCATAGAGGCCCTCCTTAATGCAGAGGAGCCCCAGAGCCTGTCTATGCCCCCCTCTCCCCGCAAAGGAATCAATCCTCCCCTCCATAACCATGTTAAAATCACCACATAGGATTATTTATAAGTTCACCAAGGTGTACAGGACACTGTTGATTTCAGCCACCAGGATTATGTAACGCCCCGTTCATCCACTTGCAGGTCAAGGAGGCTGAAAGCAACCGTGTCCCTGACTGCCACCAGCACCCCGTTTTTCTTAGTGATATCCTTTGCCATAAACACGTGTGAAAATTTAGGGTGAGAACATCTTGGAGACTTAGCTGTGGCAAAATGCTTCTCCTGTATACACAGAATGTCACATTTGTGGCCCATGGCCATCCTCCACATTGTCCTCCTTTTAAACGGGCTTTTAAGGCCTCTCGCATTAAGTGATAACAGCTTAAGTTATAGTCCCCGAAAGGAGTCCGCTGATGTGCCATCTATTGGTGGGTTTTATACTTGGGTTAGCAAAGTGGTGCAATCGCTTGTAGCTGTGAGCCTGAAGTGACAGGCGGGTACTAGAACAGGAAACACAAGTAAAAAAAAACACTAACTCTGAAAAGGCATGCTTAGTAGCTAGGCTAAGTTCCAGTGGAGCTGACGCAAACACAGCTCTATTGGGGGTGGAAAATGTTCCAACTGTACTCCCTTCATGGAGTTTGAAACAACAAGCATATAGGTCAAATCTTACCCGAAGGAGAAAATGCCAAACAGCTGGTGGTGTAGTCCCTTGACTCAGTTGTCCAAATGACATAAGAAGAGGTGGTCATAGTTGTAGCATCCAGTGACGGAAAATAAGTTGACAATTGACCGTCCATGATTCACTTGTGGTTGCTGTTCTTCTTTTGTCTACGCTGTTGGAGGGGTCCTTGTTGTGTTTTTTCCAGTGTTAGCGTATCAGTCATGGGGGGTAAAAATCCCCATTCACGGAGGAGGTCAAGGCCTCTTTCCTGTGATGAGATGGTGATGGTCTCGTTGTTCCTTTCCAGGATTAATTTAGCCGGGAACCCCCACTTGTACATGAGCTTGTGATTTCTCAATATTTTGGTTATGGGGAGTAAGGGTCCGGGAGGGCCTCATTCTGTATGGAGAATGATATGAGCAGTTCCTTAACTTGGTAGAAATGTATTTTTGCGATCACATCTCGCAGGACTTTATCCGGGAGATGAGGTGGTTTTGAGAGTCTGTGCACTCTATCAATCATCATGTCGATAGGTTGGAGCCCAGGCAGGGTAGTCAGCATGAGTTGTTGTAGGTAGGTGCGCAGTTCCGTTGGTCTTATGGATTCTGGGATCCCCATGAATTTCAAGTTGTTCCTGCGTGCTCTGTCCTCCAGGTTTATGACCTTTGACCTCAATGCTTGGAGATCGTCCTTGACCTCATAGTGTGCATCCACTAGCTCATTATGAGCTTTGGAGAAGTCCTCATCTTATTTTCAATAAAGTCCACCCTGTCCCCCATGTCCTACAGTTACCTTTTGGTAGCATTTATGAAAGACATGTTATCCTGCTGGAGTGCACCTCTGAGGGTTAATAGCATTCCTTTTAATGTGTCTGTGATAGCCTGCCCTGTTGTGGGAAAGGAATCAAGCTGCTGGCTGTACTGCAGCGACTCCTCCATATCCTCCCCCTCCCCTCTGGGATCGTCTGAGTTCTCTCCCTGGCCCCCCACTCACCTCTGCTGCTTAATGGGGCTATCAGATGGTAAGGATTGTAGCGGGAAAGCTTGTGGCCTTATCATACAAACCAGCTTCCCAATCCGTTGTTTACAAAATAAAGAAAGCTTGCAGGGAAAATGTCATTATTTTGGTTTATAAATGTCACTGTTGCTGCAGCAGGTTCTATGCATAGTACAGATGTGTCATTTTATAGGCAGACTAAGGGAACCCCCAGGCACTATTTAAAGGAATTTTTCATTTTTATTGTTATATCTCATTTTTATGGTTTCACTTTATGCATCAGTAAATCACTGCTCATTTAAAAAGTGATGTTATTTACAAACTTTATTTTCATTGATACATTTCCCAAAGGGCAGTACCCAACCTTTGTATGCCTAATTACTTGCATATAAGCCTTCAAAATGGTCACTTTTGATTTTTCCAATTCAGATCCCATAGACTTCAACTGAGTTTGTTATTTGGTTTCTAACTTTTGCGATGTTTGAAAGTTCTGTGGCAAACTGAACGGAGGGTCGTTCGGCCCATCTCTCTTTAACAAATAAGGGGTAATTGCTAGCCTTCTGTTAAGAAGCTTTTGTACTTTGCGCCCATGCAACAGCCAGCTTTGTGTACCCTAAAATGTATCCATGTTTCATCATGGAGGAGCAGCAAAAGATTCAGTTTAAAGAGGAACTTCAGGCATATTGGACAAAAAACACCAATTCATGCAGGCATGTGTCCATTAACCTCTTAAGGCCTGTCTACCACAATTTAATGTAGATGGACCGCATGTGCAGGCAATGCGACATACTGTTACATTGCTGCCAGCCACTTCCGGGTTTAGGGTGCGCTCATGCGCACCCCCAGCTTTAACCCACTGTGATTGTACATAGCGGGAGTCTGCCAGCAGGTCCCGGACAATTATTCATGGCTGAGACCTGCTGATCAGCTGTGTCCAATCACAGCCCAGAGCCCTGTGTTGACAATTAACATAGGGCTCTGTACAGAAGGAATGATCTCTTATCATGTTTCTTATCACTGTATTGGTGATGTCAGTGGCAGTTAGCCAGGTTCTCACCCAGTGTCCGTTAGTGTCAGATTGCAGCAGCACAATCACAGTCCCATTATAAGTCGCTGATCACCACTAGTGTTGAGCGAACCCGGACTGTAACGTTCGGGTCCGTACCGAACTTTCGGGTGTCCGTGGCACGGACCCGGACCCGGACATTTCAAAAATCGTTCGGTGCACCTTATTTTATCGTCTTGGGGCCTGGCTTGGGCTTGCTAAAAACTTTACAGGCCCAGGCCCAGGCACGGTGCCTGTGGGCTTTCAAGCCATGCCTGGGCTTGCAATGTCAGGCCCAAGCGAGTTGTGATCACCACTAGTCGCTGAATATTACCCTGACACTAACACGACGACGTTAGACTGTGATTGCCTGTGACCCACTCTTGGACCGATTGACGGTGACTGTAGTGGTTATGTCACTATTCTTTGTACTATTCTCTAGTAAGGAAGACATGTCTCGGGATACAATTAACAGTTGTGTCCCGAGACCCGACACTAACCTGTGTCGACTAGTCGTCCAGAGTCGGTACTTATTAACAGGCCCTGGACGA
>BLSH010429352.1:184820-199859 GCA_018402905.1 Glandirana rugosa | reverse complement strand
TTCCACCTGGTGGGCATGTCACAAATCAAGGGGTTTATGGCAGGTGGAGTTCCCGCTGAATTTAAGCCAACCGAGCACTGGCTATGTATGACCACCTGAAATGGCTACAGACTCTTCTGGCCCGCTTTAGCAGATCTTCCGACCCTTGGTACCTATTTAAGAAATTCTGCACTACCAAATTGAGGACATGCGCCAGGCATTGCACATGTGTCAACTTTCCCTGTCGGGCAGGAGGTTTGTGCCATTATCGCACACCACCATTCCTGGCTCCAGCTGGCATGGTTGGAACCCCCTCTGGACCTGCCCGTGCAGAGCAAGAATCTCTGCTGCGGCGTGGCTCGTTTCCTAGACAGACCAGCTGAAGTACTGCATGGCACCTTTTATCCTGACTCATTAAATGCTTAGTGGGTACTTGTGGGTCATAAGACAATTCAACAGAGGAGGGCATAGAGGAGGAGGAGGAGAGAGTAGAGCTGACAAATCTTGCATCATCCCCACTAGCTGTATGGAGACATGGCAGCGCAACAAGCTGCAGCACTGAGCCCTGTCCTGCATCCTTCTGAGTTGCAAGCAGAGTTACCCAGTGGGCTGTGGACAAATATATCATCGCTGACCATGCTTGCTGGACCATATGTCAGCAGAAATGTAGACCTTGCAGCTGACTGACAACCATGCCACAACATTGCCTTCCATGTGATGGTAGAGAGCTGGAGTGGGCTTATGTGAAAGAAATAGTGACTGGGAACCTGTCATTGTGGTACAGCATATTCTGCAAAATCATGGAAGGGGGCAGAATCCACCAGATGGAAAGGCAGGAGTGGTAAAGCCAACAGTTTTGACAAGGTTGAATTTAGACGCTGGGCATGTGGATGACAGAATTTTTTCTTTTGGCTGCAGCAGATGGGGCAGAGAAATTTGCCTGCTGTAGTCTACAGCTGGTGGTGTGCTACTGGCAGATGTGCTGCAAGGACCCGGGACATCCTGCGCTATACCATTATCCCTATCAGTGGAGGCTGCTGAGAGGTCATGAGGTATCATGAGGGTAAAGGTGAGGAGTGAGGAGGAGCAGAATTGCATCCCTTTTGTGTGGCTTTCAGGTGCACATGCCAACAGGCCGAGTGGTGTGAGGTTAAAGGCCTTTTCAAGCATGTGTACCCAAATGGCTGGTGTTTTTGCCATGCTTGATGTGCTTGAGACAAAATTTGCAAATTGCAACAGTGCGAGCGTCTGCACATGTGCTAAAAAAGGCCCAAACAGCTGAGCTGTTAGAAGTGGGCTGCGAGATAACAGCTCCACAACAGCTGGTGGAATAGGGGGGCTGCTCCCTACACTTCCATGATGGCTGTCTCTTTGGGGTTGTCCCTCACCCTTACTTTCCTCCTCTGCTCTATTTGGCACCCAAGTCATCATCATCTCCTCCATTCTCATTATCACTGGAGACAATTTGGCAATACGCTACGGCTGGGGGAACATGATTGCCAATTTGTTGTTTACCAGTGTTCTCCCCACTTTGTAGGCTCATGTTCCTACCTACCTTCCTTAACCTCAGAACCAATATCTGAATCAAGTAATGGCTGTGCATTGTCAAGGAGCAAGTGGATGAAGCTGTGTCCAAATAACTCACATGCTTGATGCTGGGGCTATGACCGGAGTAGCTGTGGACAAGGAGGCAGAATAAGCCACTGTGGCAGCTGCAGTGGACTGTGCACTAGTCTGTACTTGGGTGATGGAGGAAGAGTATGGTTTAGTAAGCCAGTCCACCACCTCCTCTGTATGCTGTGGCTGGATAGCATGTAGCATCACTCCACTGACAGACTACAATATATTGCAGTAAAACTGCACTAGCGCACTGCAATATGCTGTGGTAAACGTACACTAATGCACTGAAATATACTGCACTGAAATATACTGTGTTAAACATGCAATAACGCACTGAAATATACAGTGTTAAATGTGCAGTAACACATTGAAATATACAGCTTTAAAGGTGCAGTAACGCACTGAATTGTACTGCATTAAACGTGCAGTAACGCACTGAAATATACTTTGTTGAAGGTGCACTAACGCACTAAACTATACAGCTTTAAACATGCAGTAATGCACTGAAATATACAGCCTTAAATATGCAGTAATGCAAGAAAATTTACAGTGTTAAACCTGCAGTAACGCAAAATATAAAATATACTTAGTTAAACGTCCACTAACACACTAAAATATACTTTGTTAAAAGTGCACTAATGCACTGAACTATACTGCGTTAAACGTGCACTAACACACTGAAATATACTGCGTTAAATGTGCAGTAACACACTGAAATATACAGCATTAAATGCGCAGTAATGCACTGAAATATACAGTGTTAAACATACAGTAACACACTGAAATATACAGTATTAAACATGCACCTACACACTTAAATATACAGTGTCAATCATGCAGTAATGCACTGAAATATACTGTGTTAAATGTGCAGCAACACACTGAAATGTACTTTGTTAAATGTGCAGTAATGCATTGAAAAATAGTCTGTTAAACATGCACTAACGCACTGAACTATACTGCGTTAAACATGCTGTAATGCATTGAAATATATAGAGTTAAACGTGCAGTAATGCACTGAATTATACAGCGTTAAACATGCAGTAACACACTGAAATCTACAGTGTTAAACGTGCAGTAACGCACTAAAATATACATAATAAAATGTGCACTAAGGCACTGAAATGTACTTCATTAAACATGCACTAATACACTGAACTATACTGCGTTAAACGTGCAGCAACACACTAAAATATACTTCATTAAATGTGCTGTAATGCACTGAAATATAGTTAGTTAAACCTGCACTAACGCACTGAACTAAACTGCGTTAAACATGCAGTAATGTACTGAAATGTACAGAGTTAAACGTACAGTAATGCACTAAATTATACAGTGTTAAACATGCAGTAACGCACTAAATATACAGCGTTAAAAATGAAGTAACGTACTGAAATATACATTGTTAAACGTGCACTAATGCACTGAAGTGTACTTCATTAACCAGTTCCCTACCGAGTCATTGTAAAATGATGTCGGCAGGGAACCTTCATCTATCTGGGCGGATGTCGTATGACGTCCACCCCTTCTTGCCTCTACTGCGGGCCCCTGGACACAGCCCCCCCTTGATCGGGGTCAAGAGCCAATAAAATTGTCTCTTTACCACGTGACCGACTGTGTCCAATCACAGCCGGTCACTACCGACCACCACATGCACGCCGCTCTTGTGCGCCCCCGGGGGTGCGCAGCACAGCAATCAAGGCTGAGGCTTGTCCCTTGGACAAAGCCCAGCTCCGATCAGTGTAAAGAGCCAATAGAATTGGTTATTTACCACGTGACCAGCTGTGTCAATCACTGCCAGTCATGTGATGTAAACAAACCGCAGTAACGAAGTGTTACCACAGTTCTCCCTGTCACACACTGATCGTAACAGCTTGCTACCACCCACTGTGTGCACCAAGCACACTGATCACCCCCCCAATAAAGAGGACCTGTCACCACCCCATCAAAGTACCTGTCACAGTCCATCAGAGTACCTGTCACCTATCCATCAAAGTACCTGAGTACCTATCACCTGTCCATCAAAATACCTGAGTACCTGTCACCTGTCCATCAAAGTACCCGAGTACCTGTCACCTGTCCATCAAAGTACCCGAGTACCTGTCACCTGTCCATCAAAGTACCCGAGTACCTGTCACCTGCCCATCTGAGTACCCGAGTACCTGTCACCATTCCATCTGAGCACCCGAGTACCTGTCACCATCCCATCTGAGTACCCGAGTACCTGTCACCATCCCATCAGAGTACCCGAGTACCTGTCACCAACCCATCTGAGTACCCAAATTCTTGTCACCAACCCATCAGAGTACCTGAGTACCTGTCACCAACCCATAAAAGTACCCAAGTACCTGTCACCAGCCCATCAGAGTACCCGAGTACCTGTCACCAGCCCATCAGAGTACCCTAGTACCTGTCACCTGCCCATCAGAGTACCCGAGTACCTGTCACCTGCCCATCAAAGTACCCGAGTACCTGTCACCAGCCCATCAGAGTACCCAAGTACCTGTCACCATGCCATCTGAGTACCCGAATACTTGTCACCAACCCATCAGAGTACCCGAGTACCTGTCACCAACCCATAAAAGCACCCAAGTACCTGTCACCAGCCCATTAGAGTACCCGAGCACCTGTCACCAGCCCATCAGAGTACCCGAGTAACTGTCACCTGCCCATCAGAGTACCCGAGTACCTGTCACCAGCCCATCAGAGTACCCGAGTACCTGTCACCAGCCCATCAGAGTACCCGAGTACCTGTCAACTGCCCATCAGAGTACCCTAGTACCTGTCACCAGACCATCAGCGTACCAGAGTACCTGTCACCAGCCCATCTGAGTACCCAAGTACTTGTCACCAGCCCATCAGAGCACCCAAGTACCTGTCACCTGCCCATCAGAAAACCTGAGTACCTGTCACCAGCCCAGCAAAGTTCCCGAGTACCTGTCACCAGACCATCAGTGTACCCAAGTACCTGTCACCAGACCATCAGCTTACTCGAGTACCTGTCACCTGCCCATCTGAGTACCCAAGTACCTGTCACCAGCCCATCAGCGTACCCGAGTACCTGTCACCTGCCCACCTGAGTATCTGAGTACCTGTCACCTGCCCACCTGAGTACCCGAGTATCTGTCACAGCCCATCAGAGTACCAAAGTACCTGTCACCTGCCCTTCAGATTACCCGAGTACCTGTCACCAACCCATCTGAGTAACCGAGTACCTATCTGCAGCCCATTAGAGTACCCAAGTACCTTTTACCAGTCCATCAGATTTCCCGAGTACCTCTCTCCGGCCCATCAAAGTACCCGAGTACTTATCTGCAGCCCATCAGAATACCTGAGTACCTATCTGCAGCCCATCAGAGTACCCGAGTACCTATCTGCAGCCCATGCCTTATAGCATATACCTTGGGTGTTTGCTTTCCAAAATGGGGTCATTTTGTGGGTAATTCCACTGTCCTGGTGCTTCGGGGGCCTTCAAAAGTGTGATAGATAGGAATGAAATTAGATGTGTAATTTATGCTCCTAGAAAGCCTGACGGTGCTCCCTGCATGTTCGGCCTCTGTATGTGGCCAGGGTGTGAAGAAGTCTCACACATGTGGTATCGCCATACTCAGGACGAGTAGCAGAATATATTTTGGGGGGTTAATGTTTGCTATGTACATGCTATGTGTTAGAAATATCTTATAAATTGACCACTTTGTGTAAAAATAAAAGCGTTTTCATTTTCTTTCCATGTTTTTCGAAGATTCAAAAGACTCATAATACCTCATAGAATATACGTTGGGGCGTTTGCTTTCCAAAATGGGGTCATTTTGTGGGTAATTCCACTGTCCTGGTCCAGGGCCTTCAAAAGTGTAATAGGAAGAGGAATTAGGAAATTAGATGTGAAAATTCTGCTCCTAGAATGCATGACGGTGCTCCCTGCATGTTGGACCTCTCTATGTGGCCAGGCTGTGAAAAAGTCTCACACATGTGGTATTGCCATACTCGGGCGAGTAGCAGAATGTATTTTGGGGTGTAATTGGAAGTATGCATATACTGTGTGTGAGAAATAACGTGTTATGACAATTTGTGCAAAAAAATAATAATAATTTCTTAATTTTCCCAAGAATTGTGGGAAAAAAATACAACTTCAAAAAACTCGCCATGCCTCTTACTAAATACCTTGGAATGTCTACTTTTCAAAAGGGGGTAATTTGGGGGGTATTTGTACATTCCTGACATTTCAGGGCCTCAATAAATGAGATAGGCCATCAGTGCATCAGATGAGATCAATTTTCAATAATTGGCACCATAGCTTGCAGACTCTAATGCCTCGTACACACGGGACAACAATCGTGCACACGACCGTGTTGAATCGTACGTTGACGGTCGTATGTAGCCCACTGACATGCACACGACGGTCGTACATACAACTTGCGGCCGGCCGAACGTGATGACGCGAACGAGCGTATAATGAGGAAGTAGCGTCACCTTTTGGGCTCCTTTCTAATTTCATGTTAGTTGAAAGTGGACTTGGCGCATGCGTGTTTAGCACAATACAACTTTGTTGAACACAGCTGCTCTACACACGACTCAACGGTCGTATGCGAGCTTGTTGACACGACCAAGTTTTCTAGTCTGCACATACAACTCCCACGAACGACCGTCGTACGTTCAACTGTTGAAAGCGCCGCCACAGACGATCAATTCTGCATACAACGGTCGTTAGTACGACGTGTTGAACACGATCGTCGTCCCGTGTGTACGAGGCTTAACTTTCACACAGACCAAATAATATACACTTATTTGGGTTATTTTTACCAAAGATAGGTAGCAGCATAGGTTTTGGCCCAAATTTATGAACAAAAATTACTTATTTGCAAAGTTTTATCACAGAAACTAAAAAAAAGTGTTTTTTTTTCAAAATTTTCGCAATTTTTTCACTTATGTTGCAAAGAAAAAAACCCCCAGAGGTTCTTAAATACCACCAAAAGAAAGCTCTATTTGTGTGGAAAAAATTATAAAAAATCTTGTTTGGGTACAGTGTAGCATGAGAGAGTAATTGTCATTCAAATTGTGAGAGCGCTGAAAGCTGAAAATTGGACTGGACAGGAAGGTGGTATAAACGTCCTGTATTGAAGTGGTTAAACGTGCACCAATGCACTGAACTATTCTGCGTTAGACGTCCAGTAATGCACTAAAATATACATTGTTAAATGTACAGTAACGCACTGAAATAAACATTGTTAAACGTGCACTAACGCACTGAAATATACTTCATTAAATATGTGCTAATGCACTGAACTATACTGCATTAGACATCCAGTAACGTACTAAAATAAACAGTGTTAAACGTGCAGTAACGCACTGAAATATACATTGTTAAATATATATACATGCTCTAATGTACTGAAATATACAGCGTTAGACATGCAGTATTGCACTGAAATATACTTCATTAAATGTGCACTAACACACTTAGCTATACTGTCTTAAACATGCACTAATGCACTCAAATATACAGTGCAGTAATGCACTGAAATATACAGCGTTAAATGTGTGGTAAGGCACTGAAATATACAGCGTTAAACATGCAGTAACAAACTGAAATGTACTGCGTTACTTACATGCGCAGTAACGCACTGAAATATACTGCAGGAAACCTGCCCTGACAAAATAAACTGACCCTAAAATAAAAATGAATGGTCAAACTACACTCACGCTGCACTATCACTAGATTCACACTAACCTGATATTTTACACTGACAATAGAATCACTATAGTACACTATAGCACACTAACTCGCTCGTAGCACTGAATAGAGCCCTGTTCTATCTCTCTCCACAATAATATTACACTGCAAATGGCCACTATGGGGAGAATATTTAGTGTGGGGCAGGACTAACAGCAATGTGCTATTATTGGATCGAGTCATCATTACTTTCTCTAATCATGGCTCTGACAGTTCTCTGTGCCCTGATTAGGCAAAGCTTTCATTGCTTCAGCCAATCAGGGCTTCCAATGCACTGTGCAGTGACACAGTGCATTGTGGCCATTCAGCGGGCCGAACAAATGGTCAAACACCCTGATAATTTGGGTGTTCGTTGAACAGGCGAACAGCCAATGTTCGGGCCGAGCTCATGCTTGGGCCAAACCATTTGCCCAATTCTATTTATCACTATAAAATTATACTTATTTCTGTATGTTTAAAATGGGGTGTTGGGAGTTGGAGGGGAGACAGAGACATGGGTCGCCCAGGTGAAGGAGTTGATTACCTGCCCCTTTTCTCTGACAAAAAAAAGCCTAGATAAAAGGAATAACGTTATGGATAATAAATGCTGCTGCAAGATAGAAAAAAAAAGGAGAATGAAAGTATGTCTTTATCAAGGCATACAAAGCAACTAGACTACATCACAAACTGCTGGGTAATTAGTTGCTAAGCAACAGCATATAAGCTGGAAGTTTGCACACCCTGTCCTGCTTGAAGTAGTACTGGAGTGATATTAACAGAACACTAAACATATACAGGATTACAATACTGCAGAACCATGAAAACATCAATAAAGGAATATATATATTTGCCAGTGACAGCTAATGATTTTATTTTTATGGTGAATCTTTGTGAATACAAATTATTCTCTTAGTATAAGGAAAAGGGATACAAAAAAGAATAAAAGTTTTTATGAAGCTATGTGCTTGAAAATGCTATGTGCTGTAATACATAGCCTTATAAAACGTCCCGTGTTGAGTTTTGAGTATTGATCACTCTCTGATAGCAAGGCTTCTGTATGCCACAGTCTTCAAAATGTACCTGCATGTTTCATGATAGAACAATTTAAGTAATGCAGTGTGTGAAAATTTCATAAAAATCAGTAGTGGACGCTTAGATGCTAAAGGTGAACCTGTGCTTTAACCATGAAGCACAGGGGGGAATAGCTAAGCATTCATGTAGGACAGGTGTGTCTGTGGAATCTTTGGCTGCAGAGATGTAAAAGTCCATCCACTGCAATGTTTTCCCTGTGTGAAGGGATCCTCAGACCTCCAGAGATTCCTGTTACCTGTTGGCACCCAACTTTAGCTCTATAGGGGATGATTAGCATTTTGGAGGACACTACTATTACCTTAAACCAAAATAGAGTCATGTTGAGGCCCAAAAGGAACACACATAATGTATTTGTTAAAAACATGAAAAATAAGCTCATACACAACAACCTTCAATTGATTGTAATGGTTAAAATATTGTTTTTTTTTTTTTTTTTAATAATGAACATGTCTTGTTTACCTGCTCTGTGCAATGGTTTTGCATAGAGCAGCCACAAACATCCTCTTCTGAGGTCCCCCACTGGTGCAGTCCATTTGTCCTCTTCTCCATCTGCCTCAGAGCCAATTGCTCCTACTGCTGCTGAGTCACCTGCAAGAAGAGAGAAGAGCTGAACAGGGCTGGATCAGATCAGACTCAGCTGAGTGTTTAAGGGGGGCTGGGGGAGAAGCTTTTGAAAGTTTTTTTCCCTAATGCAGGGAATGCATTAGGGTAGAAAACGTTTTTGCCTTTAGGTCCCGTGGACACCTGAGCAATTTTCTGCTTGAAGCTTCTAACTTTAGTATGCTCAACAAACAAAACCCCATTTATTTCAATGGCCCCTGTTCACATCTAAGCTTTTTGTTGCATGCAGCATAACAACTGTTACTCAAAAAAGTACATGAGTTTCTTTTAGGTAGATTGGAGGCAGATTGGCCCCATAGACTTTAATGGTAATGCCTGAAAAATGCTCAACATGAGCATTATATTAGCATTTTACAAGCCTTTTGTTGCATGTTTTCTGGCAAAACAGCAGCTCTCCACCCATAATCTTCTCCCCTAGTGCTTTCCATTGGCTAAACTAAAAACACCTTACGCTTGAATATACATGTAAAATGCTTGTAATATGCTCCCAAAACAAGCTTGCAAAACTCTCAAATAAAAACAGTTGAAATTGCTCTGCTAAGGTGGGCCAAGCCCAACCCCTGAAATCAACCCCACGGCCCTTATCCAACTATTCACATAAGAACATGAGGTCAGTCAAGTTCCTCCACCCCAAACTCGCTCATTCATCTCTTTATGGACCTTGCTTTGTGCACTGGTGCGCAGTCATATTAGAACATGAAGGGGCCATCCCCAAGCTGTTTCCAAAAAGCAGGGAGCATAAAATTGTCCAAAATGTCTTGATATGCTGATGATTAAGGAATTCCCTTCACTGGAACTAAGGGTCCAAGCCCAACCCCTGAAAAACAACCCCACACCACAATCCCCCGTCCACCAAATGATTTGAACCAGTGCACAAAGCAAGGTCCATTAATACACGGATTAGCAAGTTTGGGGTGGAGGAACTTGTCTGGCCTCAACCCAATAGAACACCTTTGGGATGAATTAGAGGACTGGTGCGCAGTCATGTTGGAACAGGAATGGGCCATCCCCAAACTGTTCCCACAAAGTTGGGAGCATGAAATTGTCCAACATGTCTTGGTATGCTGATACCTTAGGAGTTCCCTTCATTGGAACTAAGGAGCCAAACCCAACCTCTGAAAAACAACCCCTCACCATAATCCCCCAATTTGGACCAGTGCACAAAGCAAGGTCCATAAAGACATGGATGAGCGAGTTTAAGGTGGAGTAACTTGACAGAGTCCTGGCCTCAACCCAAAACACCTTTGGGATGAATTACAGCGGAAACTGCAAGCCATGCCTTCTCATTCAACATCAGTGCCTGACCTCATAAATGCACTTCTGAAAGAATGGTCAAACATTCCCATAGACACACTCCTAAAACTTGTGGACAGCCTTCCCAGGAGAGTTGAAGCTGTTATAGCAAAAGGTGGGCCAACTCAATATTGAACCCTTAGCAATATACTATCTGGAACAGCCCCCTCCCAGCCACTTACTACTCCCAAGGGTTCTGGGGATGGAAAACCATCTCTTTATGTTTGACATATGTCTTCTTCTGCTTCCATGCCTCCAAAACTGCCAGAATTCTCCCCCCTCTCCTCCTCTCACTCCTCTTGTGTGTTCTGTGGCATAGGAACAATGGTGTCTGCATGAAGTGGGCCTTGAGAGGAAAGTAAGTTTGCCTTGAGTGCCCTGTCCATAATGCCACGCAAAGTCCGCTCCAGCAGGAACACAACAGGGATTGTTGGCCTTGTGGCCTCCTCAAATGGTGACAGTACAGTGCATGCATCTTTTATCAGCAGCCATTGGCATAGGGAAAAAAGCTGAGTCAGCCTGAGCCCGTCTTGGTGCCATATATACACAGGTACTTATTGATGGCCCCCTGCCGCATGTGCAGCTGCTGCAGCATTGCCAAGTTTGAGTTCCACCTGGTGGGCATGTCACAAATCAGGCAGTTTACGGGCAGGTAGAATTCCCGCTGAATTTCAGCCAACCGAGCACTGGCTGTGTATGACTGCCTGAAATGGCTACATACTTTTCTGGCCTGATTTAGCAGATCTTCCAACCCAGGGTACCTATTTAGGAAACACTGCACCACCATTTAATGGAGGACATATGCCAGGCATGGCACATGTGTCAACTTTCCCTGTCTAAGGGCAAACTGGAGTTTTGTGCCATTATTGAACACCACCATTCCTGGCTCCAGCTGGCATGGTGTGAATCACCACTGGGCCTGCCCCTACAAAGCTGCAAGAATATCTGCTCTGGTGTGGTTCCTGTCCCTTAGACACACCAGCTGAAGCACTGCATGGAACCTTTTAGCCTAACTCATTGAATAGCCCCTTGAACGCTTAGAACTTGTGATTCATTGGACTGTTTAGCAGAGGAAGGCATGGAAGAGGAGGAGAAGGAGGAGGAGGAGGGAGTAGAGCTGACAAATCTTGCATCATCACCACTAGCTGTATAGAGACATGGGGGCAAAACAAGCTGCAGCACTGAGCCCTGTCCTATAAATAGAGTTCCAAAAAGGCCCTTTCCATTGAAATGAATGGGCAGCGCTTCCTAAGCGCCTTAAAAGTGCACCACTAAAGCACCACAAAAATGACTGGCGCTTTAGAGCTGTTTTAGCAGCGCTTCAGTGTGAAAGGGGTCTAATGAAAAGATGAATGGTGGTCACTAAACTCACACTGGCTGAACTATCCCTAGATGCACAATAAACTAATATTTTACAATCACAATAGCACACTATAGCACACTAACTGTCTAGTAGCACTGAACAGAGCCCTGTTCTATCTCTCTCCACACCAATATCACACTAAAAATTGAAAGAATACTTTTATAGTGTGGGGCAGGACTAACAGCAATGAGCCATGATTGGATAGAGTCATCATGACAGAGTCCAATCATGGCTCTGACAGTGCTCTGTGCCCTGATCGACAAAGCTTTCATTGCTTCAACCAATAAGGGCTTTCAATGCACTGTGCGGCAGCGCAATGCATTGTGGTCATTCAGCGGGCCGAACAAACGGTCGAACACCCCAATAATTCAGGTGTTTGGCGAACGGGCGAACAGCCAATGTTCGGCCTGAACTCATGCTTGGGCCGAACTGTTCCCTACTACCAGATCATCAACTCAATAACCCAGAAGAGGCATGCAATCAATATTTACAATCAAATGTTCTGCTGTGGCTATAAATAAGCCTCAGTCTTCATGGGGATGACATGCAGGCATGTCTCTTTCACACTGGCTCATAAAATATGATTGTCAGTGTGAAAAGACCCACCCACTTTTACTTATTTTAAGGATTCCACCTTTTGCTTCTCATAGCCAAGGTAGAACTAGAGAATCTAAAAAATGGCCACAGGCTGTGAGTCCAACAGTGTAGTTGCTAGTATGATTTAGTACTCTTTAAGGCCTCGTGCACACAGGACGTTTTTTGACTGTTTTACAGCAGCTGTTTTTAGCTACAGACATTTTTTCCTACAGTTAATAAACTCCCCATCATGTTATCCAATGTGTTCATGCACACATAGGCTGTTAGCAACTGTTTTTAGCAGTGACGTTTTTGAGCTGTAAAAAAAAACCCCAAGACCAGTGGGTTCTGAGAGACATATTTCAACTGCAAAAATGTTCAAACGCTCAAAAACGCTCAAAAACACTCAAAAATGCGCAAAAACACAGCTAAATGCTGACCCCCAATGTTTTTGGACGTTTTAGATCAATTGCGGGGGAAAAAAACCGCTGGCCCTTTAAAAACGCAAAAACACAGTTAAAATAACGCTAATAAAAGCTGAAAAAATCACTGATAAGCTACTGACGTTTTTAGGACATTTTTTAACGTCAATAAATATAAACACCGCGCTGTATCAGTGCCCAACCTACTTTAGTGCCACTGTGCATATGTGTATATAATTCAATAATATATATATATGACTGAATATATATAAATAAATAGCTGCCGCTTTAAAACTCATAAATATCCCCAAATTTCACTATATCAAAGCATAGTAAAAGCCGCGCTAAAAATCAAAACATAATTAATCTTATATAATAAATTTAACATACAAACACTCATAAATAAAGTGCTAGTGCAAACTGTAAATTATATAGTGCCAGTGCTAATCTCACAATATATAAAGTGCCAATTTCCATTTGTTGTGCAAACATAAGAGATGGGTGTCCTAAAGGATAGTGTCCATAATCTTAATCCTTCTCCAAAAGTGCAAATGAAATGCTCTTTAATTCAGCTTCCACCACCACTCAAAGAATCCCCATGCAGGTGATCACACTGGAGGCTTACCAGATGGTTGTGTAAAAATCGCCTGTTAATTAATCAGCCTCAGCCTAGGCTTCTCACAGCTGTGATCCACTCCCTCCAGGGTCACACAGCTCCTGCAGAGTACAGCCAGGTTGTCTGAGCCCCTCACATAGAAGTTTTATTCCAGAGTCTTCCAGATCATTCCGTGATACATTCAGTCTGATGAGGGATCGATTATTGATAATAATGGATCTGAGATCTTTACATCCAGAGGAAGTCACACCACATCTCTCCAACCACAGCCACTGCAGAGTACAGCCAGGATGTCTGAGCCCCTCACATAGACGTCTATATATTGTATAAGATCAGCAATATTGCTTATATAGTTATGTTTTTATTTGCATACCCTGTGTGCTAGATGTATCCTGATCTGATTGAATACATATCTAGTAGATACCCTTTTAAAGGTTCCTTTCTTTAAATATTAGATACAACATGGATGGTTTTCGAGGAGAGGATTGGATCAGCCTCATGTCAGGTTATGAAACAGATTTTGAGCAGGGGGAACAGATTGATACTCAAATTACATCCCTCACACAGAAACTAAATAAAGTCTTAGAGAAAAAATCTGCCTTTTTTTGGCATATCAAATTATTTGAAAGGTATATCAGGGAGGATATTAATCCTCTAGGTTTGCGAATTCAAATTTTCCCAAACTTAGAACAAATAAGTGAAGAATGTAAAAAAGAATGGGAAACAAATCTACAGAAATGTTCCCAAGAAATGATGGTCATCCTCATAAAAGAATACAAAAAACAAACTGAAAATTTAGATACAAAAATTAGTGAATTAGAAACAGCCCTAGCCCCTTTCGCACACAACGCATTGTTTATCAAATTGCATGCGAAACTAAAAGATGATCTCTCTAAATACAACAAAAATATACTACAAAAGAAAGAAACAAAATTTTGGAGGGATAAAACCATCTTTTCCGAAGGAAAAGCTTATAAATGGAGCCCCCCAAATACACACTTTAAACGATATACAACACAGAGGGATCAACAAATGTATGATACTCAAGAATTTCATACTAGATATTCTAATAACC
Source organism: Glandirana rugosa (assembly GCA_018402905.1). Taxonomy (NCBI): domain Eukaryota; kingdom Metazoa; phylum Chordata; class Amphibia; order Anura; family Ranidae; genus Glandirana; species Glandirana rugosa. The sequence goes on along the minus strand of BLSH010429352.1, from coordinate 185,492 downwards.
GGGGCCTCCCACATCGTGGGCGACGCAGAGGAGGCCGTGGGTCAAAAGGCTCTGCAATACAAAATAAATGGAAACGAGTAACAGATACAGACTCAGACTATGCACAAAGCACCACCACATTGGCATCAGTAGAGGCCAATACATCTGAGCCTCGGGCTACAGGGAGAGAGGAATCAGATTCATCACAATCAGATGCATCTGGATCCCAGAACTGCGGGTACAATCTACGCAATCCTCCCACAAACAATCGTGGTAAACCCTTAACTCAGAAGTCTTTAAACTCCGTACGGGGAGCTTGCTCCCCAGTGATAAACAAAGGAGGGAAGGGTCTGGATCCCTATGTAATTCGGGTACAAACAGACAATTAAATGTAATAAATTTATCATCATATGTATTGTCCTCGGCTGAGGAAGCAGTCCTCGCCAGGGGACTATCCTTCTGTCCTCAACAGAACATTGATATTTTTGAGACCATCAAAGACTTACAGCTCTTCGCAAGAAAACTTTTACTCAAGTGCACTTATGCCAAAGATAGTAAACAATTGGACAATACCGATTGGTCGCAATACAGTATGCGTGAATTTAGAGCCTTAAAAGATTTAACTCTGCCTAACAAACACCCTCCTAACGCATCTAACATGGGCGTCAAGACCCTAGGTCTACGTAGACTAAC
>BLSH010429352.1:157689-183326 GCA_018402905.1 Glandirana rugosa | reverse complement strand
ATATCCAAGAGTGCCGACCTTCTACAGCCTCCCGAAAATACATAAAAATCCCCTTGCTCCCACAGGAAGACCCATCATTTCAGGGAATGGTAGTATATCTGAAAACCTAAGTAGAGTGATTGACGCATACCTCCAACCATATGTTTCGTCACTACCTTCCTTTGTGAAGGATACTATCCACTTCTTAAAACTATTGGAGGATTTAGCCATATCCTCAGAAACTTTTTTGGTCACCATAGACATAGAAGCATTGTATAGTTCCATTCCCCACTCAAAGGGGTTAGCAACTGTGCAAAAGGTGTTGCAACAAGGTTCCACGCATGATGAAGCACTCGTGGAATTCCTTCTCAAAGGTCTAGAGTATATTTTATATCACAATGTTTTCACATTCGATGGCTCCCACTACCTCCAGGTGCAGGGCGTAGCGATAGGGACTTGTTGTGCCCCATCCTACGCCAATGTTTACCTGGGGGTGTGGGAGCAATCCCTCCTCGGTGACGAGGACCTTGTCAAGTATACGAGCTACATTTTAGTGTGGCTCAGGTACATAGACGACGTCTTCATCATCTGGGATGGATCTAGGGAGGACCTTGTCCAATTTTTGGGACTCCTAAACCACAACAATTTCAATTTGAAATTCACGTCAGTCTTTGACCAAGAAATGGTCACCTTTCTAGATGTTGCAATTTGCAAAAGCAAGGATGGAAAATTAAAAAGCCAACTCTACAGAAAAAGTACCGCCGGCAATACAATTTTGCACGCGGAAAGTTTTCACCCTACAACTTTAAAAAAATCTATACCATATGGACAATATCTCCGGTTGAGGAGAAACTGTTCCGATGATCACACGTATAAATGTGAGGCGGCACTTCTTCAGAACAGACTCTTAGAGAGAGGATATAGTCGGTCGTGTTTGAGGCGAGCTTTCAATCAAGCTTCACAACACACCCGACAAAATCTTCTGTTCAAACAAAAAAAAACCCTCACCTCCCAATTATGATACAACACGTATCATTATGAGATATTCAAAACAGCATTTAAAAATTCATGAAATCATCAGTAGACACTGGTCCATCTTGACTGATGACCCCTGTCTACAGAGATTTTTACCACCTACTCCCGCTATTACATACAAAAGGGCAACGTCAGTCAAGGATAAACTAGTACACAGTGAGTTCAAAGAAACAGGGGAGAAAAAACATTGCCCTGCCTTAGGCACATATCCCTGTGGGCATTGTACACAATGCCCACACATTAGAAAAGGCAAAACAATGATGCTCCCTAATGGGCGCACATTCCAGGCCAAACATTTCGCCAACTGTCAGACCAAAGGGGTAGTATATTTAATGACCTGTGACTGTGGGGCATATTATGTCGGTAAGACAAAACAGGAATTCCACAAAAGAATATCAAAACATATATACAGCATGGAAATTGGAAACCATTATCTCCTGATTGGACGTCATGTGGTAGTGCGACACAATTATCGCATGCCCAAGGTACAGTTCACCGTCCTCGATCGGGTCCATCCCCCCGATCGAGGAGGAGACTGGAATAAAACATTGCTCCAACGTGAACAAAAATGGATCTTTAGACTACAGGCGACATCGTCCCCAGGCCTAAATTAATCCATTTCCTACGCTCCATTCTTGAAAAGGTTTGCGTCAGGAAAAACCCAATAATTTATAAAGAATCCCGTATATGTCCCCGCATTCCCAGGTCATATGTCCGTCATTAAAAAGTACAATAATTTTTCCATGCAGCTCCCTCCCAGGTGGTTGAGGCAACTAGCTTTTTTGGGTGCTTTTCCTCCCCCCTGGGAGTATGTAATAGATTTGTTTAATATAATACTAATCATTTACAATTACAAAATATATGAATTTTTTCCGCTGTACAACTTAATGTTAAATGCAATACAAAAAACATGTGAGTTGTTCGAATCATATGTTTAATTGCTACAAATTATAATTTTTTTCTTTCTCTTTCTTTTTTCTTTTTTGGCCCACAGTGCAGTGTATGGGGCTGTCATGGCTTTGGTCTTCTCGGCCCTCCATTCGTGGCGGTGCCCCTCCTATGGGAGTTTCCCGGCCAGTTTGGAGGAGTTATACTCCCCCCATGTACCGCCCGGGGCCCTCTTTGACGGCCTGTCGGGAGGCCCCCTGATGGACAAATACTGGCCGGCGGCATCCCGGATCCCTTCCGCACGGTCTGCGGCGATCGCGCGCATGCGCGGATATCGCCGCGACCGGATATGACGCCACACGTCATTCTAACACCAGCAGGAAGTGACGGCAGTGGCCGAGGACACTTCCGGGACGCCGGGGAGCCCACACGAGGCTGCTAGTACAGCCAGCTGATTTCCATCAGCTGTTTTGCAATACACACCCCTACAGGGAACTGGTATTTAAGACACAGTAAAGGTAAGGCAAGGACACATGGAGGTTTTCCTCCAGCCAGGCTGGAACATCGGGCTGCACCTTTGGGTAAGAAGAGCATCTCTTTTTTTGATACATTCTTTCTTAAAAAATGACATGGGAGCGAGATTTCTTCTCTCCCCCTTCGTCCTCTTTCATGATTGTTACCTTTACTATTCCTTACCTTGGAGACAGTAATAAAATTTCTGTTTCTCTGAAGTAATGCAAACCTTTTGCATATGTTTCACAGTGGTCAATGCTGGTTTTTCCTGCAAGACAGTGAACGCTTTGAGCATTTCTGCCCTTAGGTCACTAGTAAGTATTTTAACTTATTTTTTACCAGGTGTACGCATATATAGAGACACATATATACGGTTTGAGCCAATAAATTTCTTCACATAGCCTATCTGCGATGCAACTCTCCATTTGCTCATAATAAATATAGGTGATATTGATATCGATGTCGAATGTAGTACAGACAGTAAAAAGTTATTCTCACATAGCATTCGTCTATATACACCTATTACACCCACGCTATACTAGCAACTATGGAACTAATTTACTATATATATATTTTCTACCCCTCATAGGAGAATTAATTGCAATCTCCCCCCTCTGCACCAGGGAGGATTGAGTGTGGCCTCTTGTAAGCTCCCAACCTTGGTGGAGCGCTTGACCCTGGGTGGCTGGTCGGGATGACCATGGACCAACCTCATGCGGCCTTTTTATACTGCACTGTTGAATAATTTTAAAAAATGCTCTGGATGATGGGAATTCGCATTTAAAAACCATTTTGCAGCTCTGTAAGTGTTGGATGTTATCATATAATAAGTATTCATTGTACTTTGTATGACTCTAATTTTCACATATTTTCTAATATCGCAGAAGGGGTAATGCCCCCAATCCCCCTGAGGAAGGCCTAGACATCGTTGAAGGGCCGAAACGCGTAGGGGACCTTATGGGGACCTTATGTGGCTCATAGCTGCACAGTTTGTCATTTCCCTCCTTTTATGTTGCAAGTGTTTGTTTGTAATGCATATCCCATTGATGTACAACCAGAGCTCCTTTTTATGCATTTTCACATATAATTTTTTCATGATCTAATGTTAAGCGGAAAATAATAATAATAAAAAATTGTAAGATTTTCAACATAATCGTTTGGACTTGTTTATATATTTTTCACTGCCACCAAACCCTTAATGGGGAAAATTTCTCTAGATGTATTAAAGAGCATTTCATTTGCACTTTTGGAGAAGGATTAAGATTATGGACACTATCCTTTAGGACACCCATCTCTTATGTTTGCACAACAAATGGACATTGGCACTTTATATATTGTGAGATTAGCACTGGCACTATATAATTTACAGTTTGCACTAGCACTTTATTTATGAGTGTTTGTATGTTAAATTTATTATATAAGATTAATTATGTTTTGATTTTTAGCGCGGCTTTTACTATGCTTTGATATAGTGAAATTTGGGGATTTTTTTAACGTCGTTGGTGCATAAAGCCTAAATGCTTGAGGCCCTGTTCACATCTGGCGATTTAGGATCTCAGGCAGAATCGCTGCAATTGTGCCAGCGATTAGAGTTGAGCGAACCCGGACTGTAAAGTTTGGGTTCGTACCAGACTTTGGGGTGTCCATGTCCTGAACCCGAACCCGGACATTTGAGAAAAAGTCCGGGTTCGGGATTCGGGTATTTTTCGCGCCTTTTCAATAGCTGCAGGGCAGCCAAACAACAAGCGTTTCACTTGTTTGCCCTTAGAAGCCATCACAGCCATGCCTACTAATGGTATGGCTGTGATTGGCCAGTGCATCATGTGACCCAGAATATTTTTGGCGCCTGTTGAATTGCTGCAGGGCAGCCAATCAACAAGCGTTTCACTTGTTTGCCCTTAGAAACCATCACAGCCATGCCTACTAATGGCATGGCTGTGATTAGCCAGTGCATCATGTGACCCAGAATATTTTTGGCACCTGTTGAATAGCTGCAGGGCAGCTGATCAACAAGCGTTTCACTGGTTTGCCCTTCACAGCCATGCCTACTAATGGCTGTGATGTGACCCAGCCTCTATATGACCTGGAGTCACGTAGTGCCGCGTGTCACATCGTCTTGTACTGGAGTAGGGAGAGGATGCTGCCGCTGCTGTGAGGGAGAGATTAGTGTTCTAATATCATCTCATCCTGCATTAGAGACAGGTTCCTGGCGGTGCTGTGAGGGAAAGATTAGCGTTCTAAAACCATCTGAAACTGGAGTAGGTACAGGTTTCTGGTGCTGGGAGGGAATGATTAGCATTCTAATATCATCTCATCCTGCATTAGAGACAGATTACTGGTGGTGCTGTGAGGGGAAAGGTTAGCCTTCTGAAACCATCTGATACTGGAGTAGGTACAGTTTCCTGGTGCTGTGAGGGAAAGATTAGCGTTCTAATATCATCTCATCCTGCATTAGAGGACAGGTTCCTGGTGCTGTGAGGGAAATATTAGCGTTCTAATATCTCATACTGCAGTAGGTACAGGTTCCTGTCGGTGCTGTGAGGGACAGATTATCGTTCTAAAATCATCTCATAGTGGAGTAGGGAGAGGTTCCTGGTCTTGTGAGGGAAAGATTAGCGTTCTAAAATGATCTCATGCTGCAGTAGGGACAGGTTCCTGTCGGTGCTGTGAGGGACAGATTATAGTTCTAAAATCATCTCATTGTGGAATAGGGAGAGGTTCCTGTCGGTGCTGTGAGGGACAGATTATCGTTCTAAAATCATCTCATACTGCAGTAGGGACAGGTTCCTGTCGGTGCTGTGAGGGACAGATTATTGTTCTAAAATCATCTCATAGTGGAATAGGGAGAGGTTCCTGTCGGTGTTTTGAGGGACAGATTATCGTTCTAAAGTCATCTCATAGGGGAATAAGGAGAAGTTCCTGTCGGTGCTGAGAGAGACAGATTATCGTTCTAAAATCATCTCATAGTGGAATAGGGAGAGGTTCCTGTCGGTGCTCTGAGGGACAGATTATCGTTCTAAAATCATCTCTTGGTGGAATAGGGACAGGTTCCTGTCAGCGCTGTGAGGGACATATTATCGTTCTAAAATCATCTCATAGTGGAGTAGGGAGAGGTTCCTGTTGGTGCTGTGAGGGACAGATTATCGTTCTAAAATCATCTCATAGTGGAGTAGGGAGAGGTTCCTGTCGGTGCTGTGAGGGACAGGTTATCATTCTAAAATCATCTCTTGGTGGAGTAGGGAGAGGTTCCTGTTGGTGCTGTGAGGGCCAGATTATCATTCTACAATCATCTCATAATGGAATAGGGAGATGTGCCTCTCGGTGCTGTGAGGGACACATTATTGTTTTAAAATCATCTCATACTGCAGTAGGGAAAGGTTCCTGTCAGTGCTGTGAGGGACAGATTATCGTTCTAAAATAATCTCTTGGTGGAGTAGGGAGAGGTTCCTGCCCGTGCTGTGAGGAACATATTATCGTTCTAAAATCATCTCATAGTGGAATAGGGAGAGGTTCCTGTCAGTGCTGTGAGGAACATATTATCATTCTAAAATCATCTCATAGTGGAATAGGGAGAGGTTCCTGTCGGTGCTGTGAGGGGCATAATATCATTATAAAATCATCTCATATTGGAATAGGGAGAGGTTCCTGTCAGTGCTGTGAGGGACAGATTATCGTTCTAAAATCATCTCTTTGTGGAGTAGGGACAGGTTCCTGTCCCTGCTGTGAGGGACAGATTATCGTTCTAAAATCATCTCTTGGTGGAGTAGGGAGAGGTTCCTGTTGGTGCTGTGAGGAACAGATTATCGTTCTAAAATCATCTCATAATGGAATAGGGAGAGGTTCCTGTCGGTGCTGTGAGGGACACATTATCATTCTAAAATCATCTCATACTGCATTAGGGAAAGGTTCCTGTCGGTGCTGTGAGGGACACATTATCATTCTAAAATCATCTCATACTGCATTAGGGAAAGGTTCCTGTCAGTGCTGTGAGGGACAGATTATTGTTCTAAAATCATCTCTTGGTGGAGTAGGGAGAGGTTCCTGTCGGTGTTGTGAGGAACATATTATCGTTCTAAAATCATCTCATAGTGGAATAGGGAGAGGTTCCTGTTGGTGCCGTGAGGGACAGATTATCGTTCTAAAATCATCTCTTGGTGGAGTAGGGAGAGGTTCCTGTCGGTGCTCTGAGGGACATATTATTGTTCTAAAATCATCTCATAGTGGAATAGGGAGCGGTTCCTGTCAGTGCTGTGAGGGACATATTATCATTCTAAAATCATCTCATAGTGGAATAGGGAGAGATTGCTGTCGGTGCTGTGAGGGACAGATTATCGTTCTAAAATCATCTCTTTTTGGAGTAGGGAGAGGTTCCTATCGGTGCTGTGTGAGACAGATTATCGTTCTAAAATCATCTCATAGTGTAGTAGGGAGAGTTTCCTGTCGGTGCTGTGAGGGACAGATTATTGTTCTAAAATCATCTCTTGGTGGAGTAGGGAGAGGTTCCTGTCGGTGCTGTGTGAGACAGATTATCATTCTAAAATATCTCATAGTGGAGTAGGGAGAGATTCCTGACGGTGCTGTGAGGGACAGATTATCGTTCTAAAATCATCTCATAGTGGAGTAGGGAGAGGTTCCTGTTGGTGCTGTGAGGGACAGATTATCGTTCTAAAATCATCTCTTGGTGGAGTAGAGAGAGGTTCCTGTCAGTGCTGTGAGGGACAGATTATTGTTCTAAAATCATCTCATACTGCAGTAGGGACAGGTTCCTGTCGGTGCTGTGAGGGACAGATTATCTTTCAAAAATCATCTCATAGTGGAGTAGGGAGAGATTCCTGTCGGTGCTGTGAGGGACAGATTATCGTTCTAAAATCATCTCATAGTGGAGTAGGGAGAGATTTCTGTCGGTGCTGTGAGGGACAGATTATCGTTCTAAAATCATCTCATAGTGGAGTAGGGAGAGGTTCCTGTTGGTGCTGTGAGGGACAGATTATCGTTCTAAAATCATCTCTTGGTGGAGTAGAGAGAGGTTCCTGTCAGTGCTGTGAGGGACAGATTATCATTCTAAAATCATCTCATACTGCAGTAGGGACAGGTTCCTGTCGGTGCTGTGAGGGACAGATTATCGTTCAAAAATCATCTCATACTGGTGTAGGGAGAGGTTCCTGCTGCTGGTGTGAGCGGTGCAAAAATAAAAAGTGCGTCTATGTTGCTGTTTTATAAAAAAAAAGAATAATAATGTTTTATTCTTTTTTTTTAGTATTAATAAATAGTGCTACATAGTACATTTGCGTCCAGAATAAGGGACGTGGTCATGGTGCTGCTGGTGCTGCTGGTGTTGGTGGTGTTGGTGAAGTTCCTGTTGCAAGGAGAGGACATGGTCGATTTGTGCCAGCTACACGCACAAGTGAAACACCTTCCTCAGGTGCGAGTAGCCAACAGAACCTTCAATGTTATATGGTAGGCCCGAATGCCACTCAACGAATGGTGAGGCCAGAACAAGTACAGACGATAGTAGAATGGGTGGCCGACAATGCCTCCAGTTCCTTCACATTGTCTCCCACCCGGTCCCTTGCTGAAAGCTCAGAGTTGGCACCTGAACCCCATGTCCATCTGTCTTTCACCTCAGCCCCTTGTAAATCAGTTAAGCAGTCTGAGCCCTAGGTCATGCAGCAGTCTCTTATGCTTTTTGATGACTCTAATGGTGTTCTTTCCGTGGGCCATGCACATAGCCCTGCACCAGAAGTTGAAGACATTGAGTGCACCGATGCCCAACCACTTCTGTTGCAGGATGAGGACATGGAAACACCACCGCAGCACGTCTCTGATGATGATGAAACACAGGTGCCAACGTCTGCGGCTTTCCACAGTTTGCAGACTGACGAGGAGGGCAGTTGTGAAGGGTGGGTGGAAGATGAAGTGGAAGATGAGATCCTAAACCCCACATTGAATGAAGGCCATGTGAGTGATGTGTGCAGTTTGGAGGAAGAGTTGGTGGTCGCACAGGGGCACCAGCACAGCAAAAGGGGAAGCAGAATGCAAAAGTGGAGCGACCGTCCCCTAGACAGTAGGCCTGCTACTACTCACCGCACCCAGGGACCTAGCACACCAAAGGCAGCTCAAAGGCATTCCCCGGCTTGGCAGTTCTTCAGACAATGTGCTGATGACAAGACACGAGTGGTTTGCACACTGTGCAATGAGAGCCTGAAGCGAGTCATAAATGTTCTAAACCTGAGCACAACCTGCATGACCAGGCATCTAAATTCAAAGCACGAGCTGCAGTGGAATAAGTACCTCAAAATCCAAGAAAGGTCTCGGCCTCCTCCTGCTTCCTCTTCTGCTGCTGCCTCGGCCTCTTCCTCCACCTCTACAGTGCCAGTGTCACCTGCCACCCAGCAAACAGATGATGTGACAGCAACGCCACCATGTCCGCCACCTTCCCCCTGTATTTCCACACGGTCCCATGGAAGCTTACAGCTCTCCATCTCCCAAACACTGGAGAGAAAAAGGAATTACCCCCCTACCCACCCACGATCCCTGGCCCTGAATGCCAGCATTTCAAAATTCCTGACCTTTGAAATGCTGTCATTCCATCTGGTGGACACGGACAGTTTTTAAAAACCTGATGGCGGTGGCTTTCCCACAGTACGTGGTTCCCAGCTGCCACTACTTTTCTAGGCGAGCCATCCCTTCTCTGCACAAACAAGTCGGGGACAAGATCAAGTGTGCACTGCGCAACGCCATCTGTGGCAAGGTCCAGTAAGCACGGGTAGGGACGCTATATCTCGCTAACTGCCCACTGGGCAAATGTAGTGGCGGGTGGGCCTGAGGAGGATAGCAGTTTGGCGCATGTCCTTCCGCCACCGAGGATTGCAGGGCATTTCTCTTTGCCTCCTGTTGCCTCCTCCTCCGCTTCCTTCTCCTCTACCACCGCCTCATCTGGTCAGCGTAACACCTTCACCACCAACTTCAGCACATCCAGGGGGAAACGACAGCAGGCTGTTTTAAAACTGATATGTGTGGGGGATAAATCCCACACTGCGCAGCAGCTGTGGATGGGCATTGAACAACAGAGCGATCAGTGGTTGTTGCCACTGAGCGCCAAGCCCGGCCTGGTGGTGTGCGATAATGGGCGAAATCTCGTAGCAGCTCTGGGCCTAGCCGGTTTGACACACATCCCTTGCCTGGCACATGTGCTGAATTTGGTGGTGCATAAAATAACTACCCGGATATGTCAGAGCTGCTGCAGAAACTGTGGGACGTCTGCGCGCTTTTGGAGTTCTCACCCTGCTACTGCTTGCCTGTCTGCGCTGCAGCGGAACTTCGGCCTTCCCGCTCACCGCCTCCTATGCGACATGCCCACAAGGTGGAACTCCACCTTGCACATGTTGGAGAGACTGTGCAAGAAGCAGCAGGCAATAGTGGAGTTTCAGCTGCACCACGCACTGGTCAGTGGCTCTGCGGAACAGCACCACTTCAACACCAACAAGTGGGCCTCCATGCGATACCTGTGTACCATATTGCGGTGTTTTGAGTACTCCACCAACATGGCCAGTGCCAATGACACTGTTCTCAGCGTTACTATCCCACTTCTATATCTCTTTGAAAAAACACTTCGGGCGATGATGGAAGAGGATGTGGCACAGGAGGATAAGGAGGAAGAGGGGTCATTTCCAAGGTTATCAGGCCAGTCATTCACATGTGGCTCGGAGGGTGGGTTCCTGCAGCAGCATAGGCCAGGTAAAAAAATTTCAAGCCAGGAAACAGTTCTGGAGGATGAGGAGGACGAGGATGATGAGGAGATGGAGGAGGAGGAGGAGAAGGAACCGTGTTCACAGCAGGGTGGCATCCAACGCAGCTCGTGGGCATCACTGGAGCATGGCTGGGGGGATACGGAGGACATAGATGATACACCTCCCACAGAGGACAGCTTGCCTTTGCCTCTGGGCAGCCTGGCACACATGAGCGACTTCATGCTGCAGTGCCTGCTCAACGACAGCCACATTGTAACTTGTGCTGATTACTAGGTGGCCACCCTGCTGGATCCCCGTTACAAAGACAACGTGCCATCCTTAATTCCCTCACTGGAGCATGATCGGAAGATGCGCGACTACTAGCGCACGCTGGTAGATGCGCTGCTGAGGGCATTCCCAAATGACACAGGTGGCTCAGTGGAAGCACAAGGCGAGGGCAGAGGAGGAGGAAGAGGAGGAAGAGGTCGCCAACGCAGCTGTGGCACCGCCAGCACCTCAGAAGGCAGGCTTAGCATGGCTGAAATGTGGAAAAGCTTTGTCAGTAGCACGCCACAACAAACAGCACCACCAGCTGACAGGTAACGTCTTAGCAGGAGGCAGCATTTCAGCAACATGGTGGAACAGTATGTGTGCACACGCCTACACGTACTGACTGATGGGTCTGCCCCATTCAACTTCTGGATCTCCAAATTGGGCACATGGACTGAGCTTGCCCTTTATGCCTTGGAGGTGCTGACCTGCCTTGCAGCCAGTGTATTGTCTGAATGTGTGTTTAGCACGGCAGGGAGCGTTATCACAGACAATGCTCAGCCGCCTGTCCACAGCCAATGTGGACAAGCTAACATTTATTAAAATGAACCAGGCATGGATCCCACAAGACTTGTCTGTACCTTGTGCAGAATAGCCATTTAGACCGGCCTCACACAGCCATTGGCACACTTTTTTTTTTAATATGTCTCAATATTTTGGGGGCTACCCCAATTAGAAAAAAAAACAAACAAACAAAAAACAGTGTTGGCCACCTCCTCCTCCTCCTCCACCACTACTTCCACCTACACCGCCATGGTAACGGCCTCCTCAACCTCCTATACCACATTCACCTCCTCCTCCATTTTTTTATGTGATTTTAAGTTATTTCCCTATCCACATATGGCAGGGCACTTGTCCTACTCTTACCCCCATTTTGCTTCCTTTTGCAGCCCTCTATCCCGTTCCAGAACTTTTTTAGAGCCATTTTTGTGCCCAAAAGTTAGGGTCACCGTTGACTTCAATGAGGTTCGGGGTCAAGTTCGGGTCAAGTTCGGTGCTGAAAACGAACTTTTTCACGAAGTTCGGCCGAACCCGACGAACCCGAACATCCAGGTGTCCGCTCAACTCTAGCCGCGATTCCAAATAACACTACAATCATGGCAAAAGGCACCAAGCATGTTTAGGTGCCATTCATTTTTAATGGCATATAATGCGGTGAGTTTTTTCCCCGCTTGTTGCATGATAAATCACACAGCAATTGGTGCAAACTGCATCGCATGAAGCTTATCGCCCAAAAGAAGCTCCTGCTATGTGGTTTGCCATAATTGCAATTCGATTGATCAAACCACAGAGGTGACAAAACCACACCATGTTTAGGTACCATTAAAATACCTTAAAAAAAGTGGGAAATACCACACAAGGATCATAAAGAGTAAAATTATTATATATTATATTATATTACATTATATATAACGCCCAAAATAGAAAAAGGTTGCTGAAGAAATCCTTCTGCCTCTATAACAGGTGTAGAATTTTGTGATGGACAACCAGCAGTAAGACCAAAAACAAGCATAGTTAGATGACTCTTCACTAGAGTTGAGCGAACCCGAACTGTAAAGTTCGGGTTTGTACCAGACTTTAGGGTGTCCGTGACCCGAACCCGGACATTTGAGAAAAAGTCTGGGTTCGGGTTTGGGGTTCAGGTATTTTTTCGCGCCTGTTGAATAGCTGCAGGGCAGCCAATCAACAAGCGTTTCACTCGTTTGCCCTTAGAAGCCATCACCGCCATGCCTACTACTGGCATGGCTGTGATTGTCCAGTGCATCATGTGACCCAGCCTCTATATAAGCTGGAGTCACGTAGTGCTGCATGTCACATCATCTCATACTAGTGTAGGGAGAGGATGCTGCTGCTGCTGCTGCTGCTGTGAGGGACAGATTAGCTTTAGAAAATCTGTTAAAAACAGCGATTTATTGGTGATTGGGTGCTAGAGGAGATTTTTGTTTGCTAGAGTACATTTTGTTTGCTAAGCAAAGTGCCTCATATAAAACCTTAGCAATTTTTCTATTTGTTTGATGGGTGTTTGCAGCCATTTTTGCAAGTGCAGTGCACTTGCAACTGCTTGTGTGTCAGGGACACTACTTTAATCGTGTTCTGTTAGTTCAGTTGACAACATTTTGGCATATTTAAATACTGCTTTTACATTGCAATTAGACAAATAAAAAAAAAAAACATTTTTGTGCAAAATATTACATTTGCGGCCAGTGGGGTGTTTCTTGCACAAAATTAAAAAGTGCGTCTACATCGCTGGTTTTAAAAAAAAAAAAATTCTAAATACTACATTTGCGGCCAGCGGTGCATTTCTTGGGCAAAAATAGAATGTCTGTCTACATTGCTGTTTTAAAAAAAAATATTCTAAATACTACATTTGCGGCCAGCGGTGCATTTCTTGCACAAAAATAAAAAGTGCATCTACATTGCTGGTTTAAAAAAAAAAAATATTTTAAATACTATATTTGCCGCCAGCAGTGCATTTCTTGCACGAAAATAAAAAGTGTGTCTACATTACTGGTTTAAAAAAAAAAATTCGAAATACTACATTTAGGGCCAGCGGCGCATTTCTTGCACAAAAATAAAAAGTGCGTCTACATTGCTGATTTAAAAAAAAAAGAATAATAAATAGTGCTACATAGTACATTTGCACCTTGCTGTGCATTTCTTGCACAAAATTAAAAAGTGTGTCGACATTGCTGGTTTAAAAAAAAAAAAAAATAGTGCTATATAGTACATTTGCACCTTGCTGTGAATTTCTTGCACAAAATTAAAAAGTGCGTCGACATTGCTGGTTTAAAAAAAAAAAAAATAGTGCTACATAGTACATTTGCACCTTGCTGTGAATTTCTTGCACAAAATTAAAAAGTGCGTCGACATTGCTGATTTAAAAAAAAAAAATAGTGCTACATAGTACATTTGCACCTTGCTGTGCATTTCTTGCACAAAATTAAAAAGTGCGTCGACATTGCTGGTTTAAAAAAAAAAAATAGTGCTACATAGTACATTTGCACCTTGCTGTGAATTTCTTGCACAAAATTAAAAAGTGCGTCAACATTGCTGGTTTAAGAAAAAATAAATAGTGCTACATAGTACATTTGCACCTTGCTGTGCATTTCTTGCACAAAATTAAAAAGTGTGTCAACATTGCTGGTTTAAAAAAAAAAATAGTGCTACATAGTACATTTGCACCTTGCTGTGCATTTCTTGCACAAAATTAAAAAGTGTGTCGACATTGCTGGTTTAAAAAAAAAAATAGTGCTACATAGTACATTTACATCCAGAACGAGGAGAGCGTCAAATAAGGGACATGGTCGTGGTTGTGTTGCTGGTTTAAAAAAAAAAAGAATAAAAATAGTGCTATATAGTACATTTGCACCTTGCCGTGCATTTCTTGCACAAAATTAAAAAGTGCGTCTACATTGCCGGTTTAAAAAATAATATAAATTTGTGCTAAATAGTACATTTACATCCAGAACGAGGAGAGCGTCAAATAAGGGACATGGTCGTGGTTGTGTTGCTGCTGGTGCTGCTGGTGTTGGTGAAGCTCCTGTTGCAAGGAGAGGACGTGGTCATTCTGTGCCAGCTACACACACAAGTGAAACACCTTCCTCAGGTGCGAGTAGCCGACAGAACCTTCAACGTTATATGGTAGGCCCGAATGCCGCTCAACGAATGGTGAGGCCAGAACAAGTACAGGCGATAGTAGATTGGGTGGGAATACGGATATTGCGCTACCTAGGTTGAAGCAGCCAGCACAAAAACAAACCAAGTTGAATGAATAATATATGAAAAAATGATAAGTTGTGTACATTAAAAACCTTGGTATGATTTATGTGTACACTGGACCAGGGCCTAGGGACAGTAGACCATAGAGCATACTACTGATCAGAAAATGACAATAGATGTTAAAATTCTGAGATTAAATAACGAGTGGCTATTGTAATCCTGGAAATGTCCTATTCAATTGCAGTCCAGAGAATATGTGCATATATCAACATAGTAGTCCAATGCAATTCGAAATGAAGTGACTTCTGCTCCGTTTAAAGGTGATTAGGGGTGACAATCCACATTGGTAGGTTATTCCACCGGAAGTGGGTAAAATACCAGCATGTAGTATATGATCCGTCAGTCCAGTGGTCAGGGATGAGGCGTGGAGTAATGCTGGGTGAAGAGTGAGATGAACAGTGCTTGGTGCAAAAAGTGCTCACGAGTGACTATCTAAACAGGGATATGTGAATATGCTTACCAGAAGCTGGTAAGGTACCATCATGTGTATTTAGCAAATTCTATGCTGTCCTGAGATGAAGGTAGATGGTGAAGGGAACTCTTCTGGTGGTTGGAACCGTCAGTGTCCAGACACTCCAGGGGATGGAAGAGGTCACTCAGGCAACAGATTAATAGTACATAAGGGAAAGAGAGTGCTCCATAGCGTAATCCAGTTAAGAAAAAAGTTAAGAAAAATGATTTATTCGAATTGTGGTTAAAAGCACTTACATTTTAAAAGTATAAAACCGAGCTTAGTTGTAAAAGTCCAAATGCAGTGAAATCAGGGGGACATGAAACTAACGTGTTTCGTTTAACATAAACGTCTTCTGGGGTGATAGTAGATTGGGTGGCTGACAATGCCTCCAGTTCCTTCACATTGTCTCCCACCCGGTCCCTTGCTGAAAGCTCAGAGTTGGCACCTGAACCCCATGGCCATCTGTCTTTCACCTCAGCCCCTTGTAAATCAGCCAAGCAGTCTGAGCCCCAAGTTATGCAGCAGTCTCTTATGCTTTTTGATGACTCTGCTGGTGTGCTTTGTGTGGGCCATCCTCATAGCCCTGCCCCAGAAGTGGAAGACATTGAGTGCACCGATGCCCAACCACTTCTGTTTCAGGATGAGGACATGGAAACACCACCGCAGCACGTCTCTGATGATGACGAAACACAGGTGCCAACTGCTGCGGCTTTCTACAGTGTGCAGACTGACAAGAAGGGCAGTGGTGAAGAGTGGGTGGAAGATGATGTGGAGGATGATGAGGTCCTAGACCCCACATGGACTGAAGGTCATGCGAGTGACGTGTGCAGTTTGGAGGAAGAGGTGGTGGTCGCACAGAGGCACCAGCACAGCAAAAGAGGAAGCAGATTGCAAAAGTGGAGCGACCGTCCCCTAGACAGTACACTTGCTACTACCCACCGCACCCAGGGACCTAGCACACCAAAGGCAGCTCAAAGGAGTTCCCTGGCGTGGCAGTTCTTCAGACAATGTGATGACGACAAGACACGAGTGGTTTGCACGCTGTGCAATCAGAGCCTGAAGCGAGGCATAAATGTTCTAAACCTGAGCACAATCTGCATGACCAGGCATCTACATGCAAAGCACGAGCTGCAGTGGAATAAGCATCTCAAAATCCAAGAAAGGTCTCAGCCTCCTCCTGCTTCCTCTTCTGCTGCTGCCTCGGCCTCTTCCTCCACCTCTACAGTGACAGTGTCACCTGCCACCCAGCAAATAGACGAGGTGACAGCAACGCCACCATGTCCGCCACTGTCCCCAAGCATTTCCACACGTCCCATGGAAGCTTACGGCTCTCCATCTCCCAAACACTGGAGAGAAAGAGGAGTACCCCCCTACCCACTCGCGATCCCTGGCCCTGAATGCCAGCATTTCAAAATTCCTGGCCTTTGAAATGCTGTCATTCCGTCTGCACAAACAAGTCGGGGACAAAATCAAATGTGCACTGCGCAACGCCATCTGTGGCAAGGTCCACATAACCACTGATACGTGGACCAGTAAGCACGGGCAGGGACACTATATCTCGCTAACTGCCCACTGGGTAAATGTAGTTGCGGGTGCGCCTGAGGCGGATAGCAGTTTGGCGCATGTCCTTCTGCCACCGAGGATTGCAGGGCATTTCTCTTTGCCTCCTCCACCTACTCCGCTTCCTCCTCCTCTACCACCTCCTCATCTGGTCAGCGTAACACCTTCACCACCAACTTCAGCACATCCAGGGGGAAACCACAGCAGGCTATTTTAAAACTGATATGTTTGGGGATAAACCCCACACTGCGCAGGAGCTGTGGATGGGCATTGAACAACAGACCGATGAGTGGTTGTTGCCACTGAGCCTCAAGCCTGGCCTGGTGGTGTGCGATAATGGGCAAAATCTCATAGCAGCTCTGGGCCTAGCTGGTTTGACGCACATCCCTGGCCTGGCGCATGTGCTGAATTTGGTGGTGCAGAAATTTCTAAAAAACTACATAAACTATGATAAATATATCAGAGCTGCTGCAGAAAGTGCGGGCCTTCTGTGCACGCTTTTGGCGTTCTCACCTTGCTGCTGTTCGCCTGTCTGCGCTGCATCGGAACTTCGGCCTTCCTGCTCGCCGCCTCCTATGCGACGTGCCCACAAGGTGGAACTCCACCTTGCACATGCTGGAGAGACTGTGCGAGCAGCAGCAGGCAATAGTGGAGTTTCAGCTGCAGCACGCAGGGGTCAGTCGCTCTGCGGAAGAGCACCGCTTCCCCACCAACGAGTGGGCCTCCATGCGAGACCTGTGTACCATATTGCGATGTTTCGAGTACTCCACCAACATGGCCAGTGCCGATGATGCTGTTCTCAGCGTTACTATCCCACTTCTATGTCTCCTTGAAAAAACACTTTGGGCGATGATGGAAGAGGATGTGGCACAGGAGGAAGGGGGGATATTTCCATGGTTATCAGGCCAGTCATTCACAAGTGGCTCGGAGGGTGGGTTCCTGCACCAGCATACGCCAGGTAAAAAAATTTCAAGCCAGGGCATAGTTGTGGAGGATGAGGAGGACGAGGATGATTGGGCACATGGCCTGAGCTTGCCCTTTATGCCTTGGAGGTGCTGGCCTGCCCTGCAGCCAGTGCATTGTCTGAATATGTGTTTAGCACGGCAGGGGGCGTTATCACAGACAAGCGCAGCCACCTGTCCACAGCCAACGTGGACAAGCTAACATTTACTAAAATGAACCAGGCATGGATCCCACAAGACTTTTCTGTACCTTGTGCAGAATAGACACTTATACCGGCCTCACACAGACATTGGTATACTTAAGTGAACGTATTCTTTTTTTTTTTTTATAGAACATGAGTCTTTATTGGAATTTGTAACAGGAGAAACATGAAAAATAAACCATGGTACATTTTATATGGAAAAAGTGAACCAGTGGTAGAACATCTCTGGGTTTGTCTGCAGATAGTGATCTTTTTTTTTTTTTTTTATATGTCTCAATATTTTGGGGTCTACCCCAATTAGAAAAAAACAAAAAACAAACAACAAACAGTGTTGGCTACCTCCTCCTCCTCCACCGCCACTTCCACCTACACCGCCATGCTCACCGCCTCCTCAACCTCGTACTCCACATCCACCTCCTGCTCCATTTTTTATTTTTTTTATGTGATTTTAAGTTATTTCCCTATCCACATTTGTTTGCAGGGCACTTGTCCTACTCTTACCCCCATTTTGGTTGCTTTTGCAGCCCTCTAGCCCTTTCCAGGACTTTTTTAGAGCCATTTTAGTGCCCAAAAGTCCAGGTCACCATTGACTTCAGTGGGGTTCGGGGGCGAACTCTTTTTCGCGAACCCGGCCGAACCCGAACATCCAGGTGTCCGCTCAACTCTACTCTTCACATTACAACTGCAATCTGTATTCTGATTGTTAAGCTGTTTAACCACTTGCCCACTGGCCACTTATACCCCCCTTCTCAACAAAGCCAACTTTCAGTTTTCATTGCTCTCACACTTTGAATGACAATTACTCAGTTATGCAACACTGTACCCATATGACATTTTTGTCCTTTTCTCACACAAATAGAGCTTTCTTTTGGTGGCATTTAATCAGCACTGGGTTTTTTTGGGGGCTATAAATAAAAAAAGACCGAAAATGTTGTAAAAAATGCATTTTTCTTTGTTTCTGTTATAAACGTTTGTAAATTAGTATTTTTGTGTCATAAATTTTGGCCAAAAGTTATACTGCTACATATCTTTGGTAAAAATAATCCAAATCAGTGTATATTATTTGATCTTTGTGAAGATTATAGAGTCTACAAGCTAGGGTAACAATCATTAAAAATGAATTAAGTAGACATTCCAGGGTATTTAGTGAGAGGCATGGGGATTTTTTTTCACATTGTAATTTTTTCCCACAATTCTTTGCAAAATGATTTTTTTTTTATATTTTCACAAAATTTTCCTATTAACAGCTTATTTCTCTGACATGGCATATGAATACTTGCAATTACACCCCAAAACATATCCTGCTACTCCTCCTGAGTAAGGATGGGCTGGGGCGTGTTCACAAGTGCATGTGCCTGAGCCCACCAGGAAGTGAATCACAGGTACTGAGACATTTCCCTGACGCGCGGCTGCAGCGATCGGGGAATGTCTTCCTGCCTGTGATTGG
Organism: Glandirana rugosa; assembly: GCA_018402905.1. Taxonomy (NCBI): domain Eukaryota; kingdom Metazoa; phylum Chordata; class Amphibia; order Anura; family Ranidae; genus Glandirana; species Glandirana rugosa. The sequence continues at coordinate 164,445 of BLSH010429352.1, read as the reverse complement.
CACAGTGCAGGGTTCACTTCCCGGCGGGCTCGGGAACGTGCACTTGCGAACATGCCCATTCTTACTCCTGAGTATGGCGACACCACATGTGCGAGACTTTTTCACAGCCTAGCCACATAGAGAGACCTAACATGCAGGATGCATCGTCACGTGTTCTAGGAGCATAAATTACACATAATTTCCTGACAACCTATCACACCTTTGAAGGCCCTGGAGCACCAAGACAATAGAAACCATTTTGGAAATCAAACACCCCAATATATATTATATGAGGCATAATGAGTCTTTTGAACATGTCATTTTCTTCCACAAGTTTTTGGAAAATGTTGAAAGATTGCGAAAATGCAATTTTCTATGCAAATTTTACACATTTTTACGGCACTAGCGGGTGCTGATGAGGATCCACTGATAGGGTGGCACTGATAAGCACTCACTGATGGGCACTGTGGGGGCACTGATGGGCACTGTAGGGGCACTTATGTGGCACTGTAGGGCACTGATGTTGCACAGATGTGACACTGATGGGCACTGTGTGGAACTGATGGGGTACAGATGTGCACTAATGGGGCACTGAGGTGACACTTATGTGGCACAGATGTGCACTGGTGGGTCACTGTAGAGAACTTCTGGGCACTGATGGGGCATAGATGTGCACTGATGTGGCACTGCAGAGCACTGCTGGGCACTGATGTGGCACAGATGTGCACTGATGGTTTAATATAGAGCACTGATGGGACACAGATGGGGCACTGTAAAGCATTTATTGGGGCACAGATGTGGTACTGTAGAGCACTGCTGGGCACTGATGGGGTACAGATGTGGCACTGATGGGGCACTGTAGACCACTGATGGGGCACTGATGTGGCACTGTTGAGCACTTCTGGGCACTGATGGAGCACAGATGTGGCTCTGATGGGGCATTGTAGAGTACTGCCAGGCACTGATGGGGCACAGATGTGGCTCCTCCTTCCTCTCCTCATATGATGCCGGCTTGTTGACAGTGATCACTTTTTCATTGGACTGAGTGATCACGTGGTAAAGGGCCGATGGGATTGGCCCTTTACACAGATCAGTGACGTGCTGGGTCCTGAGGTCCTGGCGATCAAGGACACTGCCAGATGTGCACCCCAGGAGGCATGCGAGAAGCTCGTTCATGGGAGGACTTCACTGTACGCCCTCCCAGAACTAGCTGGTTACACTGTAGCCATCATTTGGCTATGGCGAGATGGGCAAGTGGCTAAACAGAAGCTCCAGGCTCCCCCAAAAATGTAAAAGTCAGCAGCTACAAATACTGTAGCTGCTGGCTTTTAATATAAGGACATTTACCAGTCCAGGGATCCAGCAATGCCCTTACCTGAGCCGACTCTTCAAGCGGCTTTGGGTGCAGACACTGGCATCACAGGTAAGGGGAACCGGTAGTGAAGCCCTGTGGCATTACATCTGGTTTCCTACTCCTCATGTGTGAACCATGCTGTGCTTTGTGAATGGTCCTGTAGTCTTCCGTGACTTGTGATATGTCCCAGAAGACATACGGGGGAAGGAAGGGGGGCTGAATTACTGGCTCAGATTGCCGCAGTGCATCTGACCAGAAGTGGGAGTGCATACCCGTCAAAACCAGGTATCGGCTCCCCTCTCCCCCCAATAAAGGTCCAAATGTGGCGAGGGGGGGAGGATACAAACACCCTTTTGGGTAAAGTTCCACTTTAAGGTTTCCTCTTAAATAAACTCTCTAACTATGCAAATAATCAGAAATATATATATATATTTTTGCTTTGTAGATGATACCAAGATTTTTTTTTCATATTTTTTCATGGGAATTGCAGTTTTTTCATACTTGTTTTGCTTTATTAATTGACAATTTGTTTTTATCAAGTTCAATAAAATCTACCCAGTAAGTTCTTGCCTTAAATATAAATTTTTTGCTTTTCAGACAGTTTATGATATAAAGAAGTTTACAACAAGCAAAAAACATGGAGTGAAGTAATTCTGAATTTTACCTGTGGCTACTAGATTAAAATGATAACAAGCAAAATATATATTTAGCAATGCCTACATGGAAGTCAACTCTATAGTATAATATCTCTGTATGATGTAAAATGATAAGGAGGCTTTCTGGTCATTAAGGCCCCTTTCACACTTATGCGACACAATTTTACCGAGATTTTGCAGCGATTTCGGATAAGCATGAATTTTGTCCGACTTTGTTGCAACTTTAGCACAATGAAAACATATTACAAAGTCGTACAGAAATAGTACAGAAATTGTATCTATATTATTCAGGTGCAATTTGCATGCAACTTTGAGGGTTTAACCGCTTACTGGGCACTTAAACCCCCCTCCTGCCCAGACCAATTTTAGGCTTTCAGCGCTGTCGCATTTTGAATGACAATTGCGCGGTCGTGTGACGTTGTACCCAAACAAAATTTTTATCACTTTTTCCCACAAATAGAGATTTCTTTTGGTGGTATTTGATCACCTCTGCGGTTTTTATTTTTTGTACTATTTGTGCTATAAGCAAACAAAGAGCGACGATTTTGAAAAAAGAACAATATTTTTTACTCTTTGCTATAATAAATATCCATAAAAAAAAATATTCATTGGGTTTGGCCGAGATATATTCTTCTACATATTTTTGGTAAAAAAAAAATTGCAATCTGCGTATATTGATTGGTTTGCGCACAAGTTATCACGTCTACAAACTATGGGAATTGATTTATGGCATTTTTATTATTTTTTTTTTTACTAGTAATGGCGGCGATCTGCAATTTTTATCGGGACTTTGATATTGGGGCGAACATGTCGGACATTTTTGACACTTTTCTGAGACCAATGCCATTTATACAGCGATCAGAAATTGAAATGTCCACTGATTACTGTATAAATGTCACTGGCAGGGAAGGGGTTAACCTGCAGGGGGCAGTGAAGGGGTTAACAGTGTTCCCTGTATGTGTTCTAACTGTGTGGGGGCGGGGCTGGCAGGGACATAACAGATCTAACTGATCCCAGTGACAGGGATCAGTAGATCTGTCATGTCCCCTTCACAGAATGGAGAACTGCCGTGTTTACATTGGGGTTCCCCGTTCCGCAGCTCTGACAGGCGATCGCGGGTCACGAGTGGACATAGAGTCTGCCCGACCCATGGGCATGCCCACCGCCTCCTGTGAGTGCGCGCCGGGAGCGTGCACAAGGGTGGACGTCCATGGACATCCACCCAGTAATTGAGATCCATGCTGTAGCCATCTTTCGGCTATAGCGTGGATCTGAACTGGTTAACATTGAAGGCTATGGACCTCAAGTTGCATCAAAGTTGGTCCAAACTAATGCAGGGACTACTTTGAAGTTGGCACGACTTCACAATCGTACAGGTATGAACGGTACTCTTTGGAAATAATGGGGAAGGACTTGTCATACGACTTTGCAGTCCCAAGTCGCAGGACAAGTCGCATAAGTGTGAAAGGGGCCTCAGTCTTAGTGTTGGGTTCACACAGTTTTACAACCTAAGGGAGCATGCACCAGTTCTCTCTTTATTTACCACCTCAGTGTTCCCTCTAACCTTATTGGCTGCCTTTTTTGGCTCTTTTTTATTACACTCTTTTTTTCTCTGTAGCTTCATTACCCCTTCGTTGACATACTTTGTTGTACTCCCCTTTACCATGGTCCCTTATGAATCTAGGCCTTTAAAAATAATGCAGTTGTCCAGCAGTGGCTCGGCCCCCATAATCTCTACATGCCTGGCCCCAAATCTCCTTGCAGGACATCAGACGCATTGCGTTCGGCGGGATTTTTTTTTTTTTTTTGTGAAGCACGTGATTAGAGCCGGAGGCTCTAATTGGCTTCAAAAGGGGTGGGCTATTCTCAAATGATTCAGAGAACATATACTATAAAACAAATGACTGCATGCATGCTTGATTCCAAGTGCTCTTATTTGGAAAACACTTCAAACTTATTCAAAACTTAAACTTATTTAAAATGTGTATGCATTAACCACATCAGCACATATACATGTGAATACATGAGCAACTTTGAATGTTAATTTTTGTGACTGTATGCAATTTGGAATAACTAGTGAGGAGAGGATTGGTTTTCTCAGTCAAAGTTTTGACTACCCAATCCACAGTACAAAGATGTACAGCCGGATCACCAATTTGCAATCAGGCAAGCTGATCTACTCAGTATTTGGTAAAAGTTTTCCTTTTCACCCCTTATTAGTTCATGTCTGCTTTCAACCAAGGCCTTTGAAAGTAGTAATCATCTAATACATATGCTGGCATGGCAAATGGTCTTATATGTGCATTATACTTACAAGATATGTTTGTCTATACATTATATTAGGGCTATGCTAAGCCTTTATTTAGATAGGTAATGTCAAAGTGTGGAACGCAGAATGAACTGGTAATGGTTGCATAAGATCTTTTAACCACTTCAATATTGGGCACTTTCACCCCCTTCCTGCCCAGGCCAATTTTCAGCTTTCAGTGCTGTCGCATTTTGAATGACAAATAAATGGCCATGCAACGCTGTGCCCATATGAAATTTTTATTATTCTTTTGAGACAGATTAAGCTTTCTTTTGGAGGTATTTAATCATCACTGGGTTTTTTATGTTTTGCTAAATGAATGAAAGAAGGCCGAAAATATAGAAAAAAAAAGTTTTCTTAGTTTCTGTTATAAAATTTTGCAAATTAGTCATTTTATTCCTTACTGATGGGCACCCCGATAGGCTGCACAGATGAGCATGGATGAGGCTGCATTAATGGGCATTGATGAGCCTGCACTGATGAAGCAGCACTGATGGGCACTGGTGGACACTGATGGGCACTTATAGGCAGCACTGATGGCCACTGATAGGCAACACTGATGGGCACTGAAAAGCTGCTCTGATATGCAGTGATAAGCTGGACTGATGGGCACTGATAAGCTGCACTGATGGGCACTGATTGGCACTGATGAGGCTGCACCGCAGTAGGGATGGGTGAATGGTTTGGCCCGAGCATACGTTCAGAACTTATCCGAACAAATGGGTCGTTTGACCATTTGTTCAGCCCCCCCAAACTGACCACAATGCATTGCGGCACTGAACAGTGCATTGCAAGCCCTGATTGTGCGTTACTGCAAGTTTAACGCCATTTACTTTTGCGTGCATTAGTGCAAGTTTAACGCCATTTACTTCTGTATGCGATACTGACAGTTTAACACCATATAGTTCTGTGTGCGTTACTGGCAGTTTAACGCCATATTGTTTTGTGCGTTACTGCAAGTTTAACACCATTTACTTGTGGGTACGTTACTGCAAGTTTAACGCCATATAGTTTTGTGCATTACTGCAAGTTTAACACCATTTACTTGTGTGTGCGTTACAGCAAGTTTAACGCCATATACTCAAAAACTCTAAAAACCAGCGCAATGGTAAACATACAGTGAACTGACTCTGGAGCTGCCCTTGTAACAGACTAAATAGTACTGTGAATGATGAAGTGTTTGTGAACCGCGCTACCACATAGTGAATAAAGCTATAAAGGTGCCAGAAAATGATTGTGCAATCAATGAAAAACGTAACGAAAAGGTCATAAGACCAAACCTGGTCAAAAACCTAACACACAAATAGTTACTGAGTCATTATGCATATGCCTTGATCATACATTTTTAACATAAAATACAATTGTGAGTAAAATAATTTGGCCAAAACCCAAGGTGAAAAATGTGTGATTATTAAAAATCAGTCCAAAAGCAACGTAAATGTCCAATTATGGATGTGACCTCAGACGGAACAGAAAGATATAATATAGTGTGGAAAAAACATCCAGTCTGAAGCATAAAGATATAATGACGTGGTGGAAGACTCTAAGCTGGTCTCCAAAAACACCATCCAGTGCATGAAGTGCATGAACCCTTCACCAGTCAGCCGATGGCACACCCTACTCACCAAAGCTCTATGATTCTTATTACGGGAATCAAGAGCGCGTTGGTATATAGGAGGTCTTGGTATCAGGGTATCTTTCCTCCATGGTATGGATCACGCCACTGCTCCTCCAAACCCCACCAATCTCCCACATGGGAAGTCCAAATGGAATGGATGCATAATCAGTAACCATTTGTGTGTTAAGTTTTTTGACCAGGTTTGGTCTTATGACCTTTTCGTTATGTTTTTCATTGATTGCACAATCATTTTCTGGCACCTTTATAGCTTTATTCACTATGTGGTAGCGCTGTTCACAAACACTTCATCATTTAACGCCATATAGTTCTGTCCATCACAGTACATTTGGTGCATTATATTACAGTATATTATAGTGTATTCGTGGATAGAGTTGAGCAAACCTCTGGAAGTTCGGGTTCTGCTGGTCCGTCCGAACTTCGGGACAAAGTCCGGGTCCGGGTCCGGACGGAACCCGAACGATCGCACGGACAACACTTGTCGCGATGGTGTATCACTTATTTCGATATTTCCACGGTCTTTTACTAACACGTTAGTTACTTTTTGTATTGCTTTTCCAGTATTCTGGTTTGGACCAGTTTTTTGAATTGTGTGTTTACCAATGACTAATACGTAGGTAAGGTAAACCTGAAGGGTACACCCTCTAACCACCCCAAACCTCCTCGTCACCGCACTAGGTATGGTACCTCCTTTCTATGGGACTATGGTTCTGGAGGATATATGGTTGCGCGAGAACTAAGGGCATTATTCTTAGTATCTCGAAACCACTCATCCCACACGGTAGCCGACTGACCACTTCCCAAGTACGTGAAGTACGTGACC
>BLSH010429352.1:127598-146213 GCA_018402905.1 Glandirana rugosa | reverse complement strand
TGGACTAGGTAGAGTTTACTACTCCTGCTTTTAGGGACAGATTGCAGATCTAATAACATCTCATCCTGCATTACAGAACGATCTGATACTGGACTAGGTAGAGTCTACTGCTTTGAGGGACACATTATTGTTCTAAAATCATCTCCTAGTTCTATAGGGTCAGGTTCCTGCTGCTGCTGTAAAGGACAGATTATTGTTCTAAAATCATTTCCTAGCACTATAAGGAGAGGTTCCTGCTGTTTCTGTAAGGGGCAGATTATTGTTCTAAAATCATCGCCTACTGCTATAGGGTCAGGTTCCTGCTGTTGCTGTAAGGGACAGATTATTGTTCTATAATCATCTCCTAGTTCTATAGGGATAGGTTCCTGCTGGTGGTGTAAGGGACAGATTATTGTTCTAAATCATCTCCTAGTTCTATAGGGAGAGGTTCCTGCTGCTCCTGTAAGGGACAGATTATTTTTCTAAAATCATCGCTTACTGCTATAGGGTCAGGTTCCTGCTGTTGCTGTAAGGGACAGATTATTGTTCTAAAATCATCGCCTACTGCTATAGGGTCAGGTTTCTGCTTTTGCTGTAAGGGACAGATTATTGTTCTATAATAATCTCCTAGTTCTTTAGGGAGAGGTTCCTGCTGGTGCTGTAAGGGACAGATTATTGTTCTAAAATCATCTCCTAGTTCTATAGGGAGAGGTTCCTGCTGGTGCTGTAAGGGACAGATTATTGTTCTAAAATCGTCTCCTAGTTATATAGGGAGAGGTTCCTGCTGCTCCTGTAAGGGATAGATTATTGTTCTAAAATCATCGCCTACAGCTATAGGGTCAGGTTCCTGCTGTTGCTGTAAGGGACAGATTATTGTTCTATAATAATCTCCTAGTTCTATAGGAAGAGGTTCCTGCTGGTGCTGTAAGGGACAGATTATTGTTCTAAAATTGTCTCCTAGTTCTATAGGGAGAGGTTCCTGCTGCTCCTGTAAGGGACAGATTATTGTTCTAAAATCATCGCCTACTGCTATAGGGTCAGGTTCCTGCTGTTGCTGTAAGGGACTCCAAATTGGGCACATGGCCTGAGCTTGCCCTTTATGCCTTGGAGGTGCTGGCTTGCCCTGCAGCCAGTGTATTGTCTGAACGTGTGTTTAGCACGGCAGGGGGCGTTATCACAAACAAGCGCAGCCGCCTTTCCACAGCCAATGTGGACAAGCTAATGTTTATTAAAATGAACCAGGCATGGATCCCACAAGACTTGTCTGTACCTTGTGCAGAATAGACATTTAGACCGGCCTCACACAGCCATTGGTATACTTATAAACATAGATATAAGCGCCAACCTTATGTGTTAAACATAACAAATGATATGAATAATAAGTGTACAAATATGTGAACAAAATTATATATATACACGTCCACCAATGGTCTGAGAGATGGATATTTCAGATCGTATTCAAAATGAACAAAGTCCATTAATGTCCATCAAATTGGTGGCGAATAGAAAACATTAAAGTGATAAATGTGCTCTTCAGTGCTTCAAAAACGACATAAAGGTGCCACAACACACGTGCCAGGTGCCAGGATCCCACTGGTGTCCCTACTCACCAGAGCGAATGGACCCACTGCTTTGCAGTCAGCAGGTCGGAAATGCAGAGTGATAATAGTCGATGGTTCCTGGCTGGACACTGGAGCAAATGGTAAGCCTCCTTCCACTCTAATGGCAGACCTTAGTGGGCACTGGAGCAAGTGGTAAGCCTCTTTCCCCTCTATTGTCAGACCTTAATAGCTCAGGAAGACAAGGGGACCAACATAGTGTAACCCGTATAAAACTTATATTTGCGCATATAAAAAACGTACTTACAAAATTGACGTCACTTCCGGTCCTCCGTGGTCGATCGCGTCACGTCCGCCAGCGGCTTGTGTGGGGTGAGAGCCCGCCCAACCAGTCTGCACTACTCGTTATATGAGACGCGGTTTTAAAGATGCAATTTTGTAAGTACGTTTTTTATATGCACAAATATAAGTTTTATACGGGTTACACTATGTTGGTCCCTTGTCTTCCTGAGCTATTAAGGTCTGACAATAGAGGGGAACCACTTGCTCCAGTGCCCACTAAGGTCTGCCATTAGAGTGGAAGGAGGCTTACCATTTGCTCCAGTGTCCAGCCAGGAACCATCGGCTATTATCACTCTGCGTTTCCGACCTGCTGACTGCAAAGCAGTGGGTCCATTCGCTCTGGTGAGTAGGAACACCAGTGGGATCCTGGCACCTGGCACATGTGTTGTGGCACCTTTATGTCGTTTTTGAAGCACTGAAGAGCACATTTATCACTTTAATGTTTTCTATTCGCCACCAATTTGATGGACATTAATGGACTTTGTTCATTTTGAATAGGATCTGAAATATCCATCTCTCAGACCATTGGTGGACGTGTATATATATAATTTGTTCACATATTTGTACACTTATTATTCATATGATTTGTTATGTTTAACACATAAGGTTGGCGCTTATATCTATGTTTATTGTTATTCACGGTGTTTTGCTGTTATATAGCAGCCTTCCTGAGGGAAGGATATTCCCCTTATTATTTAGGAGTGTAAACACATTTTTTTGTCCCACGGCGCAATCAGTTGTAAACATTTTTTCCATTGGTATACTTGTTTTTTGAATATGCCTCAATATTTTGGGGGCTACCCCAATTAGAAAAAAAAAACAAACAACAAAAAGTGTTGGATACCTCCTCCTCCTTCTCCATCACCGCCCCTTCCACCTACACTGCCATGGTCACGGCCTAGTCAACCTCTAGGCTCCTACTCCACATCCACCCCTTCCCATTTTTACTTTTTTAATTTGATTTAAAGTTATTTTCCCGATCCCCATTTTTTTGTAGGGCACTTGTCCTTCTCTTACCCCCATTTTACTTACTTTTGCAGCCCTCTAGCACTTTCCAGGACTTTTTTACAGCCGTTTTTGTGCCGAAAAGTTTGGGTCCCCATTGACTTCAATGGGGTTCAGGGTCCGGGGTAAAGTTCGGATCAAGTTCGGAACCGAACCCGAACTTTTCCGCGAAGTTCGGCCGAACCCGCCGAACCCGAACATCCAGGTGTCCTCTCAACTCTGGTCCCGACAACCAGGCTTTAATGAACCAGCCCCAACGGGCCCTCAAAAGCCTTCAGGAGCAAAAGTGGCAGGGGACAATGAGGATATGAAAGCTGGCACAGATGGGGGTTCTCAAGTCCTTTCCTCTCCGGGGCTCCTACCAGGGGCACAACCCACGGCTCAGGTCCTCTCACCAGCATCCACAATCTCCCTTTTGGAACGGACACTAGATGAACTTATTACTACACCACTCAAGGAGCAGGCTTCTGGCAATATTCAGAATGAAACGTTTAGTACCCACGCTCCAGCACTTCATTCTGACTTCCAGATGATGATGGAGGTCTTCTCACAAGAATGCTGGCTCTTCTAAGAGGTCATCTCCTCAGAGCCCAGTTCTACCAATTTGGCGGAAACAGCAACCCAAGCGTGCCAAAGACTCCCACCCTCCTTGATCCCTGAGCTAGGAGCCTCTTTTGCTGTCTCTTGTTTTCAGTGGCACTTGAACTTTCTGAACTTTACAGTGTCTACTTTTCCAGATCTGGTGACTCATATATTTTAACTATGATAATTTGCTGGGACGGCCTGTGGATGGCTCTCTCCCCCTCCTCCCCCAACACATGTGACTTTCAGTTTATCCTTTTTGCATCTAATTCATGTTTTTTTTGTTAATGTTTTGTTTTTACCGGCAGTCCCTGTTAGCCTGGGCTGACCTGCTTACAGGGGAACCTGATGCTACTTCAAGGCTTCTCCTGAGGGGTCCCCTTAAGTGACCTCAATTTGAGTAGTTGAGGGCTCCAAGATCCTCTAGAATTACTGTTATCATCACTAATCAATTTTGTATTTACAGGGAATTCTCTATTTTTTATATGTTTTGGGTCTAAGGTATTGGCCGGGGCGGATGTCATGCTCCTCCCTCTGACTTTGGGATCCAAATGTTGATAATCCCTTAGTCAGTTGCACTTCTGCCGATCTGGCAGACATGTTGTTACCGTATCCTGGGATTGGGGGTGATTCTTAGATCCCCCATTGTCAGGATCTTGAGGGGGCTTTGCCGCTCCCCTCCCATGTTCTCTGCTCTCACTTTCTTTCTTATGTTTTTCCTGTTCTTCATTCTCCTGTTTCTATCCTTACCTTTCAGGCACCAGGGAAGCCAAATACTTGATAAGTCACAGTGGGTCATCCTTCCAACCCTCTCGCATGGCAAGCTTCTCCCTTTCCGCTCCCGGTGTCAGGTAAGCCCTCATTCAGTGATGCATAAATTTCGACTCCCGAACCATGACAATGTCTGCTAACCCCCCAACCTCTCTGAGAATAGCAATACACAATGTTCAGGGCCTTAACTCCCCTGTGAAGAGGAAAAATTATTTTACACTAGCCCATTCCCAGCACCTGGATGTACTCCTGCTTCAAGAAACCCACTTCCCGAACAGTACAATCCTAAGTTTATACATTCTAAATATCCCCAGTTTTTTCTGGCAAACGCACCAGACAAGACTACAGGTGTGGGGATCTTCTTCGCTAAGCATTTAGCCTTCACCCCCCTGAGAAAAATGAAAGACCCAGAGGGCAGGTTTATCCTACTAAAAGGGACTTTGGGGGGTTTAACGTACACTTTTATATCATATTATGCCCCAAACCAAGGTCAAGCTAATTTTCTCCACGGTTTGTTTAACCTCATTATGTCCCACCTTGAGGGGACTGTGATATTGGGAGGAGATTCAAATACAGCTCTAGACCCTTTGCTTGACAAGTCGGGATCAGGTCATCCCCGCCTGCTTCGTCCCCCAAAACATAGCCTTAAATTCGCCAAGCTTCTTCACTCGTTGGGGTTCATAGATATCTGGAGGGAACTCAACCCTAGGGTAAGGGACTATACCCATTTCTCAGCCCCACATAAGAGCTTGGCAAGAATAGACCCCATTTTTGTACCAGCTACTGTCACCCCTTTGATCTCCAAATCCTACATGAAAGATTCTCCCTTATCGGACCATATATATTAAAGCTGACCTAGGTCAAAGGAAGAATCCCCAATGATGCTTGAATGAGACTCTTGAATAACCCGGTTCATTGCACGTTGTTAGAAAAAGAACTCAAAGATTATTTCCTAATGAATGATAATGGGGAAGTCTTGCCCCCGATTCTTTGGGCAGCCCATAAGGGGGTGATAAGGGGCAAGATTATCCAATTATCTGCCAGGATTAGAAGGGAGAGGAAGATAGACATAGAGAATCTAGAGCGGGCTTTCCACGATCTAGCCAGATCCAATAAGAAGAATCTGACTCCCCAATCCAGGGCACGGCTGGAAGCAGGGAGGGTAGCCCTAAACCTTGCCCTGACCACCAGTACCGAGAAACAAATTCAATGGTCCAAAGCCCACTTCTATCTGCAAAAAGACCAAATAGGTCCTAGGCTGGCTGCCAGGTTGTCCCCTAGATTTCGGTCTTTTTCTTTCCCAAAGATCAGGGATCTCTCGGGAGAACTAACACAGAACCCTCAACGAATTATAGCTCTTTTTCAGAACTTTTATGCCAAACTCTATAAACCAGGGAAAACAGCTTTATCCCCGCCCCTTGCTGCTTTTTTATATAACATTAATCTCCCCAAACTCTCGGAGAAACACAGTTTTGCTGCGGAAGTCCTAGAGGTAATCAAAAACCTCAAGAAGGGCTCAGCCCCTGGCCCTGATGGGTTCTCTACAGGCTACTATAAGACTTTTGACCCCATAATTGCTCCCTATTTAACTAAATTCTTTAATTCCCTACGGGCAGGGTCCATGCTGCAGAACGAGGCCAACAGGGCCTTTGTCTCGGTCATCCCCAAACCCAGTAAAGACCACTCAGACGTTAGCAACTATAGGCCTATTTCATTAATCAATAATGACCTTAAAATTTTGACTAAAATTTGGGCAAATAGACTGTCCAAGTTTATAGGTAACTATGTACACAAAGACCAGGTGGGCTTTATCCTGGGAAGGCAGGGCCCGGACCAGATCCGCAGAGCAGTGGACATCATCTCTCTCCTCAATTCGAGTAGGGATGGGGGTCCACCCCGGGAATGGTTCCTTTTGTCTGTCAATCTACAAAAAGCCTTTGACACGTTGATTGGTCGTATCTATTTGATATCCTAAACAGATGGGGCTTTGGTCTGAAATTTCTTCAGACCTTGAGAGCCCTCTACTCAAACCAGGTAAAACTGCAAAATTATTATTCAGACCCTTTTGCTATCTCTAGGGGAACTAGGCAGGGATGTCCCCTCTCCCCTCTAATATTCGCAATTGCGATGGAATCTTTTGCAATTGCTATTAGGGATAACCCAGACACCCAGGGAGTGAAGTGTGGAACTCGTACGCACAAATGTGCATTATTTGCAGATGATCTACTCTTGTTTATCTCGTCTCCTCTCACTTCCACCCCACAAGTTATTCATCTCCTTCAGGATTTCGGAGAGGTTTCTGGGCTATGTGTTAATTGGTCCAAATCAGCAGCTCTTAATGTCTCTACCCCAGAATCAACAGTACATCGTCTCAAGGAGCTCTGTAAGTTCACCTGGAATGCTAACCAGATACCTTACCTGGGGGTCAATCTGGCAGCGAGCATCAGCCATCTGTATGAAATCAATTACCCACCCTTATTTAGGAAACTAGCAGATGATCTTTCCAAGTGGGATCAGGAGGGCCTTTCATGGTTGGGTAGGATACACTCAGTCAAAATGACCCTTCTCCCCAGGATTCTCTATTTTTTTCGAGCTCTCCCTATCCCCATTAGGAAACCTCAATTGCAAAAACTAGAATCTCAAATTTTGAAATGTATCTGGGACCGAAAAGGCTTCAGATGCTCTGCTAATGTCCTTTACAGAAGACGTAATCAGGGGGGCCTAGGACTCCCACACCTCTATAAATATTATCAGGCAGCTCAATTAGCCCAGTTTTCAACCATTTTTGCCAGAGGGGAAAAACCTGATTGGATTAATATAGAGAGACAGGTGGTACCTTTAAACACTATCGATTTATTGATGAGGGCTCCTCATAAATTGAGGCCCCCAATACTCGCCCCTATCCTGTCTCATTCTATAGCCCTTAGCGACTCAGTTCTCAAACCCCCCAATTTAATCTCAAATCTCCTCCCCCTTAATCATCTTTTTAACAATCCCCAATTCCCACCAGGCCTAGACATCCGGGCCTTCCAGTGGTGGACAAATAAGGGCCTATTTCGAATAGGCCACTTTTTGACTCCCACTGGTCCTTTGACTTTAACTCATTGCATTAACAAATTAGACATGCCCCCTACGGAGCAGTTTCGCTTCCTGCAAATACATAATTTTCTGACATCTTGGTGGAAACTCAGAACTGATTCTGTAAGCGTCACCCCTTATGAAAAATGGTGTTCGGAACTAGAGGATCAAAGAGGAGGTATCTCCATGATTTATGCATCACTGATGGAGAGCCCAGACAAGCCTCCCTTTGCGAGGAAATGGGAAAAGGATCTGGAGGTGGACTGGGAGGTGGACAGGTGGAGTTCTCTGTTCCAGAGATCCTTCAAAGGGATAGTTAATATCACTTTAAGGGAGGCCAATCTTAAGGTATTCACCCGCTGGTACTTGGTACCAACCCGGCTGGCAGCCATGTTTCTGAACTCCTCTGGCCTCTGTTTTAGGGAGTGCAGCAATATGGGCTCCTTTTTCCACACTTGGTGGGAATGCCCACGCATCCGGGGTTTTTGGAATAGAGTATTCCACCTGATTCGTAAGATCACGGGCCGATTCCTCAGAACCCAGAAATGGCCCTTCTTAATTCCAAACCTAACCGACTTTCCAAACCCCTCTTTAAACTTACCCACTTCATTCTGTTGGGTGCTAAAATCACAATTGCCAGGTCCTGGAAACGTCCCTCAGTGTCCTTCACTGTGGCTAAACAGAAAATCTCCTGCATCATGATGCAGGAAAAGCTCGCCAATATCATTCTGGATACATCAACCAAATTTGACCTAGTCTGGGATCCATGGAGGAAATACTTAAAACTCCCCCTGTGACCCATATTTCTCTCACTTTCTCATAAGGCTCCCGGATGCTTCCTTTCTCCTTTGCTCCTCTTCTTCACTTTCTTCTCTGGTCGCTGTCTCTTTTTCTTTCCCTTGTCTTTTTGCTTCTCATTAGATGTCTGGGTCCTGTCGGCATATGGTTAGCACAATCCTTTCCCAATCTTGTGGTTGGGAGCAGGGGGTGGCTACATTTTCAAGCAATTCTAATGTGTTTTTGTTTTGGGTATTGTGTTTTTTTAGCTATTCCTGTGAAAACCCAATAAAAGCTTTCAAATGTAATTATTGAAATGAGGCGGATTATGTTGTTTCCCCTCTCTCTTGACACAGTTTGCTCCCAGATGGGGTGTCTGGAGAGGTGGCATAATATCTCTCGCCATATGCCTGTCTACATATATTTATACAGTTAATTCTTGACTACTAAACTGTTTTGTCACTCACGCGTGCTTAAATTATTATTCTATGAGTGTGTCATTGTTTGACAGACTCTGGCTAATAATACCTCTCCTTTCTGTTATTGTGAAAAACAAATAAATAAAAATTATTGAAACAGAAATAGTCTGAATTCTTTGGACAAATTTCCCGCTACTACTAGTTTCGCTGTAGGGGAGGAGTACATCTCCCTATGCAGATGCATAAAGGGGCCATCAAAGCCCAGTTTGTTCAGCACCAGAGAGAGCCAGTCAAAACTGACATTGTCAAAGGCTTTTTCTGCGTCTAAGGCAATGATGGCTAGGTCCGCATCACAAAGTTTGCAAAGTCCAGAACCATCATTATCTTTTGTATGTTTAAGGGGGCATTTCTGCCTTTGATAAAGCCACATTGCGCTGAATGTATTAGTGAAGGGAGAATGTTGGCTAGACGTGTGGCTATTATTTTTGAGAGAATTTTCACATCTAGGTTAAGGAGAGAGATGGGGCGGTAGGAGCCAGGCTCCAATGGGTCCTTCCCCCTCTTCTCCAAAAGTTTGATCATGGCTTAATGTCCTGTTGGAAGATATGGGCTGCCTTCCAAATGTGATTATATACTTTGAGTAAAGTTGGACTTATAGAATTCGCTGGTGTAGCCGTCAGGACCTGGAGCTTTGGCCGATGCTAAGTTTTGAATGGTGGTACTTAATTCTTTTGCTGTTATCGGGCCATTTAAATGTTCAAGTTGGGAGGGGGTAATATGGGGCAGATCCAGGTTGTCCAAAATCTCTCTAGCTTTGAGGTCGTTAATTGGGTCCAGGCCGTAGAGGGTGGTGTAAAAGTTGTGCATGACTTTGGCCACTTCGTGAGGTTAGGTCTTGACGGTGCCCGAAGGATCACGCAGGTATAGAATGTGGGTGGGAGTATGGGGCCCTCTACATAGTCTCGACAGAAGTTTCCCCGGCTTATTTCCAAATTTAAAGAAGACAGCATCCGACCGAGCTCTCCTGGTCAGTTCTAAGGTGTCTGCCCAGTGATCAAAATCCTGATTGGCCACCCTCCACATCGCTGTGTTGGCCGTCGAGTTAAGTGTAGAAAGGGCCTGTTGGGCCAGTTTGAGTCTCTGGCTAGCTTCTTTATATTTGGATAAGCGGTGTCTTTTAAAGGATGAGGTGTAAGAAATTATTCGGCCTCTAAGAAAGGCTTTGCCCGCTTCCCAAAATATATTAGGATTCTCTAGGTGTCCTGCATTATCGAGGGAAAATTCTTCCCAGGCCTTGGAGATATAGGTCCGGAAGTTGGCTGATTTGGCTAAGTGCGCCGGGAGACGCCGCAGATTGAGTGTCGGGGTGGGGCTGGGATCTCGTATAGATAGGGAGACTGGGGCATGATCCAAAATAGCTATCTCATCAATTTTAGTCTCCTCCATAAGAGAAATGCAGTGTTCGGTGCCAAATATGTAGTCTAACCTCATGAAGACTTTGTGAGGTGCAGAATAAAAGGTGAACTCCCTATCCGTGGGATGTTGGGGTCTCCACAAGTCTAGTAGTTGGAGGTATTCAACAGTTGAGGTTAGGATGGTTGGTTCAGTGGGATTGGAGGTACACGCCATTTTTGTGAGGTAGGACCTGTCCCATCAGTCATGCATGATACAGTTGAAGTCGCTGCCAACAATATGAGGGAGGTTAGGGTGTTTCAGGAGGTGAACCGCTAAGTTTGTAAAAAATTGTTTATTTGGGTTGTTGGGGGCATAACCACTGGATATCTGCGGTGTTCTATCACCCCAGCTGAGTTGGACCATAACAATGCGCCCTTGGGAGTCTGATTCCACTGATAAGACTTTGCATGGGAGGTTTTTACGAATTAGGATAAGAACACCTGCCATACGCCCAATAGCCTCTGACTCCAGGACTGTCCCAACCCAGAACTTTTTAACGCGGTGGAAATCAGATTGAGGTAAGTGGGATTCCTGTATAAGGGCAATATCTGTGTGGAGCCTTTTAAGGTGCCTAAGAATTTTTGCCAACTTGATTGGTGACCTAAGACCCTTGACGTTCCACATAGTTATTCTCATAAAGAGGGAACATGGGATGATAAGTTGCAAGAAGTTTTACTCCTATGGGAACTAGGAAAGTCAGACTTATATCTAGTAGCTTGGTGGACCTCCTGGAATATCATAAGAGAAGAGGTAAAGCTATAGGAGAGAGATGTATCATCACTAACTTGTGCGCACAACAATATTGGAAGAAATGAACGACTAAACATATCAAACCAAAAAATATACAGTAACTGAGGAAGGACTTCCCTTTTTTCCACATGTACTCACTGCACTGAGTCAGCTCCCTATAGCAAGCACCCTGTGGAAAAGGTGCTCTACGCCTCCGGAGAGGTTTGAGTGCTTGAGGCAATGCTAGCCCAGAGGTTGTTCGGGGAGGAAGCCGTGCATGTGGAGATAAGAGCAGATTTTCAATAAACAGGCAAAAGCTGGGGAACACATTGGGCTAAGCCCTCAAAGAGTCCGAGACAAAACTACTGATAGGTCTGAAGTACGGCCGGGGCCGGAATAGAACAATTATGATGTTATTGTCTCCATTACATACCGTCCAAACGAACCTGTAGCAGGCAAACTATGAGAAATAGATCAGGTATGGTGGTCGACCGATGGTACCCCTGTCGGTTTGAAACGCTTAGGAGTAAGTGGTGCAGACACCCACAAAACATAAACAGTGCAAACCTTTTTGTCTCAGTCTGTACGCAAACTTCCATACGTCAGCTCTCTCAGGTTGATGGCTACTGAGTCCCAGGCCAGAGCAAAACTTTCCTCTCTTCCTAGTTATTTAAACCACCTGATGGTGGCTCCAGTGGACCACAAAATCTGGTCCGGAACCAACCCTGCCAAGATGGCTGGTAAAACCCGGACTGGATTCCACCTTAGTCCACTCCGAATGAACACATGCACATAACGTCACAATGCACTTTATTTACTTTCTGTGCTGGTCAAGTTCTTCTACCCCTCACCTTCCTACATAACCTGTAATGTAGCTGGGGGGAAGAAGCCTTTTCACTTGAGTGGCAGCACTGAGCCTGCTGGGGCTGCTAACATCTCATTCAAGATAGTGGTTCCCAAAAGCATTCTTTTAAGGGGCAAGGCTCCAATAAGCAGCCTAGAGTTGAAGGTCATCCCTTGCAAAAATGGTTGTACCTTCAAGCTCCACACATTCCAAACAGTCACAACAATCTTGCTGGTCTGAAGGTGTAATTTTCCAGGAGACTGGAGATTTGTGAATTGGCAGATGCAATGTTTTATTGAATCCAATGATCAGTGGGGTCCCTGATAGAATGATCTCCTGCCAACAATGTCTGCAAAATTTCTGTGCTGATGAAATTCAGCAGATGTTTAGGACATCTGAGATCTGACACAAAAACACATTGATTTTTTGCCCTCTACTTCTAAATAATTCCCTAGGTGTTTTACAGACCGTGAGGTAATACCAATAAACCAGCTGTTTCAGAGGATGAGTTTGTACATTAGTCACATTATATTTCACTAAGAAACATTTTTTCCCTACTCTGCTTCAGTTGTGTAGAGCTGTTTGCTAATTTCTGAATTGATGGTAAAAAAGCCCTTTTTCTCTCAGGTAAGTAAACACTGACATCAAATATATTTAAAGTGACACTGTCAGTCACTTAAAAAAGCTGACATGCCAGTGTCTCTTACCATAATTCTCTTCCAACCCTTCAGCCCTCATCATGGTCTTCAAGATTCTACACTTTTGACAAGTGCCTGAGTATCCCACAATGTACTGTGGTTCCATTCTCTGATTCTAATCACCTATATGTTGTGTCCTGTAGTAATGTAGAGTTTTAAGGGTGGAACCGCAGTGCAGAGGGGCCAAAGCCACCTGACACTCCCTGAAGTTTTGAACACTGAAGAATTTGAGCAAGGTTGCAGCATGGTAAGAGAGCACTGATAGGAGAAAAAAATTAGCAGGGAGGTAACTATTACAGCTTTTTTATTGCAAGGGACTGGCATTTCAGTTTTTTATGTAACTGAGAGTGTAGCTTTAATTATATAATTTGTTTCAGTGCTTACTTACCTGAGAGTAGAGGAGCTGTATGTCCTGCACTAGTGGCTCCACTGATATAAGTACAGGAACTATGCAAGCAGGAGATCATTCTACCAGGGACTCCACTGAAATTTTGGGCTGGTCTACTGTGCATCTGCCAATTCACAAATCTTGAATATTCTAGAAAAAAAACACCAGCAGACCAGTCATGTTTGACTATTTAACACCTTTCCACCCGACCTATAGCAGATTGACGGCTGGGCAGTGGCTTTACCATTCTGAGTGGACATCATATGACATTCTTTAGAACGGGCTGCTCCTGGGGGCGTGCAGCGCGGCAATCGAGGGTGCGTCATGTCCCTCAGACACAGTGCATCACCGGTCATGGTAAAGTCTGCCCAGACCTAAAGCCTGTCCAGGAAGTAAGGCAGAAGTAATTGAGCAGTATTTTTAAACAGCTATGAAGAGAGTGAGGTAGGCATGTGTAGAATAAATGGAAAGCTGTTTTATTTTTGCAAAATAAGTGCATTAATGCTATAATGGTACATAGGGGATCTGGAATTTAGAAAAAAAAAAAGCTGCTAAAAATAAGAGTGTGAAGGTCAGTTACTTGGCCAGTAATGGAATGGCAATCTATTAAGTCAAATTAAAAATAATATTTCCTGCACAGGGGGTGCCTCAGTCCAGTTAACATGAGAATGATACCATTAAACTAATATACAATAGTTGCTTGTTTTTTGTTATCTTCACATACTAGACTGCAAACTAACATTAGTACAAGAAAAACTGTGGATATGTAAAAAATGCAAGACTACACTCTCCTGACAACAAGTAACACAAGAACAACTTAAGCATCATGAAGATTTATATAGACCTGTGCACATACAATTTATGTGATTATAACAAATAGCATAACTTGCAAGTAGAGTTGAGCGAACACCTGGACGTTCGGGTTCGGAGGGTCTGAACGAACTTTGGAAAAAAGTCCGGGTTCGGCACCGAACGTTGCCCGAACTTTATCCCGGACCCCGAACCCCATTGAAGTCAATGGGGACTCAAACTTTTAGGCACAAAAATGGCTGTAACAAAGTCCTGGCAAGTGCTAGAGGGCTGCAAAATGAAGTAAAATGGGGGTAAGAGTAGGGCAAGTGCCCTACAAAAAAATGGGGATAGGGAAAATAAATTAAAAATCAAATAAAAAAAATGGGAAGGGGGTGGATGTGGAGTAGGAGCCTAGAGGTTGACTAGGCCGTGACCATGGCAGTGAAGGTGGAAGTGGCGGTTGTCGAGGAGGTAGCCAATACTGTATTTTTTTTTATTTGTTTATAATTGGTGTAGCCCCCAAAATATTGAGGCCTATTCAAAAAACAAGTATACGAATGGGTGTGTGAGTCCAGTCTAAATGTTTATTCTGCACAAGGTACAGACAAGTCTTGTGGGATCCATGCCTGGTTCATTTTAATAAGGGTTAGCTTGTCCACGTTGGCTGTGGACAAACGGCTGCACTTGTCTGTGATAACGACCCCCTGCTGTGCTAAACACACGTTCAGACAATACACTGGCTGCAGGGCAGGCCAGCACCTCCAAGGCATAAACGGCAAGCTCAGGTCATGTGGCCAATTTGGAGACCCAGAAGTTGAATGGGGCAGACCCATCAGTCAGTACGTGTAGGCGTGTGTACACATACTCTTGCACCATGTTGCTGAAATGCTGCCTCCTGCTAAGATGTTGTCTATCAGCTGGGGGTGCTGTTTGTTGTGGCGGGCTGCTGACAAAGCTTTGCCATATTTCGGCCATGCTAACCCTGCCTTCTGAGGTGCTGGCGGTGGCACCGCTGCGTTGGTGGCCTCTTCCTCGTCCTCCTCCTCTGCCTTCGCGTTGTGCTTCTGCTGAGCCCCAGGTGTCATTTGGGAATGCCCTCAGCAGCGCCTCTACCAGTGTGCTCTTGTAGTTGCGCATCTTCCTCTCACGCTCCAGTGAGGGAATTAAGGACGGCCTTGAAATGGGGATCAAGCAGGGTGGCCAACCAGTAATAAGAAGAAATTACAATGTGGGCAACTCGGCTGTCGTTGAGCAGGCACTGCAGCATGTAGTCGGCCATGTGTGCCAGGCTGCCCACAGGCAAAGACAAGCTGTCCTCTGTGGGAGGTATATCATCTGTGTCCTCTGTATCCCCCCAGCCACGCTCCAGTGATGCCCATGAGCTGTGTTGGGTGCCACCCTGTTGCGATTCCTCCTCCTCCTCATCTTCCTCGTCCTCCAGAACTGTGCCCTGGCTTGAATATTTTTGACCTGGCCTATGCTGGTGCAGGAACCCACCCTCCGAGCCACTTGCGAATGACTGGCCTGATAACCATGGAAATGACCCCTCTTCCTCCTCCTCATCCTCCTGTGCCACATCCTCTTCCATCATGGCCCGAAGTGTTTTTTCAAGGAGACATAGAAGTGGGATAGTAACGCTGAGAACAGCGTCATCGGCACTGGCCATGTTGGTGGAGTACTCGAAACACCGCAATATTGTACACAGGTCTCGCATGGAGGCCCACTCGTTGGTGGTGAAGTAGTGCTGTTCCGAAGAGCGACTGGCCCGTGCGTGATGCAGCTGAAACTGCACTATTGCCTGCTGCTGCTCACACAGTCTCTCCAGCATGTGCAAGGTGGAGTTCCACCTTGTGGGCACGTCGTGGGCACGGTGAGTGGGCAGGCCGAAGTTCCGCTGCAGCGCAGACAGGCGAGCAGCAACAGGGTGAGAACGCCAAAAGCGTGCACAGACGGCCCGCACTTTCTGCAGCAGCTCTGACTTATCCGGGTAGTTTTTTAGAAATCTCTGCACCACCAAATTTAGCACATGCGCCAGGCAAGGGATGTGCATCAAACCAGCTAGGCACAGAGCTGCTACTAGATTTCGTCCATTATCGCACACCACCAGGCCGGGCTTGAGGCTCAGTGGCAACAACCACTCATTGGTCTGTTGTTCAATGCCCTTCCACAGCTCCTGCCCAGTGTGGGGTTTATCCCCCAAACATATCAGTTTTAAAACAGCCTGCTGTCATTTCCCCCTGGATGTGCACCAACAAGTTGCTGGTGAAGGTGTTACGCTGAGCAGATGAGGAGGTGATAGAGGAGGAGGAGGAAGCGCAGAAGGAGGAGGAGGCAATAGGAGGCATAGAGAAATGCCCTGCAATCCTCGGTGGTGGAAGGACATGTGCCAAACGGCTAGCCGCCCCAGGCCCACCCACCACTACATTTGCCCAGTGTGCAGTTAGCGTCCCTGCCCGTGCTTACTGGTCCATGTATCAGTGGTTATGTGGACCTTGCCACAGATGGCATTGTGCAGTGCACACTTGATCTTGTCCCCAACTTGTTTGTGCAGGGAAGGAATGGCTCGCCTGGAAAAGTAGTGGTGGCTGGGAACCACGTACTGTGGGACAGCCACCACCATCAGGTTTTTAAAACTGTTTGTGTCCACCAGACGGAATGACAGCATTTCAAAGGCCAGGAATTTTGGAATGATGGCATTAAGGGCCAGGGATCGCGGGTGGGTGGGGGGGTATTTCCTCTTTCTCTCCAGTGTTTGGGAGATGGAGAGCTGTAAGCTTCCATGGGACCGTGTGGAAACGCTTGGGGACGGTGGCGAACATGGTGGCGTTGCTGTCACATCGTCTGTTTGCTGGGTGGCAGGTGACACTGGCACTGTAGAGGTGGAGGAAGAGCCAAGGCAGCAGCAGAAGAGGAAGCAGGAGGAGGCCAAGAACTTTCTTGGATTTTGAGGTGCTTATGCCACCTCAGCTCGTGTTTGCATGTAGATGCTGGTCATGCAGGTTGTGCTCAGGTTTAGAACATTTATGCCTCGCTTCAGGCTCTCATTGCACAGCATGCAAACCACTCGTGTCTTGCCGTCAGCACATTGTCTGGAGAACTGCCATGCCGGGGAACACCTTTGAGCTGCCTTTGGTGTGCTAGGTCCCTGGGTGCGGTGGGTAGTAGCAGGCTTACTGTCTAGGGGACGCTCACTCCGCTTTTGCAACCTGCTTCCTCTTTTGCTGTGCTGGTGCCTCTGTGCGACCACCACCTCTTCCTCTAAACTGCACATGTCACTTGCATTACCTTCATTCCATGTGGGGTTTAGGACCTCATCATCCTCCTCCACATCATCTTCCACCCACCCTTCACCACTGCCCTCCTTGTCAGTCTGCGCACTGTGGAAAGCCGCAGCAGTTGCCACCTGTGTTTCGTCATCATCAGAGACGTGCTGCGCTGGTGTTTCCATGTCCTCATCCTGCAACAGAAGTAGTTGGGCATCGGTGCACTCAATGTCTTCCACTTATGGGGCAGGGCTATGTGGATGGCCCACGGAAAGCACACCAGGAGAGTCATCAAAAAGCATAAGAGACTGTTGCATGACTTGGAGCTCAGACTGCTTGGCTGATTTACAAGGGGCTGAGGTGAAAGACAGATGGCCATGGGGTTCAGGTGCCAACTCTGAGCTTTCATCAAGGGACTGGGTGGGAGACAATGTGAAGGAACTGGAGGCATTGTCAACCACCCAATCTACTAGCGCCTGTACTTGTTCTGGCCTCACCATTCGTTGAGCGGCATTCGGGCCTACCATATAAAGTTGAAGGTTCTGTTGGCTACTCACATCTGAAGAAGGTGTTTCACTTGTGCGTATAGCTGGCACAAATTGACCACATCCTCTCCTTGCAACAGGAACTTCACCAACACCAACAACACCAGCAGCACCAGCAGCACCTCGACCACGTCCCTTATTTGACGCTCTCCTCGTTTTGGCCGCAAATGTACTATGTAGCACTATTTATTAATACAAAAAAAAGAATAATAAATTCGTTTTTTTTGGAAAACAGCAACGGAGACGTACTTTTCATTTTTGTGCAAGAAATGCACCGCTCACACCAGCAGCAGGAACCTCTCCCTACACCAGTATGATATGATTTTAGAACAATAATCTGTCCCTCACAGGAGCAGCAGGAACCTTTCCCTCTAGCAGTATGTGATACGTTTAGAACAATAATCTGTCCCTCACAGCACCAGCAGGAACCTCTCCCTATAGAACTAGGAGATAATTTTAGAACAATAATCTGTCCCTCACAGCACCAGCAGGAACCTCTACCTACACCAGTATGGTATGATTTTAGAACAATAATCTGTCCCTCACAGCACCAGCAGGAACCTCTTCCTCTAGCAGTATGTGATGATTTTAGAACAATAATCTGTCCCTCACAGCACCAGCAGGAATCTCTCCCTATAGAACTAGGAGATGATTTTAGAACAACAATCTGTCCCTCACAGCACCAGCAAGAAACTCTACCTACACCAGTATGATATAATTTTAGAACAATAATCTGTCCCTCACAGGAGCAGCAGGAACCTCTCCCTCTAGCAGTATGTGATGATTTTAGAACAATAATCTGTCCCTCACACCAACAGAAGGAACCTCTCCCTACACCAGTATGATATAATTTTAGAACAATAATGTGTCCCTCACAGGAGCAGCAGGAACCTCTCCCTCTAGCAGTATGTGATGAGTAGTGTTGAGCGAACCCGGACTGTAACGTTCAAGTCCGCACCGAACTTTGGGGTGTCCGGGACCCGGACCCAAACACAGACATTTCAAAAAATGTTTGGGTTCGGGTTCTGGGCTCTGGTAGTTGATCACGCATGTTGAATAGCCTAGTTGATGGTCTCGGGTCTTGGGCTTGGGTTTGTAAAAAACTTTACAGACACAAACCCAGGCCCAGGGCCTGTGGGGTTTCAAGCCACGCCTGAACTTGCAATGTCAGGCCCAAGCGAGTTGTGATGAGTAGTGTATGACGATCTCCCTCTCCAAGGACGACGAGGACACTCCCTGTGTAATAACAAGATTTTAATATAGTATGACCACATCCCTCTCCAAGGAAGACAACCACACTCCCTGTCTAATAACAAGATTTTAGTAGTGTATGACGATCTCCCTCTCCAAGGACGACGAGGACACTCCCTGTCTAATAACAAGATTTTA